>MU224174.1:3395513-3434697 GCA_018584345.1 Thuja plicata
CTCTCACTCTCTGAGCAACTTCTGTGTTATGCTTTTTCGTTTTCGTACTTCATCTTTGTACTAGGTCATTTGCATGCAGGTGTATTCGGGTTCTGTGAATCTGATCTTTTATCAGTTTCTACAATATTTTATATAGGTCAATGGTAGATCAAGAACTTGACAAATCACATTGCATTCAATTTGTCCTATTCTGATTGGTAAAACAATGATACCTTTGGATGATCTTTCTTCTTCATTGTAAGCTTTGATATTTATCTTACTTATTGAATGGATGGTTTGTTTTGAAAGACCCAATTTATTGATTAGATTGAGAGTACATATGTTTAAACCTATACCTCCATCTATCAATACACATTTTCCATGGGACTTGTGAATCGAGACTTCAATGTGAAGGGGTTGGTTATGTGGATGAGTCAAGGATTTTTCATCTTCCTCTGAAAAGGAGAGGTAATGTGGAGCTGATATGTGATTGACCATTGCCTAGAACTTGTTTACATCAATGTCTTTTGGAATATTTACATAATGTAGGGCTTGTTCAAGAACTTCCATATGCACAGAAGAGATCTTTAATAACTCAAATATAGAAATTTGAGCTGAGGTCCTTTGCAATTGTTCTACCAAGTTATAGTTTGCAGATTGTATAGTAACTATTTGTTTTGTTTCTTCTGGATTAGGAATTGTGACAATAGGTACTTTAGAGGATGTCACTTTCTTAGATGAGGAGTAAACTCCTTTTATCATGACTTTTTATTGGCTTCGAGTCACAATGTTTGAATGTATTGATGTGTCTTTGGCACCTTTAATAGTGATCACATTGATTGATTCTCTTTTAATGTCCAACATGTTGATCACATTATCATTATGGGAGTAGGTGTAGTTCACTTCATTTCCTTTTCCTTTAGAAGCTTCCCCTTTTTTATAGTTAGGGAATGGTTTGTTAAATGTCATGTGATGTTCGTTACTGGTATGTCCTTCCACTTTGATTTTGCCTCCCTCAATAAGATCTTGTATAACATGTTTGAGCTTAACACACTCATTAGTCTTATGTCCTTTGTTTTTATGAAAGACACAATAGGCATCATCATTCCACCATATTGGTTTAACTTCTGGTTCCCATGGTTTTGAATCTAGTATTGTGAGGACTTTGTTATCCAAGAGAGTTAAACTATCTCAAGAGGTTCTCCTAATGGAGTAAATATTCTTTGAGGTCTAGAAGTCCATGGTTTACTCTTGTTGTTTTCATTTTTTTTCTCTTGGTATCATGGTTGTTACCTTAGCTTGTTTGCTTTCTTGTAAGCTATTTGTTAGATTGAACATAGCTAGTTTAGGATTCACATTGGATGCTTCTACCACTCCATCATTAACAACATTATTGTTCTTGATCCACCATTTAGGTTTGTTTTTGTAGTTGTTAGATTTATTATCACTTTGGAGTGTGATTTATCCTTTCTTAACGGTAATGTCTTCAGCATGATGAGTGCTTTTAATCATTCTATCAAAGCTAGGTGAATCTTGCATTTGTAAAGCACAGTTCATTTTGGGTACAAAGTTGTTAATAAAGATTTCCATCTTTTCATATTTGGGTATTGCTCTTGATTACCTCACAAAGATTCTCCTCCACCTTTGAAAAAAGTGTGTAAAGGATTCACTTGTTCTTTGTTTTGTTTTACAAATATCCATCTTGGTTACGTTATGTTGTATTTTGTAGGAGTAATGTTGGACAAATTTTTGTATAAACTCCTCAAAAGATTGCACACTTGGTGTGAGTTTGGAGAACCACTCCATAGCATTTCCGCCTAGACTTCTCAGAAATAGCCTCATTAAATAAGTAGGTTCATGCATGTACTCTATGCTTAGAACACAAAATTCTCTAACATGGTCATGTGGATCTATTTCTAACATGTACTTGTCGTATTTGGGTCTTTCTAGGTTAGGAGGAAATGGAACCATGTTGATACTCTTGTCAAAAGGAAATGGACATATGTGTTCCAAAGAGTATTTTTTTGTAGGTTTAATATTTTCTTGCTTGAGTGTCACAATTTCTAATTGCATTAAGGTCAATTGCTTGGTGAGAATAGAAATAGGTGTTGGTATATCCTTTTCCTTTAGTCTCTAAACAACATAGTCTTTGGGAAGTCTGACTCCAAGATAAGCTAAGTGTAGGAAATATTTCTCTTTGTCTTCACCAATGATCTTTTCCAAGGTCCTTTGGAAATTTCTACTTTGTTTGAGTTTGTTATACTCCTCTTTGGATATGTCTCCATCACTATCTGAATCAAACAAAGGATGGCCATGATTTTTTTCTTTGTGATGACTTTCTCGTTTGTTATGGTCTTGTTCATCATTATATTCCTCAAAAGCTACACTCCATCCTTGATGAGGTGCTTCCATTTTGGGTGAGTCTAAGTCAAATAGGGGATTGCAAGATGTCTCTCCTTTTTGAAACTTGAGTAATCTAGGAGGTCTCTCTGAATCATCAGCAAGATATTGATTACGTCTTGTGTTAACCATGAAAGCTGGGTCTCAACTTCGTCAAAGGTTTTCCAATAGTGTTAATAAGATTTCAAACTGTCCAAGTAGGTGTGTCCAAGTAGTGAAAGAGTGCTTGTGTTTGAGTGAATGAATCTAGCATTAGAGGGTTAGAATTCCCTAATAGTGAGCTTGGAATCAAGAGGTTTTGATAAGTGAAAAGACCACACATTTTGGGGCCAATTGTGAGAATCCAAAAGGACATGCAAGGTAGACTTCTTAAGAAAATTGTGAAACAACGACAGGTGGACCAACAAGAGAAACATGACCAGACTGAAGAGCCAAAAGGGTATCCAAAAATACTAAGATTCTTTGAGTGACACATGTACAAGTACCCACTATCCCAGATGTGGCTCCCTAAATGTGAGCTGTAATTTTCTAGATGCGAGTTGATGCAAACTAAATGCAAGCTTTGATATGCAGTATGCGAGAAACTTTCCTGTATGCGAGCTAGGAATTACCAAAAGTGAGAAAGTTCCCTATATTTGAGATAATGTAACCATAAGTGACATGAAAATGACCATATGCAAACCTCTAATGGTTTTGCAAATTTTTGTCAATTTTGTCTTTAAGTACGTGCAATTTATTATGGCAGCAAAGTTTGTCTGAGACTTTCCAGAGAGTTTTAAAAAACATGTATGTTAGGGAATGATATTTATTTCTTGTTTTGAGGAGATTATATTTTTAGTGATCTTTAGGACACATCAAGTAATGTTTCTTTGTTAAAGTGATCAAACACATCCCTATTCCCTAGATTCTAGGCATAGAGTGAAAATCTTTGCTCGTAGACTCACGTACACACTCACATGATAATCAGAATAGGGCCATCACCAAGCATGCAATGGCTCCAGTCATGATGTCGTATTAGTTGACTCCAAAGACAAGTGAGGGCACAAAATGCTGAGCACCTTGGGACAATTACTATTTGCCTTGCACAAAAATTTTCACTCTTTTGGAGATAAACATGGTAATTTTGACTACAAGTGTTCTTTAATTGTGGGAATCCATTCAAAATTGTCCCCCATAGAATTGCACAAGGAAAAATTGAGGTGTATATCCCTATGAGAACTCAAATGTGTGTAGTCTCACAAGCAAGATTCAAGAGGCTCCGCTCTACACACACTCAAGCATGTTCAAGGAATGATGTCGAAATTACAAGAACAAAATTGACTACACCTTCCGAGGCTTTGGCCTACAAGGAAGCATATTATTTATAGTGAGTTGGAAGGGTTGGCGTAAAACCTGTCCTCACTTGGGTCATCTCGGGAGATTTTTTCCTCAACCAGTAGGCCCTCTAATGTTTTGAAAGCAATGACAAAGGATTGGCGGCTTAGGAGTCTAGATTTTTTATTCTTCAAAAGAAGAAGAGCATACTCTCCTATTCCATGCCGTTTTCAACCACAAGCACACCAAACATGTTTATTTCCTCAAATTTCATAACTCAAAACTTAATCACCCATGACAAATTTTTTATTCTTCCAACTTGGGAAAAAGAGCAAATCCTCTAGTTGGACTAAGTAATGTGTTTAAATTTGACATTAAGTGCCTATTTGTAAAAATTGACAAAGCATATGAAAGTAAAGTTTTATTTGTTCAATTTCCCAAAATTTAAATGAGTTTCTTGTTCAATTACTTTCCAAAATTAGACAATTGTGCTTGTTTAATTTCCCCAAACTTAGTGAATTGCTTGTTCAATTACTTTCAACTTTAGAAAAGTGTGATTGCTTGTTCATTTTGCCAAAAATTCTTATCAAGTTATAAATTGATTTTTGAGTTTCTAATTTTCCTTAAAGGAAAAGAGCATAATCTTTTGATCAATTTATTAGGTGATAGAAAATGTTCTTAAGTTTGAAAGCTTGTAAAAACAAATGTTAGGTTGAACGCTTTGGCAACCTGCAACCTACAAATTAGTAGTTTCCTTCCAACTTTTTAACAAAAAAGTCTCTGACAGCAACCTGCAAGAAAATTTTAGGCTATTCAAAACATAGAAATAGTCATGGTTAGAATATTAGTGGTTAGAATTTTAAATTTGCAACTAAACCAACCAAATGTGACTTCCTTTATAGGATGTGATCCTAGAATTCCTAGATGCGATTAATGATTCAGAAAATGAGCCTTTGCACTATAGGAGATACATAATTTACCTGATGCGATATGGGATATACTGGATGCGATGAAAGAAATATGGGATGCGATGATATTTCCTAAATGTGAGCCTTTTCAACTAAAGGCAAGATTTCGAAACTAAATGCGACTCTGGACCTGAAAACAAAGAACAAAAATTAGCAAAAATAGACTTAGAAAAGAGGAGAAATACAAGGATTTTCCCCATGGTGGGGGCTAGAAATGTGTGTATTTTGTGGACCTGCAAGCTGCAACACAACGCTTCAATATTTCATTACATTGGTGAGAAAAACATGAAATAGGAGAGTAAAAGCACATATAAATCACTAAAATTGACATATTTCTCCTTATCTAAGAAGAGTTTGATAAATGCTATAATTTTCACTCAGATTATGCATAAATCAGTGACACATTCATGCTTAGAATGGAACATTTAAGAGAGAATGTAAGATGGATGCTCAAAAAAAGTTCATTTTAAGTACACCAAATGAAAGCTTATGCAATCCTAAGAATATTGAGCTAAAATGCATTAATACATTAGGACAACATAAGTTTGCAAATAAAATTCTAAAATTAGGGGCCAATTAAGCTCAAAATTCATTCCTTTTATCAAAAAATTTGGGGAATGAGAGGTCAAGATTGATTTGTGAAGAGAGGTGGAGATTGAATCTTTGGTGATCCATGTGAGGTGATCCAAGTGATTTAACTCTCATTGGCTAATGGAAGAATTTGCATTTTGCAAGTGAGGAGTTTTAATTAGGAGGTTTTATTTAATTCCTTTTAATTAATTACCTTAGCCATGTAGTTAATTCTTTTGATTTAATTGGTTTGATTTTATTTAATTGGATAAGGCAATTAATTTGAATTAGTGATAAGATCGCTTTGAGTTTTAGGAAATTAAATTGATTTAAATGAATTATGCCAATTAATTGAGGAATTGTCTTGACATAATTAGGGGCATGATCACATTTAGGGTAAATAGGATCTTTGGTCTGAGTAGAGAAAATTAGGGTGGTTACAGATATGAAGCCAAGTGAGGCATTTTATGTTCAAGAAGATGTGAAAACCACTAGAACAGAGGATGATGCAATTACACCGGAGACTAAACTAGAAAACATCGCAACAAAGGCCTTCATGTGTTTGGTGGGGTACACTGAAGAAGTAATTAATATATTTGTGAAAACTTCCCCACCCAATAAAGATAATGCAAAGGGTTCCATTGATGGTATGTAAACCACATCAGCTGAAGGTGTCACTGATTCACCAAAAACCACTAAATTATACATCCATGTTGTGCAAGAAACATCCAATGAAGGTATGTAAACCACATTAGTAGGTCTCAGTCTTCAAACACAAGTTTCCCTACTAGAGTGGGTTGCAAAAGCAACCACAAATTTTGGAGTGCAGACATATTTCAGGATAGAAGAAGTCACCCTTTCCATGCCAACCCCTCCTGAAATTGATCGTATAGATGTAATCCAGTACTTCACAAATGCAAGGGATTGGGATGATGATAATGGTATAGATTATGAAGATGAAAATTAGACAAGTTATGAAGAATTTGACTACATTTTGTGCACCGAATAGGATGGGAAACAAGTATTAGCATAAACAAGCTAATTCTTGAGACTTCTAGTGTAGCGGGTGACTCCTTCATCATGGGGAGGTAAAATAGGAGTGTTTTGCCTTAGTAGGAAGTCCCAAATTTTGACGTCTTATGAGTACATTCAATTTATCAATGTCCAAGAGGTAGAAAGGAAGATTAATGAGGAATTACAAAGGCATAAGAAGAAAAAAATGATGGAGAGGAAGGTATAAGGTGAAGCAGACCAAATACAAAGGGAAGCAATGAGGAAAGAAAAAGTTGCAAGGAAACTACAAGAAAATGAAGAAAAGAAGAAGAAAAAAGAGGAGAGGTTGAAGAGACAAGAGGAGGCAAAGGATGAATGAGAACGCAAGGAAATTATAAAGAAATAAAAAAAAGTTGAGAAAGATAAACATAAGAGCTTGGAAAAGGATCTAGGACAACTCATTGTAGATAATATGCTGACCATATAGTCCCCACTATATGAATTTGTCAGTGGCTTACCAACTGGGACTGTCACTGCCAAAATCCAACTCACTTTAGATGCCAAGCAAGCATTTCTTGTTCATATGGAAAGTTTCCTAGAGGCCCTTCCTACCCAAAAAACTATTGGTACAAGTGGTACGAACTCTACTTCCCATGGACTTGTGACCCCTATTACTTTTCAAACCAGTATGGGAAATTAAGTAGGAGTTATGCATTTTGTATTTTGATCGAAGAAGAAGGTTATTTTTTCCATATGCCATGCAAAGAAAATCACACATGATGGGGTGATACAATTTCATTTTGTTAATTCTATGGATGCAATTTGATCGAAGATATAACTGTGATATGATTATAAAATATGTTAATGTCACTACTGGTATAGTTCACAGATACCATTCACTACAAGAATGTAAATTTTGTGCCATATGATATAAGTAAAAAATAATATGTTGTTGTAGTTATAATTTGAACATGATTTTTAGTTGTTATCTATCCTTTTCTACCTGTGAAGGAGACTTTGATAATGTAATTTGTATTATGAATTCAAATTTATGTTTTCAGATGGACAATTGGTGTCATAATTTATTGATATTAAATAATTGTGTGAGGTGTTTCCGACAATATATTCCTCCTTCATTTGTTTCATACTTCATTAACAACTCAATTGAACAACCCAAATTACAATATAGTGTTGCAAGGCCCAAAATAATGACTGAACAACCTTTAAAAATATGTCATTCATTTGGTCCTTGCAACACCACTGTTCCTTTGGGTCATTGTGGAAAGATTGAAACAAAAGTAGAGGAAAACAAAAGCATCTAGGTATTAATTTTTGTCATTGATTTAATTATAAAATGTCATGTTGCATTGGTTGTTATAATTTGAACTAATTTTTAGTTGTTGTCTATCGTTGTCTAATTCTAATTGTTTTCTATTGTTGTCATATATATTGTTATCTATTATATATTATTGTCTATTTGTAAATGATATATAATATTTTCATGCATTCTTTTTTCACGTATAATCCTAAATCAATTATGCATTGCAGTCCTATATATATATATATATATATATATCAAAAAAGTAATAATTGAACTAAAATGAAACCTATATAAATTTTTCAACCACAATAGAAAACTGAAAGACCTTTTTGGTGTTCAATTGTGCTAGAAAAAGATAACTTAATGCGAATAGCCTTGGCAAAACATAATTCAACACCAAAAAGTCGATAGAAAATATTTCACGATTTATAAAATAAATTTTAGAAATATGATAACTCAATCAAATGTATGTATAATTTTTTTAACAAACATATAAAATAAGAACAAACATTATAGTATACATCTATAAATACACACACACATACACACACATATATATACATACATACATATAGACATACATACATATAGACATACATACATATATACATACATATATATGTATATGTATATACATATATATCTATATATGTATACACACATATATAAATATATATAGATATATATCATGCATCTTAGAAAATTAATAATTGAACTTAAATAAAACTTGATTTTTCAAATGCAGTCCTAAAAAAATTTAATTCAACATGCAATTCAACAAAGTAATAAAAAAACAAAATTCAATTCCAAATAGAAAGGAGTGTCTACTAGTTCATTTCCAAAATAAAGTCATAAAGACTTTACTTATGATGCAAGGTTATTGTGTTGTAGTCTTCTCGAATAGGTTCCTCAAAGCATGCAAGAAAGGTGTGATGCATAAAAATAATCAACATATCAAAATATTGTATATCCAATTGCATTAAACCAAGCTATACAAAAATGTCAATTCTTAGATAACCAGATTCCCGAAAAATAATGGTGTGTTGAAAAACAAAATTACATTGAATCAATGATAATCCAAGCATCTGGTTCACTTCTCATACATCACTCATACTTGAAAAAAATTTGTAACAACTAGGGGTAGTGTAACATTATCACAAAAAAATATCCTTACAATATTGCATGCACAACAATAGCTATCTCATTGAAAATGGACATGAAATTTTAATGAAATTCACCCTACACATTCTCTATTATAAATTCATCCGAATGTGGAAAGTGAATGCATTCATTTGTGATAGTTGATTTTCAAATTAGAATATTGGTGAGAAACAATCATTCATTTCATACTTAATTAGGTAATCTAAAATGCAAGGTGAATTCTTATTGCTTGCATACAATCATCCATTTTATACATGCATATCGAAGTTCCATATGATATATATGTGTACACACACACACACATACACACGCGAGAGAGAGAGAGAGAGAGAGAGAGAGAGAGAGAGAGAGAGAGAGAGAGAGAGAGACCTAATTGCAAGTGTTTAAGTGTATGGGCTCATTCACATGTTTCACATTTGCATTAGGAAAAGGTTCCCACTGATTGCCCCATTTCCCTTTTATTTACACCATTGGCCATGTACATGCCTTGTCTTGGATGGATGTAAAAACATTATGGATCCTTAAAAACCAATGCTTTGAACACATTTAGGAATTAAGTAGATCTGTATAAAATATACATGTGTAAACATATGCATGTATGCAATTGTATAGGGGAAAATGGTGAGAAATAGTAAGGTGGAGATAACTCATCCAATTTATTTTTTGTGTTTTTGTGAGGGTAGGGGACCTATAAACTTGGTAAACAGGAAAACCCAACCTCTTTGTATCCAATATTGATTAGAAAAACCTAAGATAAAGAGTTCAAATGAAAAACCTAGATTCAAAGGGAGGAGGATAAGACCTATTTCCGCTATTAAGGAATTAGTGGATTGACTAATTTATTAATGAACAAGTAGAAATATGAAATGTAAATAAAGATGAATAATGCAATGATAAATATGAAATTAAATGAAAGATTATAAAATGGTTTTTGCACCTTGAAATGTATTAGGTGGTTATATGCCTTGAAACTGCAATTTCCAACCACCGAGATGTCACATACTGAAACCGTTCTGGATCAGGGACCCTAAAACCTGTAACTTACGACTGTAAAAATATGAGGCCTCCAAGAAAAAGTTATATTTTTATTCACAAGTCAAAGTTTGAGTACACTCCTCTGTTTGCAATTATTTACTTTCCAAATTCAATCTTTGAGACAACCCCAAAAATGCTCGGATCGAGTTCCGCAGATCCTGAAACCTATTCCTGCACACTGAATAAGGGAAATTATTTATGGAAATGGGCTTGACTTGGTCAAGCCATGGTTTAGGAATTAACCTTGAAATTTATATGTAAATGCAAATATGAAAAGGAAAGGAAGGTAAACTTTTGATTCACCTTGTGTAAAATCCTCATGAACGGATGTAGCAATCACACAAATTCATGAAGATGATTGCATTTGAACCTAGAATAAAGATGTAGGAAGATAAAGGATGTCCTCACCAATTTATGAGATCCATAATCACCATCTCTAGATCATGAATGTAGTTATGACACTTGAAAAAAAATGGAATAAACCTCCTTGTGCCACTTGAGAATCTCTCTACTTGGGCATCATGGGAGAGAAATCTTGCATCAAATGAAGGATATTGAATTTCTTAAATGGATCTATGAAGAATGCTTGGAGACCTTGGATACATACCTGGCCTTCACCACTTGAATGCTTCAATACTTGAATGCTTATGCTTGCATAATCTTGGCACAATTTATGTATGTATGTATCTATATTCATATTGAAAAATGAGTGGATAGAGAAATGTTTTATTCTCATTTTGAGATTCAAATGAAGGCAAAACCACACAAAAAAATAAATGGGAAATACATAGGAAGAAGGGTCTAGACATCGGGATCTGGGCCTAATAAAAAAAACCCATAGGGGGTGAAGTCAAAGTTCAACCTCACCCACACACACACACACATGAGAGAGAGAGAGAGAGAGAGAGAGAGAGAGTTCTATGGGATCCATGGAAAATGGAAGGAGAAGGGAAATTGGCAGTCAATTCCACCTTCACAAGGCATGCACACGAAGCATGTTAAAAGAGAGATTAGGCATGTGGAAAATCATTGTCTTCCACTATGAAATACCCCCAAGTAGGAAAAAGTCAAGGGAAATAAGCACATGACAAAGAGAGATTACGGAAGGGATCTACTAACTTTGGGGTTAGTATGAACATACGATAATATGTATATGTATATTATATCAAAATAAAATATCATAATTCCCAAAAAGTAACAGAACTACAAGAACAATGGAAGAATGACATGTAAGAGTCACAAATAAGTATCTTTTTGGGAAACATTGCAGACACCCCAAAAACAGAAAGGTTACTACCACTTTACATTGTCACCAAGAAGACAACACAAAGGCACATTGACAAACAATCGCACATGCACAACAACATGAAATGACATATAGAAGAAGAAAGATACAAATTGAGGAATTCTTATGAAATTGTGATTTCTTTATCACCTTGTACCAATGGAGAAATAAGTGTCATTTAAAGAAATATAAACAAAACATAAATTAGACATCACAACACTAAAAACATGCAAACATATAAAATGAATCCACCACACAAGAGGAGCTAGTCAAGTGTATCGCATGACCCCCAACTTGGTCTATAATTCTTTGGGAAGGTGGGAAACTTACAAGAGGAGAAAAATCAAGCATTGCAGATGGAACAATGGCCAGTTCCAAAGAAGGACCATGTTGTAAATATAGGTCATTGTGTTTGTCACCAAGATTGATGGATAATTGCTACGAGAACATGTTAGGAAAATCATGATCAAGATCTATAAACTTAAAATCATTAGAATAATTAAAATCATGTGTATTATTGTTAGTCATAGAAATGCCATCATCAAGAGTATCTTCTTCATCTAAATTAGTTGCAATAGAATCTAAGATATGAATTGAATTATCATGTTTGCACATTTTTCTCTTTTTCAAATATACTTCCTCCTTGGGCTCAAGCATGTGTTAGGAAAGAGGAAAGATAGAATCAAAGGGTGTATTAGGAGAAGCAATGTTGTGAGAGACACACTGACTGGCTCTAAAATAGTGTTTATGATGACGGTCACAAGCGTAAAAATTACTCAAAGTTTTACTTGAAATTGGTTAAGGTTCACGATCAATGACCATAGGGATCTTTTATTCTTTAGGATGAAGAACTAGAGGATCCACCCTAGGCTGATGTATAGGATGTATGTAAAAAAGAGGAGGTATAGAAGGTATAGGAATAAGTTAATGAAAAGAGGGTGGAATAACCTTAGGCCTTCCAAGTTCACAAATATTTTGGATTTTATAGTTTTTTTATGAACAAAATTTTTTGTTAGAATGAGGTTGAGTTGGTTGAGGTATGGAAGGCCAAAGGAAATCCAAGTCAAGAGAATCTATTGGGACTGAAGGTTTTTAGAGGCTATGGTTAAATTTCATGATTTATCCCTTGTGAGGGAATTTAATGCATTCATGAATAGGATATACTATGACTCTCATGGATGTAAGCCAAGGAAGGCCAAGTTTGACTTGAAATTGATCCGAGGTTGGGATAACAGTAAAGGTAACATCTAAAGATTTATTACCAACTTCAAAAAGAAAGGATATGGAACCAAGAGAAGGATAAATGAAACCATTGCATGTTTAAATCACTATGGGGGAGTCATCATAAACATAACATTGCAATCGTCTACTAAAAATATGTTCTTTAGTTATCACATTGACCATGCAATTAGGATCAATGAGGACACCACGGGAAGGAATACCATTGATATTTGCAACTATGTACAAAGGACCATTAAGAGATTTGATTGTTTTAGCAGGATCAAAGGTAATGTAAGGATCAAGGTTTGGTTTGGGTTGGAATTATTCAAAAAGACTAAAAACATTACTAGGAGCATCATTTTCCATATGATACTTAACGGGTTGAGAAGATGGTGAAGGTTTGGTTGACTCAATAGTGTTGGTGGTATGAGATGGAAAAGAATAGTATATATTTGCACAATTTGGATGGGAGGTGCTACTAATTTATTTCCTTGATTATTCACACCTTCAATAGATAGAACATTGGAATCAATAAGGTCTTGTATCTCAAATTTCAAATAGAAACATTTTTCAGTATCATGTCTAGGCTGATGATGGTATTGGAAAAAGTCTTTTTTGTGAAAGGACTTTGTAAAAGGTTTGGAAGGATAAATTGGTTTAATAGGAGGAAGTGTTAACATTTTAGCATTAATCAAACTCAACATCACATTATGCAAAGATTTAAAATTTTTTGATTAAGTAAAAACAAGTTTTACAAGGACCTAAAACCTTTACAAAGGGTTAAAAGAAAGCATAAAAGTTTAACAGGATCTGTGCCGCAACACCCAGAAACTAAAGCCTGAAAAAATACATAAAAAACTAAAACAATAGGCTAAACCCAAAAAAAGACAAAAAAAAGATAGGACAACAGGAAAAATGACAACTATACACTTTTCATTAAGTCTATATCTTATACCACCATAAGCTGCATCTGATTAGTAGAGTTATTGATCTCTTCTAGCTCCTTATCATTGTTAGTTCCAGTCTTCTTTGTACTAGCCAATGTACACTTTCACGATCTTGTAGTGTCCTCTAGATCCTTTATCTCTTTCTACAAAGATTGAAAAAATTGTGTAAAATTATGAAACAGTTTAAAATAAGATGAAAAAGGAGCCACACCTTTGGATGTTGCTTCCACTTGTTCGTCAACATTGTTGTATGTGTTGATTTTTATGAAGTTCTTTTGTTTCTAATTTTTTTTGAAACTCTTGGAGGTGAGATCACTCTTATCAACATGAGCCATTGGAGTGTCACTTGCAAATTGACTCACTTGAATTTGATAATTATGAAGCACTACACAAAGTTGAGTAAAGGAAGAGACTTCAGAAAGTAGAATCTTATCTCTAATGTCTTTTTGTAAATTAGAAATGAAAATGTGTTGAACATCATTATTGGGCACAAGATAATAAATCTAAGCATGCTTATCTTAAATCTACCAATAAAATCAGTTACTTTTTCTTTAACACCTTGGTTACAATGCATTAAGTCATTTAAGGAGATGTGAGGACCAATGTTGTTTTGAAATTGTTGGATAGAAGCATTAGCAATCTTGTGAAAAGAATCAATGGAATACGGGGGTAATGAACAAAATCATTGTAAGGCCTTATCTCAAAAGTTCCTAGTGAACAAATTTATCATAAACCTTTGATCATGAGAGAAATCACTAAACAATGTTTAGAATGTTTTGACATGAGTCAAAGGATTGCCCTTTCCATTATAACTCTCAAGAAGAGGAATATTCATGTAGTGTGGGATAATGACATAGATGATGTATAAAGATAAAGGAATAAAAATGTCATATGTAGGAATGTTAAATTTGGATTGCAATAAAGAAGCAATTTGTTGTTGAAAATAAGACACAATTTGAGATAGGTTGTTGATGGTTGCATCATTAGAATGAATTGTAAGAAGAGATGTGTTGGAAGTATTTGGCATATTGTTGTACATAGAGGGAATGGTGGGATATGAAAAGGTCACACTATGATAAGCGGGCATGGTTCTAGGCAATGAAACTCTTGGCATACTTGAAGGAAAAAAAGGAGCACAAGGACTAGGAAGGCTCACATGAATAGGATTGGAAGGTTGAAAGGAAGTTGTGATGATAGGTGGAAAATAATTAGAAATGGAGTGAATTGAAGTGGGAATAGAATTGGAAATATCAACACTAGGAAGAGGTTGAGTGTATCCTATCTGTTGAGTAGCTTCTTGAATGAGCTTAACTTTGCTATGAATAATTTTGGATAAGCAACAAAGGAAATCAATACCATGTTCATCATTTTGGATGTATTTCTTTAAACCACCAATAAAGGCTAAATATTTAGGATTAGAATGTTCTTGACTTAACCAATGTTCAAATTTGTCCATGTCCTTGGAGAGATTTTGGATTTTCTCAGGAGAAACTCTTAAAGTTTCCTCTTCATCATGAGAAAAGTGGGAAAAATTATTCTCAAGAGATGGGGGAAGTTCATGGTTATGCATTTTGGTCTCACCAAGCTTCAGAAAGAAAGAAGGCTCGGGATTAAAGGAACCCATATGTCTAAAAATTCTCCTAACTAGAATACTATATGAAGGACCCAAAGTAAAAAAAATGATGCAAGAAATGAATGAATAGGAAATGCAAAAGATGTGTGATTAAAACTAGTAGATCCAATGTTATGTAAAACACAATAGTACTGTAGATCTAACCCAATTTTAATATTAAAATAATTAATGTGTTGTTTGATTAAGCATAGATCCAAATGCATATATAATTCACACAAAAGGAACTCAAGCATATAATGTAATGTTCATGCAACTATCAAATCAAAAGATAATATGCATGAAAGTGGTGGGTTCACCAAAATGTTTGTGAGGCGAACACAAAAGATATGAAAAGAATATCTATCCACCAAATCAAAATAATTTCACATGTGTCAGGTTCACCACAATGTCTAGGGGGAAATGGAGAGAAATGCTAAGGTAGAGATCACTCACCAAATTCTTTTTTTGTGTGTTTGTGTGGGTAGGGGGCCTATACATTTAGAAAATAGACAAACCCAACCTCTTTGTATCCAATTTTGATTAGCACAACCAAAGATGAAGGGTAAACATGAAAAATCTAGATGTAAAGGGAGGAGGATAAGACCTATTTCTGCTATTAAGGAATTAATAGATTTGACCAATTGATTAATGAACAAGTACATATATGAAAAGTAACTAAATATGATTGATGCAATGATAAATATGAAATTAAATGCAAGATTGGAAAAGGATTTGTGCACATTGAAATGAATTAGGACATTATATGCCTTGAAACTACAATTTCCAACCACAGAGATGTCATAGACTAAAACCGTTCTGTATTTGGGACCCTGACACCTATAAATTTTGACTGTGAAAACTTGAGGCCTCCAAGAACAATTCAAATTTTTAGGTACAAGTCAAAGTTTTACTACACACTCTTTGTTTTTGATTTTGTACTTTCCATTACGATCTATGAGACAACCCCAAAAATGCCTGAATTAAGTTCCACAGATCCTAAAACGTGTTCCTACACATAGAAAAAAGGAAGTTATTTGTAGAAAGGGTCTTACCTTGGTCAAGCCCTGATTTAGTTGTTAGTAATAATTGAGGGGGGGGAGGTGAATTAGTGGCCTAAAAAAGTATTCCAATAATCAACCCTTAAAACTTAGTACCACACAATTATACCTCTAGTTCTTCAGTCCTATAAGATCAATGCCTCCAAATACTTATATCAAATTACTACTAATCGAAATGCTTTGTAAAACCTTCTACTATATATTTACCGATTAACAGTCTTTCAATTTACTGAAAGACAGTAAATTATCTAGTGTATACCGATCAATCCAATTAAGTTAACTGTAATTCAAAACACTAAATTAATGACTCATAAACACATTGACACATGTATTTTTTACGTGGAAACCTTGTTAAGGGAAAACCACTTGGGACCGATAACCCAAAATTTTCACTCTTCTAAAGTGTGCTTGGTGAAGAGCCAACCATGTTAAAGGTTACAAACACACTGTTAGGTGTGACCTTGTTAGAGGATTTAAAATTTTAGTCTGTCACTTGATATCAGGCATCTCTATGCTACCATCCTTGATGAAACACTCACTTGGCCTATCAATAGGTATCTGGCATCTCATTCTATCTTCATGATCAAACTTTTTGATACTCCATTGGATGTATCTCAATATAGAAAGGATCTTTAAATCCCGCTCAGTTAAGAGACTTTCTGAATCAATGGTTAAACTGAAATAGTATGATCTGTTCACATATAAAACTATACTTGCAGATTTTCAGATCTATTGTAATCTCACAAACTATTCTGATCAATATAACTCTTGTTTATACCTTAGCTTCACTTTGATTCTACTCAGTGATGCTATGCTCTGTTTCTCAGTATCAGTAGAATTATTTAGCTCTTTCCTTAGCTTGTTGATCAACACTATATGAAGTTTCTCTTCATCAGTTTCTCTTTAGCATCCTCTTTTCTCTTTCTCCCCACACCAATTCGTAATGAATTGAGTTGTCTCTTAAATAGATATGATATCACCATTGTTAGGTTTTTGATCTTCTTGATCTTGGCGTGATCCACAATTCTTGCCAATTAGATTTAAAGGAAATCTCCTCTTTTATCTTGTTGAGATCTTTTTTCCAACTGGACAAATCAAATTTAAATCAATCACTTATCTCTGGCTTATCTTGTCGATGAAAACAATGATAACTACTAGAACTAACTCTATATTTAGCTCTACCAGCTAGATATTTTATCATTTTTGAACTCCACTTATTTTCAGTTTAACTCTCTGATAGCGTCGGTCAACACTTCAATTCTCCTTGGGCCTCTCCGTCGGTTTACACTATGTTTCTGGTCGTTAGTTTTTCTTGTGATTCTGCTCGTCGGTAATGCTCATCGATTTTCTAGCTCAGACATCATTGTAACTTGACTGTCGGTGATCTCTATCCATCAGGTTCCACTGACCGTCGGTGTTTGTAGTCACTATTTAAATGCTTGTCTTTTATGCATTACAGAAAGCATAATCTTTATCTCTCTAATCCTCTGAAGTCTTTTACACTTTGATTATAATTGATTAGAATATATCAAGTTGACATCAATGAAAATACAATCCATTAACTTATTTAATGTCTTGCATTATCCTTTTCCATTTTGGTTATAAACTTGACATCTTCAAACATTCAATCACTTACATGTCATCAATCTCTCCCTTTGGCATTGATGGCAACATACTACATTATCATACTATACTATCACTAATACAATATGAAATATATAGTTTCATCAAGCTTTCCTAATGTAACTATTACAAGTGTCTGGCTCTCAGTAAGCTCAAAAATAGCTTAGATTTGTTTCATGGAGAATGGTTATCTTCAATATTTAATCCCTTCACTGGATAGATGTATAATCTGATATCTATGGTCTGATATGTTCTCTACCTTGACTGTTCCTCCTTCTTGATAATCTCTTTTTCCTTTGACAACATTCTTTATCTTTGTCCGAACTCTCTCCCTTAGATGGATATTTCATGTGTAATCAATTTCTCTCCCTTAGAGTATTGATTAACTCTTCCTTTCTTATTCTTAGGAACTTATCTTAATGTATAATGATATAATCTCTCCTTTTATCATATCTCTCTTTTATGTGATATGGAGATCATTTATCCCTTTGTATGATAATGCGAATATCTCTCTCCCTTTGACAACAATTCCAAACAAAAAAAAACTTCTTATTTTATCACCTATATCATCTTCCATCCATTTGCATAATATACTCCTTGAATTTCCCTATCCATCAGTAATACAATGTCCTAATTTTCAGTGCAGTTATGTACCTTGCAATGTACAGATGTATCTATTGTTGTTGATTTCAGTGTTTTGCATCAACATGATTGATTTTTAGATGTAGTATAGGTTGATGCAACCTTCTAGTCAGATTACTGATCGATAGACAAGGGTTGAAACCCTAGTCTCTATCTCATATACTCAAATGTATCCTTTGGTAATGGCTTTGTGAATATGTTACCTAATTGTTCCTTTGATTGAACATATTCTAGTGTCACTTCTTTTTCTTGCACTTGTTCTCTCATATAGTGATACTTGATAGCAATATGCTTAGTCTTAGCATGCATGACTGGGTTCTTAGAAATGTTTATTGTACTAGTATTATCACAATAGATAATTAATGGTTCAAGGATCTTCATATGCATACCTTCCATTAATTGCTTGATCCATGCAATATTGGAGAACTTTTCATTAGTAGCCACATACTCTACTTCTATAGTAGACTATGAGATGCATCCTTGCTTCTTGCTTATCCATGTGACAAGTCTGTCACCCATGAAGAATGCTCCTCCAGTTGAGCTCTTTTGGTCATCAATGTTTCCATCCCAATCTGCATCCTTATAGACTTGTAGCTCAAATTTTCCTTCTCTTTTGTACCATAAACCATAGTCCTCGGTTTTCTTCAGATATCTTAGAATTATTTTGACAACAGTCATATGTGATTCTTTGGAATCAACAAAAAATCTTGCAACAATTCCCACTGCATGTGCTATATATGGTCTAGTGTGAACAACATACATCAATTTGCCAATCATTGATCTACATAAGGTCTAGTTTTCCTCATTTTTCTTGTCCTCCTTTATCAGCTTGCATCTAGTAGCCATAGGTGTTCCAATTGGTTTGGAATCTTCTATCTTGAATATCTTTAGCACTTCCTTGATGTATTTGGACTGAGTGATGTATATTACTACATCTTGTTGAAGAATCTATAAACCAAGAAAGAATTTGATCTCTCCAAACATAGAAATTTCAAATTACTTGCTCATTTCATCTTCAAAGGATTTGCATAACAATTCATTTCCCCCAAAAATGATATCATCAACAAAAATTTCAGCAATCAAAATATTATCATTGGTATCTTCTTTTAAGTACAGATTGCTATTTTCACTTGTTCTAACAAATTTTATGCTAATGAGATATGAGTGAATTCTTTCATACCGGGCTCTTGGTGCTTGTTTCAATCCATACAAGGCTTTGTGTAGTCTACATACAATTTTTTTCTTTCCTGGATTGGCAAACCCTTCTGGTTGTTCAATGTATACCTCTTCTTCAAGTGTACCTCCAACTCCTCAGATAGCATTGACTACCTCTTTTATTCTGTTGCTATATTGAGTAATGTTTTCTCCTTGTTTCATCCTTAGGTCATCAAACCTCCCTCTTAGGCTATATTCCTTTTCTCTTAGTACATTGGTATCTCCTCCATGTACAAGTTTCAACTTATCCCACATTTTTTTGCAGAGGTGCAGGTTTCAACATCTTCAAACTCAGCATCAGAGAGTGATGATGAAAGTTCTATCATCATCCAGTTATGCTCATTCTTGACTCTTAATTGTTCAAGAGTATGAGGTCCTATAGGAAACACATATTTAGTATCTAAGTATTGAGAAATATCATTTCCAATACCTGATAGGTGGAGTCTTATTCTACTTTTCCATGATGCAAAGTTGTCTTTATTCAACTTGGGCACATCTTGTCTGTTCATCTTGTGATCTTTTGCTTTGAGTTGTTAAACTCCCTTTCTAAGTACACAAGCTCTGATACCAATTGTTAGTAATAACTGAGAGTGGGGGGGGGGGTGAATCAGTGGCTTCAAAAATATTCCAATAATCAACCCTTAAAACTTAGTACCACACAATTATACCTCTAGTTATCTTCAGTCCTATAAGATGAATGCCTCCAAATACTTATATCAAATTACTACTCATCGGAATGCTTTGTAAAACCTTCTACTGTAGATTTATTGATTAGTAGTCTGTCAATTTACTGAAAGATAGTAAATTATCTATTGTATACCGATCAACCCAATTAAGTTTAGTGTAATGAAAAACACTAAAGTAATGACTCATAAACACATTGACACATGGATTTTTAACGTGGAAACCCTGTTAAGGAAGAAACCACTTGGGACCGGTAACCCAAAATTTTCACTCTTCTAAAGTGAGCTCAGTGAAGAGCCAACACTGTTAAAGGTTACAAACACACTATTAGGTGTGACCTTGTTAGAGGATTTAAAAGTTTAGTCTGTCACTTGATATCAAGCATGTCTATGCTACCATCCTTGATCAAACACTCACTTGGCTTGTCAATAGGTATCTGGCATCTCATGCTATCTTCATGATCAAAATTTTTGATACTCCATTGGATGTATCTCAATATAGAAAGGATCTTTAAATCCCGCTTTGTTAAGAGACTTTCTAAATCAATGGTTAAACTGAAACAATATGATCTGTTCACATATACAACTATACTTACAGATTTTTAGATTATTGTAATCTCACAAACTATTCTTATCAATATAAATCCTTTTTATACCTTTGCTCCACATTGATTCTTCTCAATGATGTTGTGCTCTATTGCTCGGTGTCTACAGAATTATTTATCTCTTTCCTCAACTTGTTGATCAGCACTGTATGAAGTTTCTCTTCATCAATTTCTCTTTAGCATCATCTTTTCTCTTTCTCCCCACACCAATTCGTAATGAATTGAGTTATCTCTTAAATAGATATGATATCACCATTTTTAGGTTCTTGATCTTCTTGATCTTGGCATGATCCACTATTATTGCCAATTAGATTTAAAGAAAATCTCCTATTTTATCTCACTGAGATCTTTTTGCCAACTAGACAAATCAGCTTTAAATCAATCACTTATCTTTGGCTTATCTTGTCGATGAAAACAATGATAACTACCAGTTAACTCTATATTTAGCTCTGCCAGCTAGATATTTTGTCATTTGTGAAATCTAGTTATTTTCAGTTTAACTCTCTGATAGCGTTGGTCAACACTTCAGTTCTCCTCGGGCTTCCTGTCAGTTTACACTATGTTTCTGGCCGTTAGGTTTGCTTGTGATTCTCCTCGTCAGTAATACTCATTAGTTTTTTGGCTCGGGCATCATTGTAACTTGACTGTCGGTGATCTCTATCTGTTGGGTTCCACTAACCGTCGGTGTTTGTAGTCAATTTGTAAATTATTGTCTTTTATACAATACAGAAAGCATAATCTTTATCTCTTTGATCCTCTGAAGTCATTGACACTTTGATTATAATTGATTAGATTATATCAAGTTGACATCATTGATAATACAATCCATTAACTAATTTAATGTCTTTTATTATCCTTCTACATTTTGGTTATCAACTTAACATCTTCAAACATTCAATTAGTTACATGTCATCATTAGTAATTAACCTTGAAATTGATATGTAAATGCAAATCTAAAAAGGAAAGGAAGGTAAATGTTTGATTCACCTTGTGTAAAAACCTAATGAATAGATGTAGCAATCATAGAAATTCATTAAGATGCTTGGATTTAAACTTGGAATGAAGATCTAGGAGGATCAAGGATGTCCTCACCAATGTATGAGATCCATAATCACCATCTCTAGATCATGAATGCAGTTATGCCACTTGAAGAAGTATGGAATAAACCTCCTTGCACCACTTGAGAAGCTATCTACTTTGCCATCATGGGAGAGAAGTCTTGTGTCAAAGGAGGGAGAATGTCTTTCTTGAATAGATCTATGAATAAGACTTGGAGACCTTGGATAGATGACTTTCCTTCACCACTTGAATGCTTCAATACTTGAATGATTTTTCTTGCATAATCTTGGCACAATTTATGTATGTATATACCTATATTCATGTTGAAAAATGAGGGGATAGAGCATCCTTTTATACTCATTTAAAGATTCAAATGTAGGAAGGCCGACATAGAAAAAAAATGGGAAAGACAGGAAGAACGGTCCAGATATTGAGCTCTGAGCCCAATCAAGACAAATCCATAGAGGTTGAAGTTGAAGTTTGACCTCACCCCTAGGGGTGAAGTCAAACTTTGACTATACCCCTAGGTAAAAATGCCTAGGATAGGGTGGACACCCATCAAGAGAGGTGAAAAAGGAGTTGAGAAAGGACATATGGGCATAACTGATAGTTAGATCTTGAAATCACCAAAATGGGGTCAATAGGTCCTAAAAGTCATCCAATTACGGGTACTAACTTTTTAGGAATATACAAAAATATAAATGGCTACATTTATAATTATGCATACATTTACATTATAATTATGCATACATATACATAATTATGCGTACATATATATGCATAATTATCCATACATACATATAAAAAATTATGCATACTTACATATATATAATTATACATACATGATTTATATGGTGCAACTTGTATATGGTTACAAATGTATGAGGCTGAAGTTTATATATTTAGACCCCAAGAATAAAGAAACTTGATAGAAAATAGTAAATTTCTTTGCTTGTATTGAATGAAAAAGTATATAATTATGTATTTCGGGTTACATTGAAATGTTGTAGCCATGTTTGCACAATTAAAATAAAGAAGATAATTTTGAATTCAAATAGAGAAGCCCCACATATGAGGGGATATTAAAAAAAACAAGAAGCAATAAGGCTAGAGAGGAACATCTCCTTTTAAGTAATTCTAGAGATAGTCTAGTTTACTCACAAAAGGGCAACTCCATAGAAGTAGTTCAGCATAACATCTTTATCCTAAAATGTGAAAAAATATTCAAAATTAGCATTGAAGACTGCAATAGAAGTGTATTCATCATGAGTGCTTGAATACATGAAGAGCTCCCATGCGTCCACCATAAGATCTTGACAACCTTCTCTTCTCAAACCAAAAATTCTGCCAAGTCTACCTGAGATAATGTGTGGAATGATCTTTCGAGTATCCTCAACAAATTTTCCCGAGCTCTGGGAAACCACCACATGCTTACCCCCTCCAACACCCATTCAAGCCGATCTGCAATGTGAATGAGAGAAGAAAATACTAGTTCTTAGATCACCCCATTGTGTAGATGCGAGCTACTAACATTATGTTTCACAATATACAGAATAGCTTGTTTGAGATCCTCATCATGCACATTGAATAATCTGGATCACTAGTGTTCCAATGACTCCTCGAAAGGACAACATTGAATACCAAATGTATGATCCATTAAGAACACCTAAAATAAAGTAAAAATTATGAAAATAACAAGTATGAATTCAAATATAATGATTTGAACATATACATAATGATCTATACATATACATAATTAGGCATACATATATATAATTATGCAAACATGGCTACATCATTTTAATATAACACTTAATACTATGGAGATAATTATTTAACCTTAAAATAAAACCCTCAATTCCATGTATATGATTATCCGAACATATACAAATATATGCATACATATACATAATTATGTATACAAATACATGCATATACATATACAAAAGAGTAGTTTGAAACAATTTAATGTAGCCCTTTATGAAAATATAATCATTTAACAACAAAATGAAACCCTCCACGACATTTATCAAATAATAAAAATTTTAATGAAATGGAAGGCATTCAAACAATCATTTTTTAATTCCATCATTGTGCATACAATAAGGGAAGCATTCTTACTGGGAACAACATTACCTAGAGGTTGAAAAGCAGAGCCGAAATGGTTGCATATCTAATTAAATATATATGTAATGGTGCACGTATGGCTACAACATTTTAATGTGACCCTTAATACAAAATTATGTATACATAAACATAATTATGTATATGTATAGATAAGTATATTTATTTATACATAATAATGTATATGTATACATATTTATGTATATGTATAGATAATTATGTATGCATGTGATTAATAAGAAAACCCAATTTCAAAATTAAAATGTACCCAATTGCACCATTTCAATGTAACCCTTTATATAAAGACAATAATTTGACAACACAATGAAACCCTCCACGGGATATACCAAATAAAAAAAATTTAATGAAATGGAAGGTATTAAGACATTCATTGTTTAATTTCATTATTGTAAATTCTAATATATATATATATATATATATATATATATATATATATATATAATCATTGAATACAATTTGGAAAAATGATGACAAAACAAAGTAAAATGCACATAGGAAGAAGCATATTTCATCATTTTAATGTAGGCCTTTATGCATAAGGATAATCACTAAATAAAAAAAATAAAATTTTCAATACACATACAAATTTATGTATATATATATAAAATTATGTATACATATACATAAATATGTATATATATACATATACAAAGTGGCAAATTGCACCATTTTAATTAAAGGATTATTGATGTTGTAACTATATTTTATGTGGCTAGCTGGAAAATGATTATTAACAAAAGGTTGGCTGGCTGGAAAGGGATTCTCTTATCTCAAGTGGGTAAAGTGACCTTGCTTAAATCAACTCTTTAGAATCTTGTTATCTATGCTTTGAGACTTTTCAAGATCCCTACCAAGTTCTCTAAGAAGATTGAGAGTATCCAAAAAAGATTTATTTGGTTAGGAACTGAAGAAAGAAACTTAATCCCTCTGGTGGCTTGGGATAACGTTTGCAAACCCAAAAAGATGGGATGTCTTGGATTGAGACCCATTAAGGGTACCAATTCTTCTCTTCTAGCTAAATAGGTTTGGAGGATATATGGGGAAGAAAAATAATGTAACAATATTTGCAAACAAAAATACATCTTTGATCAACCCTCTTTGGATGACTTCCTATTTAGTGACGAAAAGGTGGTTAGATCTGACTTCTAGAACAATATCAACAAGGCTAGGGAAACTGCTGGAAAAGGGAAAAAATCAAAGATGGGAAAAGGTAAAAAGATTAATTTTTGGGATGATGCCTGGCTTATGAACAAACCCCTATGTACCATACTTGATATTTTGAATCTCA
This sequence comes from Thuja plicata, assembly GCA_018584345.1. Classification (NCBI taxonomy): domain Eukaryota; kingdom Viridiplantae; phylum Streptophyta; class Pinopsida; order Cupressales; family Cupressaceae; genus Thuja; species Thuja plicata. The sequence continues at coordinate 3,420,638 of MU224174.1, forward strand.
TGAATCGGTGTAAAGATAGGTATGGGCTCAAGGTGGAAGATTGTTAGTTTGGGAATGGCTAGGTGAACTTAACTGAGATTGGCACACCCCTGGAACAAATAGGAAAATCCTTGCTCACTCAAAGAATATGTGAAGATAGAGAGGATGTTATGGTTTGGGGCCCCACTTCTTCTAGGTGTTTCTTGGTGGCTACTGCTAGCTTGGTGCAATTTGATGTTCTAACTTTTAAACCATTTTGATCTAAAGCCTGGAATAACTCTCTAACATCCAAAATTGAAATTTTTTACTTGATTTTTATTCAAAATAAAATTTTAACTGTGGCTAATCTTATTAAACATGGTTTCTATCTTCCCAATAGATTCTCTTTATGTTTCTTTGATGAGGAGAATGCTAACCACCTTCTTTTTCATTTCCCTTTCTCTCAACGGGTGTGGTCTTTTCTCTAGTAGAAATGGAATTTATGTTGGGTTTTCCCCTCATCTATCTAGGATTTCTTCTAGTAGTGGAAATGCCTGAGCTCCCATGAGATGGTCATTGGTTCTTGGAATATGGTTGCTCATCATGTTGTGTGGAACCTCTAGAAAGAAATAAATAACATAATATTTAGAGATAAGAAGTATTCACCTGCTGTGGTTTTTGAAAAAGTTATTAGGGGAATTTATTAAAAATTATCCATTAAAACTATGCAGAAGGGGAACAACAACCAGAAAAGTGTTGATTGCTAGAAATTAAATGAAACAAAAGGGAAGAACATAAAGAGGGAGAATAGTGTCTGGTTGTCTCCTCCTAATGGATGGATCAAAATTAATTTTGATGGCACGACGAAAGGTAACCCTGGCTAGGCGAGATGTGGTGGGATCATCAGGGATAGTAGAGGCAATTTATTAGCTATCATTTCTACCCCTTTGGGTATCCAGATAAATCATGTGGCTGAGGCTCTAGGTGATTTTTATAGTCTTGATTTAGCAAAATAATTTAATTGTCCAAACATATGGATAGAGGGAGACTCTATGAACATAATGGATATGTGTAGGATCATGGTATGCCAAAAAGTGGAGATGTTAAAAAATGAGCTTTCCACTCATCCAAAAGTTCACCCAAAAGTTTGTTGAATTTTTTAGTATTCCTGGGTGTCAGTACACTTGGCCAAGCCAAAAGACAAAACTAAATCATTGTCAGATATTTGATATTCATCAATGAACATATATTTTTTCCCATGACTGTGTTCAACTGATGAACTACAATTGATTGTATGTTTGAAGTCATTTATTGATAGTCAACCGAGTTACAGATATGATTATTGACATTATCAGTTGATGTATTGTCATTGATGTCAACTTGTTTAAGTATCATAATGGTAGAAAACATCTGTTATTAATTGGAGATCTGGAACAAACAAATTTTATGTGGTTGGAAAATAAAGAGTTTTCTATACACTGAGAGACATTGAAAACCAAGTAAAACACAGTGTATACCGAGCATAGTGATAACTGAGCTAGGGATCACCAAAACAATACGGTATTGACCGAGCAATTTATTCAAACCGAGGCCAAATAGAATGTTGAGCTAGAAATTGATGATTTCAAGGTAAAAGATAAGGTTTTTTATGTTTATCAAACGGTCATGAAAATTCAAGGAAGATCGAACGATAAATATTGAAATGTTTTTTTAACACACCTGCCGAGGATGGTTTAAGCGGAAAAATCAACGATGGAGATTAAGTGGAAAAATATAAAGGATGGAAATTAAATGACTTATGGACCTGTATAAGAGACAAGAGATTCATTTTGAATCATACTTGATGTGCACATGCAAAGTTTATGCATGACTAATCAAATTGGTTAAATATAGAGCCGAGCATTTCTACAGACATTACCGAGCGACAGATGAAAGAAAATTACTAAGAAGAACAAAGTATGGTGAATTAGATGAACTTTAGTGAACAAATTGATTAGAGGTATTATGTACTTAACATAGATATGAAAATATGCAAAATAGAGTTGTATTTGAATTAGATCATTACTGTATCAGTTTAACCATCGTTATAGATAAATCTCTTAACCGGGTAGGATATGAAAGTCTTTATTATGAAATTATAATGAATGTTGAGTGTTTTCTTGTTGACCCCATAGTGAATGCATGGTCATGAGAGAAATGTTAGTGTTAAATCCTCTAACAATTTCAGATTTAATAGTGTGCATTGTAACCTTTAACAGGGTTGGCTCTTCACTGAGCTCACTTTAGAAGAGTGAAATATTTTGGGTTACCGGTCCCAGGTGCGTTTTCCCTTAGCAGGGTTTCCACGTTAATTTTTTTTTGTTAATGTGTATGATTTATGTGGATTGTTAATTTTATTTACACATTACTTTACATGCATTGATTGGTAAGCACATTATTAGTTTACTGATACTCGGTAAACAACTAGAAGATATATTTCATATTTCACCAAGCTGAGTTATATATTTGAAATTGTTTTTATATACATCTGGGAGAATTGTGGACTTTAGGATAATTGAGAAACAACTAATTCACCCCCCCCCCTCTCATTTATTCTAACATCAACATTTTCATTGTGAAAATGTTGAAGCAACCAAGCAAGCATTTTTGGATATTTGTTACACATCATATATCCTATTTGCTACAGTATAGAGTTAAGTTAAATTTATAAGTTTCATTGTTGTTTTTGGTTTTTAAATTGAAACTTGTTATTTTAAAAAAAAAATAGGGTTGAAATGATATTGTTTATTATTTTTTTAAATTGATTATAATATAGGGTTTAAATGATAAAAACTATGGTTGAAATTGATATTATTTATTATTTATTGTTTTTGAATTAGACATGGATTCAAACCAATCATAAAACCCTCCCAATGAGTCCGCGAACAATCCAGAACCACCTCAAAAAAATCCCCCACTTTCAGAAGACCAACCAGTCTCAAACCCTCGACCATTACAAGATCTCATAGGAGACAATCTAAAACAACTTAGAGGATATCAAATGACATATGCCAATATCCCCACATCGTGCCCCATGTTTTCCACATTGAAATCCATTATTTAAAGCATGGAGAAACTCATAAAGCAACACAATGTTGCACTTCTTTGGCGTGAATCCATGCACACCTACTTGGATGATGGGCTTGACTATGATCAGGTTATGGATCTAAATTAACAAAACATGACATATGTAACATTTTTGCTGATCCTAAAACCGGTTTAAAAGTGGACCCTAAAAAAATCAAGTTGTCAATTAAATGGTGCACAAATGATGCAATACATGATAACTTTTGGGACTGCTGGTGGATGGTTTTTGATAGACCACCCCACAACAATTTGGATGTCCCATTCTATTTCATAAGAAAATTGTATGCTAAATTTGTGCTCTGTGACAATGTAAATTTGTGGAGCATGAGACTGAACCAGGGCGTAGGCTTAGGCACTCCTCAAGACAGGCCATGGGCACAGCGGGTGAAATCCCACACATATTTCCCCCTCCCGAGATTTCACCACCTCCTACAATGCAACATCTTGATATTATTGCTGAGGCCAAATCACAAACTATTCAAGCCATTCACACCTTGAGTGATCTATTGGTTAGGTAGAGTGTGACATTTTTGCCTCCTCGTGCTGATGCTTCTAGTCCTTCCACATCCTCCACGAGCTCACATGTTTGAGTTACCCATACTTGTGTTATGTGAAATAATATGTTCTTGGGTCCCTTGAATGATAGTGATGCATATAACTATGTCTTTAAGATGCAGGATACTACACAACACACTACAGGCACTGAAGCACCCCATGGAGATGTGCATCAGGGGCATACAGAGCAATGGACTCCTATTATGGTAAGAGTAAATAGTTAACTTGTTACATTGTATATAATTTTAAATGTTTGTATTTTTAATAGAAATTTCTTATAATGACTGACCACTTATGTTTTTTTATGTGTTTCATTTATGTTCAGTTTATGATAGAGGAGGAGATGACACAGGTGGAGGGGTCCACTGTTTCGGCCATTTCATTTGTCCTTGAAACCTGAACGGTACGTAAATTTTAATGTACTCATTGGTTTCCTTTTATTATAATAGTATATACATGTATTTTCTAATTTTTATGATCATCTTATTACATACTGATACAAGTTTCACTAGTTGCCACTGGGGAGCAATGTGAGGGGGTTCAGGCATCTGGCGTTGACAAGGGGAAGGTAATTAAGTATTTTAGATTGTTTATGCATACATGTATACTTGTCACTTGTACGTACTCATTTAATTACATTCTTTATTTTATAGAGGGTGGTGTCTGATGATGTTGTGAGACTGGTTCACCATGATAGAGTCACAGGCATCTTAATTCGCAATAATAGCCCCACAGTGCGTATATTTCTAAATTTATTTGTGTGTATTTTACTATCAACTATTTATAATATGATCAAGTCATGATTTTATGAAGTATCTATTTGAATTTTGTAGGTCACCCCTATTTTGAGGGAGGTACCACGCCAAGGGTTTGTATTGTTGATGACCCAACCAACATTTCCTGAAGAAAGTTCAATACAAGTAAGTTTTAATGTTAATTCAGTTATTTTTGAAACATATATTTACTACCAAGGATTTAACATTAAATAGTATAATTCATAGATCAATCTCATGTTTGCAAACATATACAAGTTAGAGTTGACATTGGTGGCATTGTCCCTTCACTAACAAGGACATATATTAGGTCTCCTGACCGCGTGAGGAGACATGGAGGCGAGGTACATGAGAGTTCAATTTAAAAAATATATATTATTGTTGACTATGATTTTAAATTTTTTTGTAGAAACCATATAAATAAAGTAATCTAATTTGGGGTTTCACTTTTGTGTTTGAATGCAGGATTCATCAGATCAAAAGAGTAGTTCAAAGAGACTTTACTTTGATCATCCACCAATAGAATAGGATGTCCTAGAAACATTTGTAGTTTAACTTCTTATTTTGAGATGCCATATGGCACATTTCCAGATGGTGTATGCCACATTGTATCTAGATATGTTGATTTTGTAAATTTTTTGAGATGACATGTGCCACATTTTGTACAAAACTATTTCATATATACATATCTACATGTTCATATCTGATTATTTTATCTTTGTCATGTGTTATATGCATGTATCATTTCCATATTATACCTTTGGCATGTGTTGTATGTATGTATTATTTCCATATTATGTCTTTGTCATGCATTGTATTTATGTATGTATGTTCATTTTCATATTATATCTTTTCCATGTGTTGTATGTATGTATTATTTTGATACTACATCTTTTCATGCATTGTATGTACGTTCATTTCTATCTTATATCTTTTTCGTGCATTGTCATGTGTAATAGACCTAATATTTTCCAAAGAAAATACCTTGAAAATCTTTTGTCAAACCAAAGTACTAGGAATAATCTACAATTAAAATTATGGTGTTATTTGTTATGCTTTGTGGATGTTTGAATTGTTTTACTTCTATTGCATTGTTACTCTTACATGCTTAATTGCATGGAATTTATTTAAAAGCATTATTTGATTATTGGTTAAATTGGTTCGTTACTTATTTATAATGATTCACCTCCCCCCAGTGCCTCTATATACTAATAATTGTTATCAGAGCCTAGTTTCATTGAAGAAGCCTAACAGCTTGGGAGAGGTCCTTAAGGAATAAATGAAGTTTTATAGAAGGAAACTTGCAGAGGCTGAAGATGTGATTGAGAAACTCAAGGAGTAGTTGAATGTTTCTAGGGCTAAGAGACAAGAGATTGTTGAACAATTGAGTGAGATTTAGTTCATTTGTCAGAATGCATTCTATAAGATAAGACAAGCCCTTGAGAGTGATTCTAAGGTGATTAGAAGTAATTGACGATTTGAAGTTGTCATTTCATGCTAGAATTTCAAGAAGAGTTAGAAGAACCCATATCAACCAAAAAAGTAGTACTTATTTGTTACAAAGGTTGTTTTATGTCTTTCATGAAGCAAATCATCACGACCCAAAAATCACTGCCCAATTTGGCTTAGTGCACCTTGGGAACACTTTGGTCCAACATGTGCCAAAATGTTTTTGATGCTATGCAAGAAAAGTAAGGTCTCCCCTAGCATTTACCCGACCAATTGGAGGCAATGGAGCTGACTAATTGGTCCCACAAAAAATGGTTTGAAAGATGCACCATTGAGCAAATTCCAACTGAGTAACAATACAACTTTTTGCACCAACCATGATCTAGTTACCAAATGGAATCTGAGTGGGATCTCCAAGAACTAAGCTACATTCTTGTAGGCCTTCCCAAGATGGTCCTTGTGCACTTCAGAGATCTCTGATATATCTCATGAGGTCCAAGATATGGATCTCCAAAAAATGCTACCCGATTTGTCTTAGTGCACTTTGGGAACACTTCGGTCCAAACTGCACTGGAACATTCTTGGAGCTACGCATGAAAAAAAAGGTCTCCCCTAGTATTTACTAAAAAAAATGGAGCTGACTATTTGGTCCCATGACAAATAGTTTGAAAGATGCACCATTGGCAACTTTCAACTGAGCAACAATGCAACTTTTTGCACCAACCGAGATTCTTACCAATGCTGAATTTTAAGATATCAAAACATGTACATTAGCCAAGCATATGTGGGACAAGCTTACACTAGTTTATGGAGGAGATGCAAATGTACTAATAGCTAAAGCTGAAAGTCTCCGAGGGAAATTTGATGATATGAGAATGAAAGAAGTTGAGAACATAACACAGTACAGTAACCGACTCAAGGAGGTTGTAAATGCTATTCGAGGAGTAGGTGGACCTATTGATGAAGACACTATTGTGAGAAAGAATCTTAGAATTCTATTATCTATTTATTCTATAAGAGTCTCTGTAATACATGAAATGAGAGAAGCACCTAGAAATAATATTACTGTTGATAGTATTGTTGGAAGATTAATTTATTTTGAGCTGAATAACTTTAACAACAATGTTGTACCTACTATGGAATTTGTATTTATGTCTACTCTAAAAATTGGTAAATATGGCAGTAAACACTTGATTATAAATGACAGTGACAGTGAAAGTAATGATAAGGAACTTGATGAACTTGAAGCATTAATGGTTAGAAGATTGCACAAAGGTAAAGGTCGAAGATATAAAGGTAAACTACCTTTGATATGTTTTAACTATAAAGAGATTGGCCATTTTGCTGCAAGATGCCATAACAGAAAGAATGATGAAAGAAATGATAGATCTAATGACAGAAAGATGACAGAGATTACAGAAGTAAGTGACAGTATGAAAAAAGAGATAATTGAGATTACAAAGATAAAGACAAGAAGACTTGTTACATTGCTTAAGATAAAGATAATGACAACGGTTCTGAAAGTGATGAAGATATTGAGATAGTGTTTGTAGATTTGAAAGATGATTCAGATGAAGATGAGAGGTATGTTGAAACAACACTTATTTCTAAAGTTAGTAAGCATGACATTTGGGTTATTGATAGTGGCTTTACACATCATATGACTCGAGATAAAGTAAAATTTTAATTTCTTGAACATTATGATGGTGGATCTGTTAGAATGGGAAATGATACACCTTGTCAAGTGAAAGGAAAAGGTACTATTATGTTAAACAGTCAAATCAAATGTGAGAATGCATATTGGGTAAAAGGAATTAATTATAATTTGTTGAGTGTTTCACAGTTGAATAACACAGGTCGTCGAGTTTCTTTTGAGAATAGAAAAGATAGAATCTATGATGGAACATGAAAGTCGATCGGTACTGGTGAACAATCAAAAGGTAATCAATTCTATCTTGACACTGCTGAAAATACTTACTTATTGGCAAAGAATGAAGATGTATGGCTATGGCATAAGAGACTTTGTCATGTTAATTTTGACAACATGGTTAATATTAGTAAGAAAAGAAAAGTTAGAGTCTTACCGAGCTTATCTAAACCAGAGCATGTAATGTGAAAGAATTGTCAAATGGGAAAGATGTCAAAATCTAATTTTAAGAGAACAAATTTTTCATCTAATGATATTTTGGAGATGGTTCATATAGGCCTATGTGGACCAATCAGAACATAGACCTATTATGGGGACACATACATTATTTTATTTGTTGATGACTACTCTAGAATGATGACTGTCATGTTCCTAAAAGAAAAATCTAAAGCATTTAAGATGTTTAAATGGTACAAAGCTAAAGTGGAAAAAGAAACTAGTAGAGAACTAAAGTGTTTGAGATCTGATAGAGGAGGTGAATTTACTTCTGATGAGTTCACTAACTTTTGTAATGAGTATGGAATCAAATGACAGGTTTCTGCATCAAGGACACCATAGCAGAATGGGATTGTTGAAGAAGAAATAAATCAATTCCAGATCATGCTAGAACACTGAGGATTAAAAATTATGTTTCACAAACATACTAGAGAGAAGCAGTTAGTATTGTTGTATACTCACTGAACCGAGTACAATTGAAGAAAGATACAAACAAGACACTTTATGAGCTATGGTATGGTTATACACCTAATGTGAGTTATTTTAGAATATTTGGAAGTTGTTGTTATATTCTGAAAGATGAGAGAAATGGTAAATTTGATTCAAAAAGTGATGAGGGAATATTTCTTGGATATTATACTAAGAGTAAAACTTACAAATGTTTGAACAAGATTTCTAACAAAATTATTGAAAGTGCAAATGTGAAAGTTGATGAGTTTGCTGAGAAAAATGATGAGGACAACATGAAAGAACCAAAAGATTATAGTAGATTTTTCTACATGGAATAACCTGATACTTTACCAACATGGATGACTAACGTTACCATGCAATAGGGTAATGTTACCGGGAAACAGGAAGCACAGACCGAGAATCAAGAAAATGCTGAAACTGAAGATCATGAACAAGAACACAATGAACATGCTGGAGATAACAATGAAGAAGAAATAACTGAATCTAAACTTGAAAAATATGTAAGGAGAAATCATCCACAGAATTAGATTATTGGAGATAAAAGAGCTGGCATGATGACAAGAAGTAAGTTAAAAGACAACACATGTTTAATTTGTGAATTTGAGCCTAAGAATGATAGAGATGCATTAGAAAATGAAGAATAGATTACTGCAATGAATGAGAAAATTGAGCAGATACTAAAAAAAAATACATGAACATTACTACCAAGACTGAGTGATAAGAATGTCATTTGCACCAAATGAATATTAAGAAATAGATTGAATGAGAATGGAGATGTAAAAAAAAATAAAGCAAGATTAGTATGCAAAGGGTATACACAAGAAGAAGGTATTGACAATGGAGAATCTTTTGCACCCATTGCTAGACTTGAAGGAGTTAGAATATTACTTGTATATGCTGCATATAAAGGATTCAAAGTATATCAGATGGATATTAAGTCTACATTTTTGAATGGAATACTGGAAGAAGAGGTATACATTGAACAACCTAATGGATTTTTTGATCCTTATCAGACAAACATGGTATATAAGTTACACAAAGCTTTATAAGTTACACAAGCACCAAGATCATGGTATGAAAGACTACACTCGTATCTTATAAGTATTGGATTTATTAGAAAAAGTGACAACAACAATTTGTAATTAAAAGGAGGAAATGATGATAAAACCCTTATTGCTGAATTTTTTGTCGGTGATATTATATTTGGAGGTAATGATAATCTATGCACTTCATTTGCTGATGAAAAGAGGAAAGAATTTGAAATTTCAATGTTTGGAGAGATCAAAATTTTTCTTGGCTTGCAAATTTTACAACAAGCTGTAGGTATCTACATTACACAGTCCAAATAAATCATGGAAGTACTGAAAACATTCAGAATGGAAGAATCAAAACTAGTTGGAACGTTTATGGCGACAGTATGCAAACTAACAAAAGAAGATAAGACACCCGAGGTAAATTAAACTTTGTACAAATCTATGATTGGTAAATTGATGTATGTTGTACACACAAGACATGATATTACACACACAGTTGGAATTGTTGCAAGATTTTCTGCTAATCCTAGAGAATCACATATGACTGCTGTAAAAATATTTTTTAGATATTTGAAGAACATTGAGGATTATGGACTATGGTACAAAATGGAAGGAAATTTTGAACTAAAAGTTTACACTGATGTTGATTAGGCTAGGAACATTGATGATAAAAAGAGCACTACTGGAGGAGCATTCTTTATTGGAGAAAGATTAGTTACTTGGATAAGTAAAAAGAAAGGATGCATATCTCAGTCAAATGCAAAAGCAGAATATATTGCTACTACTGCAAACTGTTCAAATATTGCATGGATAAAACAACTTTTGAAAGGTATGAATGAGGAGATCACTAACCCAGTGATAATACAAGTGCAATAAATATTTTAAAGAACCTTACGATGCATGCAAAGACAAAGCATATATCTATCAAAGATCACTACTTGAGGGAACAAGTACAAGATAAACAAGCGTATCTCTCTCTATGAATTATTGTTATAATATAAATATTAATAAATAAATAATACTAATATTATACTATTATAAAATAGAGAAATAAATAATAATAATGTAATACTAATTTATATAATACAATACTAATATTAAAATAATTATATAATACTAATGCCATTACCATCTAATATTAATATTTAAAAAAATGAAATCTATAATATATAACCTAAAAATATAAAATCATAAAGTTGAAAAAAACCTTAAATCATAAAATTGAAAAGAGCACTTAAATCATAAAATTGAAAAGAGCGTTGAAATCAAAATGTTAAATTTGGGAGGGAGTTATTGGATATCCAATATTGTTGGATATCTAATAATATCAGATATATGATTAGGCTTGGTATTTGCTTTGGGTTTTGGCTTTGCAATGCCAAACGTGGATGGTCAACCCAAATGATGTGTTCACTATATTCCCTCTGATCTCCAGACTTTGACTGTGTAGCTGATGACCTTTTTTCACCCAAAATTGATGAAACAAAAAAGGGTTTCTTAAAGATATTATCAGCTTTCCATAAATATAAATGATGTCAAATTTTGAGTTTAGTGAGTAATTATTACTTATTTTCTAATTGAGTTATCTTTAAATTCCTAATTGACATACTAATTGAAAAAAAACTATAACTTTCAAACCTTTTAACCTTTTTGAAATCCGAAACATGCATCATATTGTATGATTCACCTACTATAACAAAAATAAAGTTTGCAATTTTGTAAAGTTTAGAATTAGTTAAGGTGGTTAGACACGAGAGTTTTTTAATTTTGAATAAGTTGTAGCAGAAAATTTATAACTAATTATTTATTTGGTAAAAAATTACACAAAAACATGCGTCACATCCGAGCATGATTCTAATACTTATATCTATAATCTTGTTAAAATATATCATCATTTGATTTTAATTAAGGTGGTCAGACATATACATACTTTTTATCTTTTTCCTAAAAATATTGTACTAATACATTGAAATCTAAAATATTGAACACTTAGATTAATTTTTTTCATACAAGGGCTAGTAGTTTAGAAACTACATTCAGTTTACTACAGATCTTGATCTTACAACTTTTTCACATAAGGTTGATAAGATGTTCAACTTTTTACGTCAAGTTGACTAACCCTGATTTTTTGATTTTTCATTGCCACTTAAGTCCATAGCATGGTGTACCATGATCCTGCACATACCCTAATAAAATGTCTTAAAGGTGATTCTTCCCCGTCATGGACTATAGGAAATGTTATTAATAAATCTAAAGACATTTTAAATTCCTTTGATCAAGTTCACATTTCCCATGTGTATAGGGAAAGTAATGGTGTGGTAGATAGTCTAGTGAACTATGGGGTGAGATCTGATGATGTCACAACATGGGAGTAATTTTCAAATTTGAATGCTGACATTAAAACCAAAAATAATTAAGAAAAGATAAACAGTAAGGAGGGCGTATTATAATTTAATAGGGATTAATTGCCCGAATGCTACAGTTGTACTAGGTGATCATTAGAAAGAGAGGTGTGAGGGAAGAAGAAATAATTTCAGCTTTATTTTCCATGCTTTTTGGGTTTTTTTAGTCACTTCTATTCTGTTGTGTGAAAATAAAGGCTATTTCTTTTGGCTTCTTACATCTACAAAGAGAGAATTCAGTCTAAAAATTAGCAAGATGGGTGGCGATCTTAAGAGAGAAGAGCCTGAGAATTGTAGGAAGTTGAAAGAGGAGGATATGGATATGATCTGCGTAAACTAAATAAAGGCAGTGTCACTTCATATTTTGAGAAGCTTCACAGCTTTGACAAAATATTTACTTAGATATTTTATGAGGGTTGGCGTAATAAAGCGGTAACCATGGATGGAAAAATGATTGCCCTCATGGTGGAAGTTATTGCTCAAATCATTAGTATTCCTAACCAAGGTTTGAATTTCTACATAGGAATCGTAAAATTTTGGATATGGTTATGAAGAACTTTTCAAAGTCTGAAAAAGAGAAAGAGACCTTTACTGAAGAAAAGGCTAATAGTTTTATATGTCAGTAAGGTTAGAACAATTTAGCATAATTTTCTGATTGTAATCATGGAGTACATTACCCTGGAAGACCGCTCCATGAGGGCTCAATCTCACCACTTCATGTTGTTAAATCACTTTAGGTACAAATATTTGGTGAACATTCCCTACTATTTTCATAGTTCTTTAATAAAAAGCATGTTTGAGCATAAAAAGAAAATTAAGAAACCTGTGTTGCATGAGGGTTTGATTCTATTAATATATGAACACATAAGGGATAAGGTCCCTGAACCCATTAACAAAACCCCTATTATGGGGAAGGGTAAATGGAAAGTAGGGGATGGTAAGGAAGGAAGCTCTAAGAAAGGTGGGTCTAGCCCAACTAAGCGGGAAGAGAAAAGTTGGAGTGGTGCAAAAATGATGATTCCTGTGATGAGGATAACATTATGGCTGAAAATATCCCTAGCCAGAAGGAGGAAGAGGATACTATAAAAGATTTTGGCTAGGAGAATGAGACTCAGGGTGAGGACGAGGTTGAAGAAATAGAGGCGGGTAATAATATGAATATTGAGAAGCATGGTGAAGAGGATGATTTTCAAATGGATAATACTGACTAGGCTCGGGGAGGGGAGAACAATGATCATGATTCAGACAATGAGAATGAGATAAATGCCAATTTGGACACAAGGAAGGATGTGCTAGAAATAATGGGAAGTATGTACTGAGAGGGGAGGGGTGAATCAATACCTCTAAAACTTTTATCTCTTTAAACCTTTATCCATTTATTAATCCAGTGTATTACCAACCATCTGTTCTATCCTATCTTTGTGTAAGTTATATCAATTCATAAACTTAACAAACATGTAAACATTCATAGGCATTCATTAAATGTAATGACACATAACACAAGATATGGTAACATAGAAAACCCCTGTTAGAAGGTAAAAATTGTGGTGGCGATGGCACCCACAAAAGCTTCACTATCTGTAGATTGGAAGGGGCCGGTTAAGGCTTACAATTTGATCACTTCTAATGATCTACCCTATTATTATTATTATGTGGAGACTGGTTAAGGGCTACTCTATAAAGAGCTTTAGCAAAACTATATAGTGTGCACTTGGTTAAGAGATTTACAAAGGATTGTTAAATCCACCTTTCTTGAAAGGATTTCTTCTATTTGCTACACTTGTTAGAATGTAGACAAAAATAATCATTGACCTGAGTATATGAAATCTTCAATTGCTGATTATAGGTCCATTCAAATCACATGTATAAAGTATCACCTAATGTGATTGATTAATACCTCTGTTTCTCGGTAGCCTTGATTCTTGGTTCTTGATAACCAAATTCACCTTTTGTTGTTCTTTCTTGAAACTCTTAGTTTGATCCATAAATGTGCTCCTTGGTTACTTTAACCCTCACATCCCTATGGGTGATCCCACAATAGTGGGTTACACTTTTTTGCCTAAACGGACATTGAACTCTACATTTTGAGAAAAATGTTCACATTCGGATGCATATTGTCGTTAAACTGTTTGAAATCGGAAGACAAAGT
>MU224174.1:3461462-3472507 GCA_018584345.1 Thuja plicata
GGTTACAATGTTTGATTACAAAATGTAATCTACCCTGTTAAAGGTCTGCTCTGTTAAAAGCTTCAGATCATTACAATCTACCTTGTTAAAGGATTTAAACTTACAATGAAGTAAGCACTCTGTTAAGTTTTTAAATAAAGGCCTACTAAAACTACTCTGTTAAGAGATTTTCACTTGATACAATGATTAGAAAGTCTCAAGTATTGATCCTCTGATATGCACTCTAATGTTGATGATGGATCTCCTCTTTTCAATATCTCTTCTGATCTTATAATTTGATATAGCTTTACTCTTCTGTTCACTGTGTTATGCTCTACTTGATCTCTGCTTCTGAACAAAATAACCCTCTATGCATTTCACATAAAAATGCAGTCACTTCACCAAAATCCTCTACTACTTCTTGCACATACATACATAATAGGGTTTCAAAGCAATCTAATATATCTATACAGATCTGACAGTGAGATCTAGATAAACGATCAAGATCCAATACCCATGCCTTGATGGTAAAATAATTAATGCTTAAAATGAGTCATGCATAGGATAAAACAATTAAATGCATAACTAACTCCGTATAAGAATATTAAATGCACACAATGTCAGCTCAAAAAGCTTATACAAGTCGTCCAGAGCACTCATCCTTGAAGTTTGTATCATTCCTGACAAGTATACAAAAATTGTTCTACTTGGCACTTTGACTGTCTGTCGCTCGACATTTAACATCTTTGTCTTTAGTCAGCTCGGCAATGTAACTAGGCATACTAAAAACTGTTCAACAATGTTGCTCAGCCTTGCATAGTTTTAGCTCGGCCACAGTGATAACCAACTAAAACTGCCTAATGAAATGACTAAGTGTTGGTCACTAATCATCAACATAACTTAGAGATTAACATGTCCATGTAGGTTTCCCTCTTTGGTTGTTTCACCTCAGATTTACATTCATATGCTTTATGTCCTTTCTTGTTACATTTATAAAAAATTCCTATGAATGAAGGTGTGGATTTAGGAATACCTTTCATTTTTCTCCTGCATACATTTGATGTTTAGCCAGACCTTCCACAGTGATTTCATGTCATCTTTTTGGGTCTCAAATTTGTGTAGACATTCTTTGCATCAGCTTGGTTTTGTGATTCTTCATTTTTGGTATACCCTAGTCTGGTATTTTTGTTGACTCTTCTTTGTCCATCCAGAAAAATAATTTATCCTTTTGGTGCTTTCTTCCGCTCTCTTGATCATGTCATTATGTTGTTTCTAAATTCTTACTTCATGTTTTAGCTTTTCATTTTCTTCTCTTAGCTCACTAATAGATTCTATTCTTTCAATGATTTATATGTTCATTCTATTTTCCTCCTAACTGATAAGAATAATCTGATTTGTGATCTCATGATGATGTTCTATAAGTCTTTTTATTTCTGATTCTTTTTCTTGTAGCTTTTCAGTAATCTTCCTCCTGTCATCAATAGCTAGTGTTCTTTCTTTCTCATCTTGTCTAGAATTTTTCATGACATCAATCATTCTTACCATCTCTGTCTCTTGACCGATTTGTAGAGATTTTACTTGTCCAGCTAGATGTTGATTGATTTCATTCAGACTTGTGATGCTTTCTTTAGATGTGTCTAAATCTTTGCTAGTTGTAGATCTTCAAGACTCAAATAAATCAGGTATCTCCTCTTCATGATAATTTTTTCATTACAATGATATGCCATAATCTTTCTTTCATCCAACAACTATCTCATCTTGATTCTAGCTTCTTTATACTACTCATAGAAGATCTGAATTTCTAGCTTCTGATTCTCAATACTCTTGTCAAGCCTGTACTTCTCTATTGTATGATCTTTTCTCTTAAGTATTTTAACTTTTCCAAATAAGAGATCTACCTCTGATACCAATTATTGGAAATAATGGGAAGTATGTACTGAGAGGGGAGGGGTGAATCGGTACCTCTAAAACTTTTATCTCTTTTAACCTTTATCCATTTAGTAATCCATTGTATTACCAACCATCTGTTCTATCCTATCTTTGTATAAGTTACATCAATTCATAAACTTAACAAACACATAAACATTCATAAAAGAATTCATGAAATATAATGACACATAACACAAGATATGGTAATGTAGAAAACCCTTGTTAGAAGGTAAAAAATACGATGGGGAAGGCACCCACAATAACTTCACTATCTACAGATTGGAAGGGGTCGATTAAGGCTTACAATTTGATCGCTTCTGATGATCTACCTAGTTAGGAGTATTATGTGGAGACTAGTTAAGGTCTACTCTATTAAGATCTTTAAAAACACTTGTGCACTCAGTTAAGAGATTTACAAAGGATTGTTAAATCCGCCTTTATTGAAAGGATTTCTTCTATTTGCTACACTTGTTAGAATGTAGACAAAAATACTCATTGACTTGAGTGTATGCAATCTTCAATTTTTGATTACAGATCCTTTCAAATCACATGTACAAGGTATCACCTAATGTGATTGATTAATACCTATGTTGCTCGGTAGCCTTGGTTCTTGGTTCTTGATAACCAAATTCATCTTTTGTTGTTCTTGCTAGAAACTCTTAGTCTGATCCATAGATGTTCTCCTTGGATACTTTCATCCTCACATCCCTATGAAATGAATGATTACACATCTATTTATATAATAGATTGACCTAATTCAATTTCACATATTACAAAGATAAGTCTATGATCAAAGGTTTACAACCTAACCTTGATCTCCTAGTTTGCATGTTTTTAATCAGTTAGACTGATTAAAATAATTACAATTATCTTACTTGTCCCTCAAGAAATGGTTTTAAATCAAATCAAAACTCTAAATATAAAACATAAGTGTTTTATCTGACGTGGAAGTCAGATCCAATTTTGGAAGGATATAACTGACTTTTGGTGTCTGATGCTCGGGTTGCTCTAAAAGTCTTTTATACACTAAAATTGCACCCTAGTCAAGCTCTCTTAGTCTTGATAATCTAGTATAACATGGGAATCATTTCCAAGTTGTTGGAACTTTGCTAACTGAAATGAGACCTACAAGTTATAGGTTGGTTCCTCTTGGATTATCACCTTAATTTTCTTTTATGCATGAAAGTAAAGTGGATAGGTAAGGGGATAGAAGGAATGCAGAAAGGGAAATGAATGATAATAAAATTATCCTACTAGGTGATACACTGAAGGTAATTTTATGAATTAAAACACAGTAATCAATCTTAGAAAAAGGACTTGAATATAATAGAACACTGCTTTCTAGATAGGCTTGCATAAGTATTTCATAGAGAGGTCTAAGATAAACAGAGGCTATTCAGGGAAATAGATGATCTCACAAACAATATCATATTTACTATAAATAGACATAGACTATGACCTAAAAAAAAACATCCATTTCTGCAATTAGGCATAGGAATGAGACAAAATGACAGGGGACTAAAGAATGTCCACAAAATCATCTAAAGCAGATCATCCATAGTAGTACACAATATTGCAGAAAGAAAGAGGGATTAGGAACTCCAAGTTCAATCCAATATCAATCTCTATATTATATTCCAATAAGAGAAGTACAAATATTAAGACCCAGGGACAAAAAGAATGTCACAAAAAGCCTTTTCAATATTTGCAATTCAATGAGATAACTAACACATGAAAACTTAGGGGCAGAGAAAATGCCACAAAAATCTTACACTAGCTGGAAAAATCTAAGCTAAAAAGCTTGAAAACTAACTTATATACACTACTCCTCTAGCACGTAGGCTCGGGAGTCAATCTGATTCTAGAAATTAGGGTTTTAATAAATCTTTCATAAACAATGCAGAAATCCTAACTCTGTCAATTCTTGTCATAAATTCCATTGAGAAATATCTTTCTTGATTAGATATGTTTTGAATTATTTTCTTATCACATTAATGTGGCCTGAGAAGTCGGTTCGACCCATCTCTCTGTCTGCAGCTTAAAACATTGCGCCACTATCAATCTTCTGAGAATCAAATATTTGAATATTTGAATATTTTAAATGAGAAACAGTCACAGGCGGCGCGAGTTAATCCTATCAATGGCTCTGAAAGTTTTGACCTTTCCATTTAAAACACAGCCGTCGATCTTCCATCTTATTCTGATTATCTTTGTCTTTAACCCAAGCATTACTCCCCTTGAACTCTGGTTACCCAAAATCCTTTATATTGCTGAGTCAAGATATCATTTCTTTAACCATGATTTCCTTTGGAGACCTCATGACTACCATTGGATTAGATCAAGATCGGGCAGCTAGTGCTAAGTCTCCAATCCTTAAGAGAATATTCCATTTCATTACGAGACTCAACGACTGCATAATATTTAACCTGACTTACGTTTTGCCTTGGGTTCTTACCGAGACTTGGCAATTGCATAGTCTCATAGTCTCCTTTCATTTTTCTTAACTATAGTTTCATCATGCGACTATACGACCACCATAAGATTAGATATCAAATCAATGGAAGGTGTGAAGTCGTGATCAAATTGCTGATGTCATTACTTTTCTAAGAGACTTTGTGACAAGAACAAAATACATGGGTCCACTCTTGCCATGTGTTGATCTACCATTGATTTGTTAGTGCACACTTGGATTACTAGCATAACTTAACCTTATTTATTAACCTCTGATCTGTTTTGGAGACTTTGGGACTGAGCGGTCGCATGATCTTGGAAACTTTCCTTTAATCCTAATTACTTTGTGAGACTACGCGACCGAATGGATTAAAAACTCACTCAACTCAAACTGGATTTATGTCTGTATAGTCAGAAACACACTGAGTCACAAGATCTCATGATTTTTTGTTAACTATGGGTTACATCATGAGACTTAGCAGCCACCGTTCGATTAGAAAATGATCCAACGACCAACACTAAGTCTCGATAAGAAAAAAGCATATTCCATTTCATTACAAGACAATGCGACTAAGGGCAGTCTTGTGATCGTGGGGTGGTATGGAATATTCCTTTTACTTCACGTAATGAGGTGACTAAGGAAAATATGGAAGCACACACATGCTCTTGGATTCACTTAAGTTTCTCAAAAAGGTAACGTAGAATTAGAACATAGCTTGGGATGACTAGGGTTTTTATCAAATCTGCATAGCATTTTTAATACTTAGGCTCTTTCCCATGAACAAGGATAAACCAGAGGCCTGGAGATATTTGTAGAGCTAAGGAAAATATGGCAAGGAACCATACAAGCTGGGCTCTACCCTTGTGGGAGCCTCATTTACTTCTATGAATTGTGTGTCAGGTTCCCTTGCTCTGTCAAGTTTCTCTTCTTTTCTATTCTTTCAGTTTATAGTGTAATTGGCTCATCAGGTTCCTCTATCATTTTCCTTTGTTAGCATTTTCAGTTTGTACTTTTGATTTACACTGTTGGTGATCCTTCTCTGTTGTGTTTTTCTTGAACTTATCACTTTTGGTTTGAACTGTAACCTGCCTTTCAGTGTAGTGTAACCGATGGCTCAAAGGACTATTTTCCCTTTGTATAATAATTACAAAATTAATGTCTTTAGGATGCAATCAACACAAAATGTATGTATGGTGAAAATATGGGCCAGAAATCTAAGAATTTATAGTACCTTGTGGATAAAGTTGTTTAATTTTCCACCATGGAGATTCCTTACAGGGAGGAGAGAAAAAAAGGAGGAGGTGCCCATTCTTGGTAACTTTGTCGCGGGAGCGAGGCATGATGTCCAGGTGTCACATGATATGCAAGAGAACTCTAAGGAGGAAATAGAGGATTGTGCAATAGGAGGGTCAGGGAGTCCTCTATTAAGCTTGTTTTCACTTATTTCAATGATAGAGATGAGATGACCATAGGGGCACTTCAAATTGCTAAAGTCGAGGCCCTTTACTCTTTTAAGTTTAAGAAATGGTACTTTCTAGAAATCAAAATGATAAATTTGAAATGTAGAAAGATGGAAGCTAAAAATAATAAGCTCAAGGAACAGATGGAATGTGGGAGTAATGATCAAGGAAAGAGTTTCACTCAGGATGTGGGGTCGTCAATGGAAGCTATCAAGAGTTGGGTAGAAAAACTGGAGAAAACTATTTATGAGATCCTCCACCATAGAAAAGATAGTATGAAAGCCACCAAATCCAACGTCAAAGCCCTGGTGAAAGATCTAGAAAATGGTTTGGGGAATGCTGGTGATCACATGGATGAGATCCTAGAGGAAATCAGAGGGCCGAGTACCAGAACCAGGGCCAGTGTTAAGAAAAATTCCCTGTTAGCTAACAAGAACGTTACTGAGATAAAAGCCATCATTGGGAGAATGGAGGAGATTGAAGATGAATGGATGATACTTTAAAGAGTAATATTGCTTTGGCTGGTGCTAGTATCTAATCTGGGTACTTTGATGTATTTTTTGCTAGGCTCTGCTGGTTTTTCTTGGGTAGTTTTTGATGTCTCTTGTAGGGATGTTTTTTTGCTAATTTCTTTCTTTATGTTATTGCTTTATAATGCTTTATCTTTAGTAGTTTTGTTTGTAAAGGGTTTCGTCCCTTCAAAACCTTTTTTTGCCACTTAATAAAACCTATAATTTATGTGGGCACTTTGAAAACTGATAGATGCAACTTATATAAGGTTATAAAATGAACAAGGCTGCAGTTTATGTATTTGGACCCTACAAATAAATATACTTCATAGAAAACAGGTAACTTAGTTTCATTTTTTAGACCCTACAAATAAATAATATTCACAAAAATAAGTAAACTTCTTTGCTTAGACTGAATGGCATAATTGATACAAATGGTCAAAGGAAGAAACATGTTTCATCATTTTAATGTAACCCTTTATGCATATGGATAATCATTTAACACGAAATAGAAACCCTTGAAAACATATACCAATTAGTAAACATTTTAATGAAATGGAAGGTATTTGAAAAAATCATGACAAAAGAAAGTAAAATGCATGAATGGAGAAGCATACTTCATCATTTTTATGTAACCCTTTATGCATATGGGTAATCATTTAACAAAAAAATGAACCCTTGAGAACATATAAGAAATAATAAAAATTTTAATGAAATGGAAGGCATTTAAAAAAATGATGAAAAACTAAAACAAAATGCACGAACGAAGAAGTAAATTTTATCATTTTAGTGTAACCCATTATAATGCATATGGCTAATCATTTAACAACAAAATGAAACCCTTGACAACATATACGAAGTAGTAAATATTTTAATGAAATGGAATGCATTTGGAAAAATGATGATGCAAAAAACCTATGTACAAATGAAGAAGCATATTTCATCATTTTAATCTAACCCTTTATGCATACGGATAATCATTTAACAACAAAATGAAACCCTCAATGGCATATACAAATTAATAATATTTTGAGGAAATAGAAGGCATTGAGACAATCATTGTTTAATTTCATCACTGTACATACAAGAAAGGAAGAATGCTTTATGGGCATAATGTTACCTGTAGGTTGCAGAGCGGAGCACAATAGTTTCAAAGAAGAGTTGAAATGGTTGCAGAGTGGCGGAATGGTGGAAGACTAAATGGGCCAAGTGAAAATGCCCAAATAAATTCAAAAATAAAGGTTTTTAGGGTTCCAAAATGTTTGAACATGCATCCAAATCAAGGCATGTACGTGAACAGTAGTGGGTCCAAAAGGGACCTATTGGAATGAATTTAGAATAGCTAAGAGGGGGGTGAATCAGTTATCCTTAGGTCTAGATGTATGAATTTAAACTTTATAGCACTTTAAACAACTTAGATCTACTCAACAGTAATGACATAGTTTAACAACATAAATGTGCAGTTTACTGTTCAAATGTAATCAGCTTGTAGAAACTTAACAGTAAAACACAACATAAACATTCACACAATTTGAAACCAATATTTAACATGGAAACCCAAATTGGGAAAAACCACTAGTAACATGCTACCAAATTTTCACTCTTCTAAAGTGATCTCTGCTAGGAGCCAACCCTGTTAAAGGTTACAAAACACATTGATAAATGTGACCTGGTTAAAGGATGTAAACACTGTATCAAGAGTGGCCTTGTTAGAGGTCTTAGAACATTCCACCTGAATGTCACCTTGCTCAAAGGATTTATACAATGACTATTAGGTCAACCTGGTTAAAGGATTTTGACTAATACAATTGTTAGAAAGTAATCAGCAGGTGTGATCTGATACATACAACTTACTTGAAAATCTAGATCTAATTTAGCTCTTATGCTAATTCATTGAGTGGCCTCCATTCTCATTTCAATCTTCAGATCTTCTTGGAAATTTGTCAAGCAATCACTTTCACAACTCTATTCTTCTCTGTTCATACTTTTCTGCTAGATCATGCCAATCAGTCAATTAACCATGCAATCCTCTTACATACACTTTTCACATACATCTACACACCACTTCTTAAATAGCCCCTTGAGGTTATCTTATACCTCTTCATCTAGGTAAAATAAATCTTTTCCGCTTAATCAAGATCGTAGATCTTAGGTTAGGTCAAATCTAACGGATCTTTCCACCATTTACATTTAATTTAATTCTCCAAAGTAATCACTAATTAAATCTTGGATCCATGCATTAATTACAGTTACCCGTGCATTTAAATAGTGTGGACTAATCATGCTTATCCTTAATTAACTTTACATATCCCAATAAATTCAATTATGTCGGCCAAAGATCTCAAATCTCAACAATTACCAAAATACTGCTACTCGGCCAACACTTGTTCTTCCACTCGGTCATCACTATTTTCCTTGACATTTTAAAGGCACTTGGTCGAAACTTATAAATTATGCTCGGCATACAGTGGTGCTCGGTCAACACAAACTTCGCTCAACATATAGAGTTCCCAGTAAACTGACTTCTTGACTTAGTGTTATAGATAAACAAAAAATTACTTTGCCAATGTGCAAATTGATCAAGTACCCTTGTAATTTCTCATAACTCAACCATTTCACTCAGCCTTCTTTTTATCCTTGCCTTCAAATCTTCTTCGACAATCAATAGATATGGTACTCAAACAAATAGCAATAGTCTCACCAGTTAAGGTTCGACATCAATGAAAAAAAAATAATTGTTTGCATTGTAGCTTTCCAACAATCTCCTTCTTTGGCATTGATGGCAACACTAAACATTAAAACAATAATTTTACAAACATAGTTACCATACAATCCAAAAAGTCTGCCTATGTTCCTTAATATAAAAAAATCTTCATTAATATTTTTAGCTTCATTCTGATTATCATCTTGTAAAACATTTCTCCCTCTGTGTTTGTAATCACACTAAAATATTTCTATTTCTATTCATTTGTAGACTCTCTCTTTCAGTAAACTCTCCCTTTTTCTCTAAGTACAGTAAATTCTCCCTCTTTAAGTAAACTCTCCCTCTTTGACAACAATGCAAAAGATGTTGACATCTTCATCATGCAGATTCTTTTGTTCTAACTCAGTATCATGTTGTTCCTGTCATCTTGCTTATGACTGATCCTCTTTTCTATCTTTCACATCTTTAGGCAGCATCCTAAAGTGTGACTTCATGTGCATCAATGTGTCAAATATTCTGAATATAACATTTGATGCAACAGTTCCATTCTGAACTAATTAGCCTCAGTTAGGGGAATCACCCCTAATTTACCTTGCAGATACTCATGAGCATCCTTGGGTAGTGCTTTTGTAAATATGTCTACTAACTATTCTTTAGTATGCACATATTCTAGTCTCACTTCCTTGCTTTGAACTAGCTCCCTCAGCTAATGATACTTGATAGCTATATGATTTGTCTTAGAGTGCATCATAGGGTTCTTAGAAATATTGATGGCACTCGTGTTATCACAATATATAACAATTGGTTCTATGATCTCCTCTTTCATACCTTTCAGTAGTATATTTAACCACACAATATTGGAGCAGTTAACTGTTGCTGCCACATACTCAGCTTCAAATTTAGATTGTGAGGTGCAATTTTGTTTCTTGCTTGTCCATGAAACCAATATCTTTCCTAGAAGAAATGTGCCACCTATGGTGCTTTTCCTATCATCAACATTTCCATCCCAATCAGAGTTAGTGTAAACTCTGAGCTCAAACTTATCATTCTTTTTGTAATACAGACCATATTCATATGTTCCTTTCAAATATCTCATAATTCTTTTTACTGCCATCATATGAGTTTCCTTTGAATTGGTAGAAAATATTGCAACAATTCCAACAGCCAGAGCAATATCAGGTCTCCTGTGTACAACATATTGTAGCTTTCCAATCATTGACCTATAAAGAGTTTGATTCACTTCTTTTGTATCATCAGTTTTTGTTAACTTCTATCCAATAGCCATGGGTGTGCTCACTGGTTTTGATTCTTCCATTCTAAAAGTTTTTAGTATCTCCTTGACATATTTTGATTGAGTAATATAGATACCATTCTTCATTTGATATATTTGCAAGCCAAAAAAGAATTTGATTTCACCGAACATAGACATCTCAAATTTATTTTTCATATATTTTGCAAATGTTTAACATAACACATCTTTTCCACCAAATATAATGTCATCAAAAAAAAATTCAGCTAATAAAGTACCTTTATTTTATTCTATCTTCAAATACAGATTGTTGTTGTTAGTAATAACTAAGAGGGGGGGGGGGTGAATCAGTGGTCTCAAACTTTTATTCTCAATCTAACCACCAATCAAATAAACCTTACATTATTATGTCCCTACAAGATGCATGCCATGAAATACTTATAATGATTAACTATCTGTCAGTTTTCCTTGTCTGTCCTTATTCTCCTTGATTACCAATAAGCAGTATAACTATTTATCAAAATATAGTAAATATGTAGAGTATACCGATAAATCCATAAATGAATATGTGAAATGTAAAATAGTAAAGTAATAAACCATACACACATAACACATGAATTTTTAACATGGAAACCTTGTTAAGAGAAAAAACCACTAGGACCGGTACCCCAAATTTTCACTCTTCTGAAGTGAGCCCTGTTAGGAGCCAACCCTGTTAAAGGTTACAAACACACTGTTAGGTGTGACCTTGTTAGAGGATTTT
>MU224174.1:3492075-3529409 GCA_018584345.1 Thuja plicata
ATATACATACACACACACACACACACACACACACATATATATATATATATATATACATACATATATATATATATACACACACACATACACATATATTTATATATAGGTGTACCATTTTTTATGGGATCAAATAAAGCTAGCTATTGTAAATCCATCATTGAAAGAATTAAGAATAGAGTGTCAGCATGGAAAACTCGATGGTTGTCATTATCAGGGAGAATTTTTCTAATAAAAATAGTGTTTTATTCCTAATTATTATATCTTGATTCTCAAAGCTCTTGCATCAGTCGTACAGAAAAATTGAAAAATCATAAGAGATTTTTTATGGAAAGGGAATATGTCAGAGGAGAAAAAGATACCGTTGATATCTCTTAAAAATATTGCACCTAGTAAAGAGATGGGGGGAGTGGGTTCGCATGATCTATCTAAAAGAAATTTAGGATTTGGTGGAAAACTTATTTGGAAAATGTATAGAAAACATGATAGTAAATGGTGTAAAATTATGCAAGAGAAGTATTAGGATACAACTGATGCACTTAGAATTATAACCATTTTGGACCCACCTAAGCGTTAAACTATATGGAACTTTATGATTTTATATAGGGATGTAGTCACTAAGTTTGTTTCTTGGGAAGTTCACAATGGAGCAAGAGTACATTTTTGGGTGGATTCTTGGAACAACCTACCATCTTTGAACAAAATTGATAACATTTCAGATACTATTCCAACTATCACTTCTTGTTGGGGGACTAATTTGATTGATTATGTTTGTGTTGTAGAACTTTATTCAAGAAAGGCTACATGGAAAGATCCATCCCCTGTCCCCATATGTACTGATAAAATCAATTGTCTTCAAGCTATTTTCAATAGTTGAGTGGTGTATATTTCAGGTGAGAAAGACAAATTAATATGGGTGCCTTCACAAGATGGTCACTATTCCATCAAGGATGGATATAGAGCCATTCAACAAATGCAAAACCTACAACTCAGACAAAGAGTCTTATCATTCTATTGGAATAGCTCAGTTCTGCCTAAGGTAGGATGCTTTTCCTGGCTAGCTCTAAGAAAGAATATTTTAACAAGAGATAAATTGGAAAAGCTGCAAATAACTCAATCATTTCATTGTATCTTATGCAGTAAGGAAAATGAGACAGTGGATCACCTATTACTATAGTGTCCTTTTGCACAATGTTGGCTTTTTGTTATTAATAATTTAAACTTGGTAATGCCTCTTCCTAATACCATTTGGGAGATGTTCTAGTCTTGGTCCATCCTTTATTCTTCATCATTATTTTCATGCATCTGGAAGTGTACCCCAACCTCAGTTATATGGTCTATTTGGTGGGAGAGAAACAAAGGTTTATTCAAGCAGGTAACTACTCCCTTGCATAAGGTTTTGGATGGCATAGAAAATTCTATTTCAGAGTTGGTTAATGAAAATGTGCAAAATAATGCTAAGTGTAACTCTCAATTTTCATCTTGGGATGGTAACATTGTAAAAGTATGGAAATTACTGTCTATTCCTTCCATTACTCTATTTAATAATATTATTAAGCAAGTTGTTGATAAAATCTTTATGAAATGGCAACCTCTGAAGCTGAATTTTTTAAAAATAAACTTTGATTGTTCCTCAAGAGGTAACCTAGGGGATTCAAGAATAGGAGTTTGCATTAGACATCGTTTGGGAGAGGTAAAGGATTTTAAATATTTTCCTATTCCTCCAGGCACCAATAATATTGCTTAACCTCATAAATTTTTTTTTGGCTTGTCTTTAGCAAAAAGAATGGGGTTTTCTAAAATTCCTATTGAAGGAGATTCTTCTATAATTGCCAATGCTTGCATAAATAGGAGAACTTTATATTAGAAAATCTCTTATATAATAAAACAATTTTGGGATTTATTAGATTCCTTTTCAGAGTACTTCATTTCTCATACGTATCAAGAATGTAACAAGTTGGCTGACCTTCTTGCCAATATGGGATACGATAAGATACAATTGGACTCCTCAGTTGACAACTCTAATTTAGGTGATTATCAAAACTCTGCAGAGGTCAATTATAATGAAAATGTTCTAGTTGAATGATTTTTCACACATTAAACAAGTACATTATGTAATATTTTATCATGTGGCACATCATTTTGGGATGAAATTCATTTAAGGCCTGCATAGGTGATCAATTAATCATGACCTTTCATATCTTTGCAATCGTACCATATATTGTTTTGTGTTATTCTCTCAGTCCTAACATGTGTGGCATGACCACTTATTCCAGCCGTCATGTGTATAAAAAGCTATCTTATATCCTTAGTATGATTGAATTCCATCTAATATGCCTTAAATGCTTTTAACTCTCTAGAAGTGTCGACCTTGGCTGTTGTAAATGGTAAGATGCAGAGAACTTCTTCTTCTTCTTCAAATTCAGATGACTCACAGCTCACTTTAACAATGCCAATTTTGGAGTATTGGCCAAGAAATAATAGAGTAGCCTTGAATGTTGAGGAGTGGGAAGAACCCTTCAAGGAACATATTTCTGACAAGCAGCTTGGGGATATTTTTAATTTTCAGTGCCATCATTGCAATAGAAGTGTGAAGAAATTGATAGGTAAGGAAGTCCTCTATCTGCATACATATAGACTTATCTTTCCATCCCAGCTAATTTCAATTTTCTTGTCAAATGCCTTAGATTTGTCGCAATCTTGGAAATTATTGGAACAAATTGCACATAAGGTGGTTAAACTAGAGTATATTATGTGAAATAAAATGTTATTGGAAGTTCAAAAGTATGATTTACATTGTGACCAACCCTATGTGGGTGATGTGTTCCCTAGGCATTTTCTTCTAAACAAAGAGAATTGTATTTTACCGTATGGTAGTATTAAATAGTCGATGGAGTGTCATAACATTCATCCATTACAACGATTGGATAGAAATCTTGGTAGAGCACTCAATTATGAGATGAGGTCTAAGGCATTCTCCAAAGTACATGCACTGCTGGCCATCTTTTGTCATGAACATCAATTTCCAGCTTCACCTCCCAAAGTTTCTTTGCCCCTGGAAAGTGCTCCATCATCTGGACAACTTGAAAGAATTGTGTTTCAACACTACCCTAACACAAATGCACCTTCGACGTAGGACACTTTTTTATCAACCATCCCATCCTCATCGTAGCTGAATGTGACTAATCAGATACTATAAAAGTTTCACATTATCATCCCTTTATTGAGGATCTTGTTTCTAGCGATGAATGTAATATGGGGTTGCAATCAATGGAAGAGTAAGAATACTCAATTTAGGTTTCAATTTTGATTTTGACTACTGATTATCTGCCTTGGAATATAGTTGATCTCATCTCATATTTTGGACTATCTTTGATCTTTACACCCTCGATTGGATAGCATAATGAAGATATAGTTAATGAAGATATAGTTAATCTCTTAGTATAGGGTATGTCTTCAACGGAGTCCCTTACTCGTGTCTCGTTTGGTTTTTAACTATGAACCTCAATATTTGTATAGATTATCTTATGTTATACTTGATTAGGGGCTATATGTTGGAGCCCAATTTTTCTATGCAAGGATGTTTTCTTTGCATTGTATATGTAGGCTAAGGGCTTTTTAATGGTTCCCATCATTGACTACCAAATTTTTGGATCAGGGATACCTAGAGTGTTTGGGAATTAAAACTTGTAGAGGAGTTATGGGAGGGTATTCTTTTAGGAGTTAATTTCAAATTTACATTGCAATAATGAGCAAGGAATGGAGATTTTCTTTGCTGGTTCTTTCCTCTAGGAGCTCTTGAACCAACATTATTTATTATTATATATCAGTGGCTTGCCACTTTTGCTAGAAAAAAAAATAAGGCTGCATAGCAGCAAAGTTCATGTCAAAATGTTTGCAGGGTTATTTAATTTGTCATAGAGATTGAAATTTTGAAACTCTGTCCATTTTCCATACCTTGATTGATATAATGTAGAGTGTGGAAGCATACAAAATGCATAGTAATTGATAGACATAATGCCTCAAATATGTAGTTTTAATACCAATATCATATGTGGATTATCATCTAAATCAATAAAATTAAATTACACCGATACAATGAATTTTTATAAAAATATAAATAAATGAAATTTGTAAAAATATTCAAAAATTATATAAATTATTATGTAAATTATTAAATTCAAGATACACTATTACAAAACCATTTGATTACAACAAAATAAATATGTTAACATATTACAAATTTAGCATGTCCATAGCCAGTAAAAATGTTTAATGTGATTAAAAGGAGTATATTTACCCAGATAAAAATGTTTAAATTGTAGTTTAGGTAGTTATTATTTCTAAATATGAGTATAAAATTGTGCCAATGTAAGGTGGACATTCCCGTTTTAAATGAAAGTAAAATCAGGTGAAAAGGAAGAGGGGGATAAAAATTGTGAGATAATTGGAGAGATTGTCATTTTACATATAGTTGTATTAGAATTATTCTCTATATTGAAATTTGTTACTAAAATTTAACTAATAAAAAATAAAAAATATCAACATATACTATATATAACTATAGGGTATGTGGAGGATCAGGGTATACCAACCTATGGCCTTAAGTGGCAATGAAACATAAAAAAATTAGGGTTAGTCAACTTGACGTAAAAATTTGAACATCTTATCAACCTTATGTGAAAAAGTTGTAAGAATAGAATATGTAGGAAATTGAATCTAGTTTCTAAACTACTAGCCCTTTTCTAAAAAATAAACAATCTAATTCTTGAAAACTTTAGATTTCAATGCAGTAGTATGAAAATTTTAGGAAAAAGATAAAAAGTACGTGTATGTCTGACCACCTTAATCACAATCAAATGATGATATATTTTCACAAGATTCTATATATAAGTAGTAGACTCATGCTAGGATGTGACACATATTTTTGTGTAATTTTTTCCCAAATAAATAATTAATTATGAATTTTCTACTACAACTTATTCAAAATAAAAAAAACTCTCGTGTCTCACCACCTTAACTAATTCTAAACTTTACAAAATTGAAAACTTTTTTGTTCTTATAGTAGGCAAAGCATAAAATTTGACGCATGTTTCAGATTTCAAAAAGGTTAAACCGTTTGAAAGTTATATTCATTTTTCAATTAGTCTATCAATTAGGACTTTAGAGGTAACTCAATTAGAAAATAAGTAATAATTACTTATAGAACTCTAAATTTGATAGCAATTATATTGATGGAAACTTGACAATGTCTTTAAGAAACCCTTTTTGTTTCATCAATTTCGGGTGAAAAAAAGGTCGTCAACTACATGGTCAAAGTTTGGAGATCATAGGAAATATGGTGAATAGGTCTTTTGGGTTTACCATCCACATTTTGCATTGCAAAGATAAAACCCAAGGCTAATCGGATATCCAAAAAAATATCGCATATCCGAACATAGTGCATATCCGATATTATCGGATATGCGATATGTCCCGCCCAATTTCAAGATTTCAATCTCAATACTATTTTCAATTTTGATTTTACTATTTTAGGTTATAAATTATAGATTTCATTTTTTATAATATTAATATTATATTTATATTAGATGATAATAGCATTAGCATTATATAATTATTTATATTAGTATTGTATAATAGTAGTATTATATTATATTAATACCAGTATGATATTTAGTAATATATTATTATTATCATATTATAATATATATATATATATATTAATATTTTATTAAATATAAAATAATATTATATTATTATTATTTATATTACTATTGTATAATAGTATAATATTAGTATTATATTTATATTATAACACTAATACCTAAGAGAGAGAATTATAACATAATATTATAATATAAATATTATAAAAATGAAATTTATTAGTAGTTAAAAACTAAAATAAATATTCAAAATAGTATGAAAACGTAAAAGTTCAAATTTGCAAGTGTTAAGAAAAGCAAAATTTGAGCAGGAGATTTCGGATATCTGATAACTGATATTATCAGATATTTGATTTGTTTTACTGGCATCCAAAAGAAAAAAATAATTCTCTGGATCCCTCAATCTGAGAACCACTTTTTTTGCAGAGGATTTTACAGGATTACAATTGTGGAAGACAAACTACTTTTCCATCCTTTTTG
This sequence comes from Thuja plicata, assembly GCA_018584345.1. Classification (NCBI taxonomy): domain Eukaryota; kingdom Viridiplantae; phylum Streptophyta; class Pinopsida; order Cupressales; family Cupressaceae; genus Thuja; species Thuja plicata. The sequence goes on from MU224174.1 coordinate 3,498,216, forward strand.
TTGAATTCATCTATTATCAAAGGTTTTGCATCACCTTTTTGGTCTCACCATGGGGAGTAGTAGTCGTCGAAAGCATAAACAGAAGAGGAAGCTCATAAATGAAGAGATTGAAGTGTATAGAGAAATGCATAGGGTTTCCCATCGAAAGAAGAGACAAGGTATGTTAAATATTAGTGAAGATGAGGGCATAGGCCCACCCTTATATGCAGTTTCAAGTGAAGAAGAACATGAATTTGAAATGATTTATGACAATAATATTAAAAATGAGAATGTATGGATTAAAGAGTAAAATGTAGGATTTGAAAATGAACATGTAGATGTGGACAATGGAAGTGTGGACATTGGCAATGAAAATCCATTGATTGAATATGAAGGAATTGACAATGATAATGGTGCACAAGAACCAAATCAACGTTACACATCTCCAAATTATATGAGAAATCAAGTCCCTTGGGAGGAAGAAAGACAAACATAAAATTTGAGACCTTCAAGAACAACAAAATGGTTACTTGAAATTGATGAGAACATAATGAGCAATTTCAATGGCAAGAGATCAGAAAGAACCATTCGGTTGTGGGTTTTAAAACTTTTTGATCATTTTTTTAGCCACAAGAAATGCCAAATGTTTGTGTAGTTTTTAAAGATGCAGAAGATGAGACGTATACTAGTCAAATTGAAGATTAGTATGAACAAGAAAAATGAGAGGAATGTTATTATTGTGAGAAATCTTTTTAGTGCTCTCAATTTCATTGGGAAGAATACCTAGGAAAAAGACAACAGGGCCACTAGGAGGGTTATTACAACCTCCTTAGTAAGTCATCATTTGAGAAAGGCTCGTTTGATGAGACAAATTTGTGTTGACTTGAACCTAAATCGTAAAAATTTGGATAGATCACTTGCAAGAAGAGAAAGACTTTATGATCCTCTTCAAAATGATACATGGGCTTATGGTGGGAGACTTCCACATTGTGATAAGAAGCTTACTGATGGTATGAAGAATCAAATTTAACTATTTTGGCAATATAGCTCAAGAGTGTCACCAAATGTGAAGGATGTCTTGAGGTTGAAAATTCACATTTGAGACTGCACCCTGCATCCCAAACATTATTTGAGGTGAGTCAAAAAATGTTGTTTAAAAAAATTTGTGAGACACATCCAACATTGCAAATATCATAAATAACTTTTGAATCCTTCAAGCCCTTTTTTGTGTACCTCTTAAGATTCAAAATACTTGTTGTTTCAAATATCATGTGGAATTTTCAATGCACCATGAACTATTACGATCACTTCATTCTACTTTGTATACTACTGAAATGTTGGAGGAGTGTGGTGCAAGTGCTCTTCCAAAATCATCAAGAGACTTGATAGATCATTTTTATGTCCTAGAGATGATGGATATTTCTTTTATAGGAAATATTGCTTAAATTACAAGTTCTCAGAGTTTGGTGGGTTAGTCAAGTTTGTTTCATGTTTTCATGAGGGTTGCGAACATGATTTTGGAAAGACAATTGTCCAAAAAAAGTATATGAAACCATTAAATATACACTGAAAAGTGGAGGTGAAGGCTCTAGATGTGAGTTGGTTACAAAAGAATGCAATGTAGCTGATTTTATTTCAGATTTCAAGAACAATATTTTTTACAAGTATGCAAGGCATAGTCATAGGTCTTAGTGGTTGGATCAACAATTCAGGATGTGTAAGGGCACTTTCCTGATTGGCACTATTATATCAGTTGTTGAATTTGAAGAGAACTATACATTACAGACCCAAAATGAGTTGCAAGCTTAATATTACAATTCTATTCAGGTTGCTATTTTTGTGCACATAACATATAGACATTCCCCTAATATTACAAATGATGTCTGGAAGATAATTAGAGAATACCATTTTTATATGACCGATGATAGATCTCACTCTCACGAGTATGTCCAACATTTCTTTGAGAATTATTTTGAGTGGCTGCAGGAAAATGATATTGATATGGATAGACATCTCATTTAGTCAGATAACTACATAGGTCCATTAAAAAATGCTCGTATGTTTTATTGGTTGTGTAGAATGCATGTAGAGATAGGTGTAGCTCATATTTGGAGTTTTTTTTAGTCCAGCCATGGAAAAGGGGAGAATGATGGACTAGGTGCATGTGTAAAGAGAGCTCTAGTTAAAGAGCAATTAAGGATTTTAGGTGCAGAACTCCTTGATGCTCATTTTATTGTTTCTTGGTGTACTTCAGCATTGTCAAAGGTGGGGACTCTTGATTCAGCGGTGTGCAAATTCTTTTGGTTAGTTGAGTTGGGGATAATAGGAGATAGGTTGGATTGTCAAAAAAAGAAAGATTCTTCAAAAAATCATTCATTGTGAAGCTCAGATGCTTGTACGTGGACCATTTGGACATGAGAGTTGACCTTTTTTGTTCCAGGTTTCTTTAGTGTGATTGGGATCAATGTGAGTCAAGTGAGTGGGTCGATACGTGGGTTCCACATTATCTAAATCCTTTATCTTGCACACTCTCTGTAATAAATGATGACATGGATTGTTCGCTCAACTACCACCATCTTTTAGATCTTCTATAGCCAGGACATGTTTTTCCATTGGTTGCACCATAGGGAAATAATGAGAGATCAGATTACTAGTTAGCACATTGTGTATGAGGAAATCATAAACTTGCACAACTAACGATAGATGATGATATGTTCACATATCCAAAAATTTCATATGTTGTTTAAGGAACATGGTTGCACACATACATGATTATAAATAATGGCATTCTTGCGTTTGAAGACTACAAGAAGCACAAAACCATTCTCATGTATTCACACCTTGTTATAGTAGCAAATGTTAAGTTGTTGAAACATCAAGGAAAAACAAAGATAAAGAAACTTTGGACTATTATTACTACTGATCATGAAGCAATATTGAATACCCTCAAGTAGAGAGATGACCCTTTAGGCACACTTTAGTAGGTAAGTGCTACTCATTGCAAGGTTTTCCATGTTCATTAGGCTAATGTTCAATACATTAATTGCAGTTTTCTTCTTCATTTGTTTGAGCCAATAAACTTGGTTTTGTATGTGGATTGTAAGTGTAGTTAAATAAATATATGTTAGATACAAAAGATTGAGGTGTGCATTTGATTAGCCCATCAAAAATGATGGTAAACTTCACTATGCATTGGATACTCATGTTCTTTGGTTCGTTTAGTTACTTATACATTCATAATATTTTTGTCAACCTATAGAATTATTTTTTTCTCTATTAAATTTTCTTGTGCCTTTTGAATGTAGGGATTGGAATGTAGATGTCATCGAGTACCATTTTTTAAACTTATACACTTTAGGAGCGGAAATGACACACTTATTATTGATATATAGTTGTGTATCTAACATTTTGAGTAATTTTGTATCTTAGACTTTTGATAACATTGATATATTTATTCATAATATGGTTGTATCAATAATACAAAATGTATTTGTATGAAAGTTGGTGTGTACAGTCAAGCTTGTATAATAATGAAATACATGCAAGAATGCAAATATTTGACTTGGTTAAAAAAAAATATGGTATGAGATATAAAAAGTTATTTGCGAAGATTCAAGTTATTGAAGGCGAGTTTAGACCATTTAATTTGTTTAGATAAAAGATATGTGGCTCATAATAGAACAAAATGAAGTACATAAAAATGAAATAATAAATTATCTAATATAATTCTACTTCTCAACAATATAAGATGTCTTATAAATTCTTGTACAAAAAATTATAAGGCTTTGTTAAATATGTTCAAAGTAGTAGAGTATTTGATTTATATTGTGGTTTGTTTGTGAAAATGTGGGATCAATCATTCACCTATGAATCCCACATAGTATTGAAACAATGTAGCACTAAGTGGCTCAAGTGGGATTACAAGTTGGGTTAAGGGTTGTGGGATCTATGACATTGTAGAGTGGGTATATAGAGTATAATATCAGTTGTTGTCTTTGTAATGGAATAGATGGATATATAAAATATTATGTTAGGTGATCATTAATGGTATCCAAGAAATGTGGTTCGTGGTTTTGCATGCTAGATTCTGGATGTATATGGAAAATATTTATAGTTGGTCAAGAAGTTTGGGATGTTATAAAATGTGCATGCATTGTTTTGAGGGCATGAAACATGTGTTGTGTATAGTGATGGAGTTGGGTTGTCAGAAGACATAAAAAGTTTTTTTTTTGGGTTGTTGGGAGGGGTGGATGAATATTAAAAATAATTAAATTTTAGTAGATTATTGACTGGCTTAATCATGATTTGTTTCATAGTTCAAATTTCAAACATACCACTAACAGTCATTGCAATGGAACTGGTGGAGTACCTGGAGGGTATTATAGGTAAGGGTAGCATTTTTGCAAGTGAGATTAAGACGGACATAATGAATAGGAGGTCTAGAGGATTTGGTAAGGTAAAATTTGAGTGCATTAAGAACCATTCATCATGGGACTAAAATGCCAGCTCCATCAGCTCCGGTTGGCTAGGTAAATGCTAGGGAAGACCTTTTTTGGTCGTGTAGAATCAAAACATTACGACGCATGTTAGACCAAAGTGTCCCCAAGGTGCACTAAGAGAAATTGGGAAGTGATACCTTGGACCTTGTGAGAGATATCAGAGATCTATGAAGTGAAGAAGAACCATCTTGGGAATGCCTACAAGCATGTAGCTCAGTTTTTGGATATTCCACTTGGATTCCATTTGGAAACCGATCTCAGTTGGTGAAAAAAGTTGCATTGTTGCTCATTTGAAAATTGCTCATTGGTGCATCTTTTAAACCATTTGTTGTGAGACAAAACCAGACCTTTTTTTCCTGTGTAGCATCAAGAATGTTCCGACGCATGTCAGACCGAAGTGTTCCCAAGGTGCACTAAGAAAAATTGGGCATCAATTTTTGGAGAGCGATATCTCAGACTTCATGAGAGATATTAGAGATCCATGAAGTGTGAAAGGAACATCTTGAGAAGGCCTACAAGTATGTAGATCAGTTCTGGGATTCCACTTGAATTTTATTTAGTTACCCGATCTCGCTTGGTGAAAAAAGTTGCATTGTCATTCCAAAGTGTTCCCAAGGTGCACTAAGCCAAATTGGGCATCAATTTTTGAAGAGAGATATCTCAGACCCCGTGAGGGATATCAGAGATCCATGAAGTGCACAAGGACCATATTGGGAAGGCCTACATGAATGTATCTCAATTCTGGGATATTCCACTTGGATTCCGTCTGGCGACCTGATCTCAGTTGGTGGAAAAAGTTGCATTAATGCTCAATTAAAAGTTTCTCAATGGTGCATCTTTCAAACTGTTCATCCTAAGACTAAACTATTTATTTTGTTAGCTTGAGTTGGTCTAGTAAACCCCAGTCACAACCCAATTCCACCTATAGAGATGCAAATAACGTCAGTGACCACCCCATACCAAAGTGTTCCCAAGGTCTATTATGCCTATTAGCCCAGTTATGGTTACTAATGTAGACCAACCTGGAACACCAATAAAATCATACAATCAAACTGATCCATCCATCCATTCATCATAAGAACAAATTAGTAGAGGCAAAAGCAGATCTCTAAACTTCTATGACTGTCATCTTACTGCAGTAACCTTATTACAGTCAGAGGTGTATGAGGTTTAACATCTTGAACTCTCCCCCAACCTGCCTTTCCTCTTGGATTTGACCATCTCATGGAATTTATAATGTTTTCTTGTTCATTTCTTGTTCATTTATTAATAGTTTTAGATCCAATTGGGTGACTATCCTGTGACAATGTTGTCTTTTCTTTTGATTGGAGGAATGCAATAAGGGATCCATCCACTTTATGTGGTCTTTGTGGCATGGGGATGGATCTAGGGGTTGTATAATATGTTATTAACATTAAATATGTAGGAGTAATTGGAATTTGCAGGGTGATCACCAACTGAGATGAAGTTGCAGGTTTGTTGGTGCATAGAAAGCAAGCCACGACTATAAAAGCCAAGGATTGGGCTTCATAAGGGCATTTTTTAAATGTTCAAAGTTGTTTTTACATGTCAAGTACATGGTTTAGGATCCAATATTTGGGTCTAGAAAGGAATTTTGGCTTGGATTTCAAAAATCCCTGATTGTAGGCTTGAATTGGTTGAGGGTCTTATAGTTTGGGTGTTTGCAGAGGGTTGTTGTAAAAAAAAAAGTACATAATCCTTACATTTTAGGCATATATAAAGACCTTTGAAAAGTAGAGAGTTTGTGAGTAAGTACTTTATATAGTTTCTTTGTAAAGTGGGTCAATTAGGGCTAGGAAGGAAGGTTGAAGCAACATCATTTGGGGTTAATTATCCAAAAAAAAATTTAGTTTAATATATGTTAAGGGGGTTCAAAAAGGATATTTTAATCTACCATTACATTTTGGAGTGTTTTGGGAAGTTTGGGCAAAAAGTCCAAAAATAAGGGAAAATAGGGCTAGTAGGTCTACTAGTCCTATTTAGGCTTAAGAGCATATTGGGGTGTCAGGTCCATTCTAGGGGATTGTAACCAGTTGGAGAAAGTGTGGAATGATGTTGGAATTTATTTCAAGGTGCTAGAGGCATTGGGTAGTTCTTTTCATTCATTTTATGCAATTGGAGCCTATGGTGCATTTTGGGGTTCCTAGGGTCATTTTCCTTATCTTTTCAATCATAGACCTCTTAAAGACCTTAACAGTTGTCAAACCAATTACCTTTACATAATTAGGGTATGAAAATTTGAATTCCATTAGCCTTTTTTTGGTCTATTACACATATTATCTTATTACTTTGGGTTGACAAAATATTTTGAGGGTAGTTGCTTTGGAAAAGATTCAATCTATTACACATGACAACGTATCACACAGATATAATATGGAAATGAACATACATACAATGCATGAAAAATATGTAGTATGGAAATAATACATACATACAATGCATGGAAAAGATATAATATGAAAATGAACATACATACATAAATACAATGCATGACAAACACATAATATGGAAATAATACATGCATACAACACATGACAAAGATATAATATGGAAATGATACATACATAGAACACATGACAAAGATAAAATAACCAGAAATGAACATGTAGTTATGTATATATGAAATGTTTTTGTACAAAATGTGGCACATGTCATGTCAAAATCTTTACAAAATCAACATATCTAGATACAATGTGGCATACACCATCTCAAAATGTGCCATATGGCATCTCGAAATAAGAAACAACTAAATTTTTTTCTAGGAAATCATATTCTACCGGTGCATCATCAAAATGGAGCCTCTTCAAAGTACTCTTTGGCTCTGATGGATCCTTCATTCAAACACAAAATTAAAACCCCAAGTTAGATTACTTAATTTATATGGTTTCTACAAATAAAAAATAAAAATTCAAAATCATAGTCAACAATAATAAATAACAAAATTTTGAAATTGAACCCTCATGTACCTTGCCTCTCTGTCTCCTAATGTAGTCAAGAGTCCTAACATATGTCCTTGGCAGCAAAGGGATAATGTCACCAATGTCAACTTGGACCTGTATATGTTTGCGAAAATGAGATTGATCTATGAGTTATACTATTTAATGTTAAATCCTTGGTAGCAAATATATGTCTACAAAATAATTTAATTAACATTAAAACTTACCTATGTTGAACTTTCTTGAGGCAATATCAGTTGGGTCATCAACGATATAAACCATTGGAGTTGTACCTCCCTCAAACTAGGGGTGACCTACAAAATTCAAACAGATACTTGATACAATCATGACTTGATCATATTATATATAATTGGTAGTAAAATACAAATAGATAAATTTAGAAATATATGTACCATGGGGCTATCACTACAAATTGAGATGCCTATGACTCTACCGTGGTGAACCAGTCTCACGACATCATCATACACCACCCTCTATCAAATAAACCATGTAAATTAAAAATGAGTACGGAAAAGTGACAAGTATACATGTATGCATAAACAATCTAAAATACTTAATTACCTTCCCCTTGTCAACACTTGATGCCTAAACCCCCTCACATTGCCTCCCAGTGGCAGTTGGTGAAACCTGCATCAGTATGTAATAATATGATCATAAAATTAGAAAAAACATGTATATACTATTATAAAAAAGGAAACCAATGAGTACATTAAAACGTATATACTGTGGAAGTGTCAAGGCCAAATGAAATGGCCGAAAGCATGGACCCCTCCACTTGTTCCATCTCCTCCTCTGTAATCAAACAAACATAAATGGAACACATAAAAACCATAAGTGGGTAATCATTATAATAAAATTCTACTAAAAATATGAATGCTTAAAATTACATACAATGTGACAAGTTAATTTTTTACTCTTACCATAACAATAGGAGTCCTTGGTTATGCATGCCCCTCCTCATCTCTCCTGTGATGCACATCTCCATGAAGTTATTTAGTGTCTGTAGTGTGATGTGTAGTATCATCCACCTCAAAGACATAGTTATATGCATCACAATCAATCAGGGGACCCAAGCACATATTCTTGCACATAATGCAAGTGTGGGGCACAAAAACATGTGAGCTCATGGAGGATATCGCACTTTACCTAGCTAGTAGATCACTCAAGCTGTGAATGGCTCGAATAGTCTGTGAGCCAGCCTCAGAAATAATATTAGGATGTTGCACTATAGGAGGTCGTGAAATATCAGGGGGGTGACATATGTGCGAGATTTCACTTGGTGTGCCCATGGCCTGTCCCGAGGAGAGCCTAAGCCTATGCCCTAGTTTGGTCTCATGCTCCAATAATTTACCTTGTGATTGAGCACAAATTTAGCATATAATTTTATTAAAAAATATAATGGGACATCCAAATTGCTGTGGGGTAATGTATCAAAAACCATCCACCAGTAGTCCCAAAAGTGATCATGTATTGCATCATTTGTGTACAATTTAATTGAAAAATTCATCTTTTTAGGGTCCACTTTTAATCTAGTTTTGGGATCCATAAAAAAGTTACATATGTCATGTTTTTTTATAGTTAGGTTCATAACTTGATCATAATCAAGCCTATCGTCAAACTCGACGTGCATGGAATCACGCCAAAGATGTGCAACATTATGTTGCTCTGTAAGTTTCTCCATGTTTTCAATAATGGAGTTCAACATGGAAAACATGGGGCACAATGTGTGGATATTGGCATATGTAATTTGAAATCCTCTAAGATAATTTAGATTGTCTCCTATAAGATCCTCTAAAGGTCAAGGGTTTGAGATTCGTTGGCCTTCTTGAAGGTGGGGTATTGTTTTCAAGTGGTTGTGGGTTGTTTGGAGGTGGTTTCAGATTGTTTGCAAGATCATTGGGAGGGTTTTTTGATTGGTTTGAGTCCATGTCTGATTACAATAAAAAATCAAATATGCAATTATAATCAATTAAAAAAAATGATAAATAATATCAATTAAACCCTAGTTTTTATATTAAAAAAAAACTACAAATTTCAATTAAAAAATAAAAATTTAAAAAAAACAACTTAAAAATTGTACGTACCTATTGAATTTGGAGAGAAATGTCAAATGGGAAAATTGGATATGCAATTGGTTTTGGATATGAGAAACCCCTAGGCTGCGTTTCACGTTTTCACAATGAAAACTGAGAAACGCAGCCCGCGGGCCTAAATAAGTTTTACTGGAAAAAATCAGATATCTAATACTATCAGATATCTATTTTATATCAGATATCCAATTAGGCTTGTGTTTTTTCTTTTGGTCTGGCCATGTGTACTGACACACAGACCTACTAAAAACTCAACACGCTTTTTAGTGCGCTTTTGGATGAGTGAAAATATCATTTTGTCACATCGCCAATTTTTGGCATACCATGATCTTGTACATACCCTATAATATAAATATAATTAATAATAATAATTGATATTATATCTATTATAAAACTTTGAAATATTATTATAGTTGTATTTAAATAATATATATTTTAAGTATCAACAAAAATTATAATATATATGATAATGTAATATTATTATATTATAATTATTTATAATTCTAAATAATGAAATATATTTATAATATGATTATTATTAATATATACTTGTAATTTATATAAATTTGAAATTATGTTTTTGTTGGCATTATGGTAGTTTTTGAATAGAGACATGATGATCAGTCTTATATAGATTCATAATTGGTTGTCATTGATGGCAACATGTTTAGATAATTTGATTGAAACAATCAGTAAGCTATGTACATAATCGGTAAAGGCAGATACAAGAATTGTGTTGATCGGTGTACATGAGTTGAATAGGAAGAGAAGGTTTCAACTAGATAAATGAGTAGCAATCAAGTTGCAGTTAAAATTAGATGATGCAATCTTAGAGAAGGCATTAATATGTTTTGAGGAAGGCATGGTTCTGATTGTGCCAGCTAAATCAATGTTTTGAATGACTTATGTTTTTGGTGTGGATGATAGTGTACCTATTGGGTCATCGATCATAATTTCATGATCAAATAGTTAAGGCGGTGAATATAAGGTGGGCTATTAATTATGACAATATATATCACATTTGGAGATGACATGTTAGGTATGAATGATGTTGATTTCAAGGAGGTTTACAATTATTTTGTGTCGACTTGGAAGGAAAGGTTTTAATTCTTAACCGACTTAAGAACAAAGGATATAAGGTGAGTTAACTCATGTGATTTACGATTGCAATCATATTTTAAAGTGCAACAATCAAAGATTAAATTAGTAGAGATCAGTAAAGCATTAGATAGAATAGGAGCATAAAGGATCTAATAGGAAACTAGTGCCATTCTAGAGATCATCATTACTATTGTTTTCCTAACAGTTGCAGAAATTTAAATCCCTGAACTGGGTAGATCTTAAAAAGTCTTCATTGAAAATACTTTAACATGGTAACTTCTTTACTGAAGATTTAAATCCTCTAACAAGGTAGACTCTAACAAGTCTATTGGTACTTCTAACAAGGTACTAGTCACTTTTAATAGGGTGAGCCCTAGAAAGGGTATTGTAAGCTCCTAACATGGAAAACATTTTTTACTGCAGTGAGGTGATTTATGGGTGTCATCCCCACCATGGTTTTTTCCCTTTAACAAGGGTTTCCACATGAAAATCTATGTGTCATATGGGATAACTTTCTAGATGCTTGATATAGTTTATTTCTATTTGGTATTATAAAGTTGTATATTTCTTTAGTTCAAGTTGTTGGTTAGTTCTGTTTGATCAGTGGTAGAAATTCTAAAGTATTGGTTTATACTAATTCACCCCCCTCTCAATGATCATTCATTCTAACAACTTGATGATGCAAATAGGGTAATCAATGAACTTAAGGAAAGTTTAGGAACTCGCTTGCAAAAATAAAAGATCTTGTTTTGAAACTGAGTGAAAGTTAGCATTACATTGATGAACTATTTGAAGGTAGTATGTCTGAAAAATTTAAAGAAGAAATTGTAGATCTGATGGATATGAACAAGAAACTGAAAGAAGAGGTAACTAATGTCAAAAGAGAACTTGATAAGAAGTCTCTGAGGATGTGTGAAGATCTTTAAGGGAGAAGAAATGTTGAGGTTGCAAAGAAAATTGTTGAAGATGCCATAAACGCTAAAGATGAAACCCTAACTAAAAATTTGGAACAACTGTTCAGGTTGGAGCAAGAAGTGGATGTACTAAATGAACACTCACATGAAACAAACAAAGTGAATACTAAAATCCTAACAAATAATGAGGGATTGAGGAAAGAGAATGATAAGATGAAAGAAGAACTTAAAACATGATATGATCTACTGGACAAATTCAACAAAAAAATTGCCAAAAATTGATGAACAACTTGCTAAGAAAAGAAGGAATGGAGAAAATAAGGCCTAGGTTTCTCAAACTTTGAAGTCGGTGAATCTTCTAGCACTGAGGATATCAATGCAGAAGACAAGTCAACACCCAAAGTGAACAATGATACTTGCAAAAGGAGGTACAAACTACTATGTTTTTAATTGTCATAAGGAAGGTCACACTTAATGTATGTTGGTTTAAACCTATTGGTCCTAATGTTAGACCTAGAGGCCCTATTGCTAGATAAAATAACTCCCATGGTAGAGGAAATTACAACTATGTTATATCTAATGCATTTTAAGGAACTTGTTACTACTGCAATAAGTATGAACATAAATCTAATGAGTGCAGAACAAAAATTAACAATCATAGGTTTAATAATCAGGGTAACCGGTTAGATGTTGCATGTTCTATCTATCTTAACTATGGGCATTTAGATGTGAATTATATATTAAGGCCAGCTAGAGGCAATTTTGGGCCTTGGAATCAAGCATGTATGGATTTTTATATCTGTAATAGAGTTGGTCATCTTTCTAGATCATGCAAAGTAAGAATACTAGAGGCCAACCAGTGAACAAATATGCAAATGATAAAGGTAAGAGAATTTTTGATGTTGAGGAAGTTAGAAGTGAAATGAAGAAGAAATGGGTAAATAAAGGTGAACTAAAATCTTCTGAGTTGTCGAAGAACTCCACCAATTTAGTAAATGTGGAGAATCCATCGGTGAACTAAACCTATTATGACTTAGGGGGAGCACTAAAAGGAAAAATCCTAATGAACCCCTATTAGTGAATGAGCGACAAGATTAATATGCATATTGAGATGTCTATATGTGATATAATTATGTTATTAAATGTAAAGGTGTGATATTTAGTTTTGAGTATGCTTATAATGGTTATTTTTCTATAACTGTTATGATCGGTGTAAAACACTACTTGACCGTTGACAATAATGACTACATTCTCAACTATAAAGATGAGAAAGTAAATTATTTTGATACTTTACATTCTTACAAGTTTATTGGAGAGCTTGTGTATTCATTCTAAAGAATTTATGAGATTTTTGTTTGTTACTTAAGATTTTGAGAAGTGAATCATATCGATTGTCAGAAAACACCTATCGGTAAATATGGAAGATATTGAGTAAATAATTCAACATCAGTGGTTTTCTTAAGGGACAATTGTTTTCATTATAGATACTCCCATGATGATCAATGTTATAGAGGAGCCAAGACCCATATTCAAGTTACATTCATTGAAGGCTAACAATAATGATCCTATGGGTGCCCTATCATCAATACCCTATGGCGTATTGCTAACTAAAGATATTTGTTTGTACATACACTGCAAGTAGGAAGAACTTGGAGCTGATGACATCTATAATGTATTCCTCACTCTATACGATGATGTAAATGTGAAGGATGAGCATATGCATTTGGTGAATAAAGGGTTTACTTATTTGACCGAGATTCTTAATGATTTTCATCTAGAATGGACAAGGTATGTGTTGAGAAGATTCCCCAATCAGTTTACCTGGTTGGATAAACCTCATAAGATCACAAAGGACTTGATCAGTCATGTTACTAGATTTGGTACAACCAGTGAGACACCAACTTTGTGGACTATTTATGCTAATAAGGTTACTTTCTTGAAAAAATCTAATCAAGATCACCGAGAAATGACTATCAAAGATATTAAAGATGATGGAGTAATATTTTCTTTGATGGTGATTGAATATAGAGTATATCAGTTTAGTTGGTTGAACAGTGTACCAGGTGGCACAATTCATGTTGCATACCAGATGGTGAAAGAGGATACACAATATGAATTATGTGAAATGTTGAGGAGCTAATGTTTTGTAAATATGGAAAAATCAAGAAAGATAAGAAGAAATCATTCAAATATGGTTCAATCCTGGTATGTATGTTTTTCTATCTGCACAATGATTTCTCAGGAATAGGTCCAATTACATGGATAAAAGATCAACTAGTAGTTATGAAATTTAAGCAATGTATCAGGACACTAGGAGATAATTTGAATAATGTCATGTGGGAATACTTTAAAGATTGTCAAGGAAAAATGCACTTAAGAGAAAGGATCCCAAACAATATAGTTGAAAATTACAAAGATGATATTTTTTCTAGAAGATATAGATACATGTATGTTGTCGGTTGTGCAACCTATAACTTCTTGGATACCATCTATGTGTTACGAAGTTGATGGTAACTTAGTTACTTTACATTTCGATGCACTTTTGTCACAACCTATTGACACATATGCACCTGGATTTAAAACATATGAAGAGTCATCATTGAAGATTCACAGTGACCTGAAGGCACTTATAATTCAAAGGTTAATAAGGAAACAAGTTGATAATCTAGCCAAAATGAGTGGCATAACACAAGATATGGTGACTAATCTTAGAAAGAAGATGGAAAGTAAGAAGGTAGGTACATGTGTTTCTAGAATTTAGGATACACAAGATGAAGTAGAAGAAGTCACATCCTAGAGAGTCACTCGGAGTTCATCATCAAAAAAATCTCAATCTACTACTCCTACTTGGACTAAGCCCCAAAAGGAGACATCTGTGACTATTTAGAGAACCTATAGGAGGAAGAAAGAGAATTCATCTAGATATAATAAGTCAAGAGGTGAGAAGGAAAGGAAAGATAAGGCCGAGTTAGAAGAAATTGAAACTAAATTTTACAAACAACAAAAGGAGTTAAGAGCTAGTGGGAATAAGTCTACTGTAGTATGAAAGTCTAGAGAGAAAAATGTCAAAGTTGATAATACTGTTACTCTTGACAACACTATCAAAGATGTTAAGGAATATGGAAGAATGAAAGAAGTATTGAATCATTTTCCTAGGTTTGGCAGTGAAGATGAAATGAAGATAGAAGTTACAGTTGTGGAAAGTCAGCATACTTTTTTCAGAGCACCATGTGAACTTTACAAGAGACTTTACCTAAGGATCTTTTCAAGGCAGTTGAAAAAACATGGAGAGAGTCTTTAAAGTTTGATAAAGTTATGATGGAGCAAGAGCTTGCATTATTGCAACCTTGGTTATCAACTGAGGAAGTAAAGATAATGGTTGAAGAAATAAGAGGAGAGTTCTAGACATGAAACTACATGAAAATAATACTCATTGGAGAAACTTAACTGGTAAGAGATGAGACAATAATACTCATTGGAGAAACTTAACTGAAAAAGCTATTAAAATATAAGACAGGTACAAAAGATAAATTAATAGAAGTCAATGAAATAGGTCAAGAATCTAAAACTAAA
Source organism: Thuja plicata (assembly GCA_018584345.1). NCBI lineage: Eukaryota > Viridiplantae > Streptophyta > Pinopsida > Cupressales > Cupressaceae > Thuja > Thuja plicata. The sequence goes on from MU224174.1 coordinate 3,513,350, forward strand.
GAGATAAATGAAGTCGTACATAATGTTATCTCTTACATACCTGACCAGATACTGAAAATTTATTCTCAAACTCAAAAGGATGGACCAAGTGACTAGACTAGAGAGAACATAACAATTCAGAAAGATGAAGAACAAAAGAATGATGAATATTTACTGTTAGTAAAGAGGAAATTAGACTTAACCGGTGAAGCTCGCATAGAGAAGAAGAGAAAATCTACTAGTTATGAAGAGAAGGAGGAAGGATAACATAAATATGATGATATCCAAACAAGTATTGATGTTACCAACATGATTCCTAAGGCATTGTTGAAGATGCCTGATAAGCATAGAGAGAAATTTGTAAGAGACAAGAGAAGAAAAAAGAAGAAGAAGGTCAGTGTACTAAAAGGAGAAAGGAATATAATCATTAGTCTAGTACCTAATGTGCATTATGATAAACAAGATGGACATATTGATCAGCTATGTACTTTGGTCAAAGCAATTTATGATCAAGTATCTAATCTAGAGAATGCACCTATGAAGTTTGTTATGAGAGATTATGAGAAGATTATAACTGACAAGTTGAAAGAGACTATATTGGTAGAAAAAGAGTCACTTGCAGTTCTAGTGAACAAAGTTAAAAGTATCCTACGGGAGGTAGGACAATTACTTGGAAAAGTGTCTCAATTCACATCTTTTACAAAGGATCTAGAGAAGAAGAGAGAGGAAGCTCAACATAAGCTTAATAATTTGGCTGAAAGGTTTGATCCCCTAACTAGTTTGGTTTCAGCATACAATACTAAGGATAAAATTATTACTCACACAATGAAGCATTTACACGTAGAGAAAGATAAAAGAACTATCACACTTATGGAGTTCCATACCTACCTATCCCCTGTAGTGCCCACCCATAATTTAATTTTCTGTATTGATGCCAAAATCTTTTGGTTATTTTCATGATGATTAGGTATATGTTATGATGATTTTACTGACCCAATACTTACATGTGTATGGTTAGAATATATGTTTTATATTTCTATGTGGCGTGTCTATCTTAAATTTTTGTATGCGATGTGTTTGATGTGGTAGAGGACGAAGACGTAGTTACTTGTATTGTGAGATCCACATGATCGATTGATCCCTATCATTGTCTATTATATATATTATGTACATTCTCAGCTTTGTGATGTAGGTTTGCAGGTACCGGGCATCGAGTTCCCTTAATTAAGTGGTAAGAGATAGGAGATAACATTCAGGCCTAAATCCTAGCATAAGCCCTCACTTGTCTTGAAATAGTGGACAAGTATCTTGTTGACTACCTTCTCCAAATTCATCGAGGTGATGTAAATTTGTGGACCCTTGTTTGAGCATGCTTATGTTGTTGCATCTTTTCTGCTTTTTGATTTGGTCAGATTTTAGTATGCATGCATGAAGGTCAATATGGTATTTTGTCGTGATGTAAGTAAAAGAGTAATTAAAGGATAATTATAAAGTTTAAATAATTGAACCTTCTAAGAATAATAAAATATTAAATATATAGATATTTAATTAATATGGATTAATTAAATACCTTTATTTATTAAAAGGGGTTTAATTAAAATTCTAAAGAAAAAGTTTGAAGATTTAATTAAATATTATGTCTAAATGAAAATTAAAAGGCATATTTAATATAAATAATTATTAATATGCTACAAATATTATTCCTAATTAAAAATAATAATATGCAATGTAATCACATTTAAATAATAATAATAATAATAATAATAATAATAATAATAATAATAATAATAATAATAATAATAATAATAATAATAATAATAATAATAAATTGAGTTTTATTTCTACTTAAAATTTGAGTTTTGTGGAGAATTAATTATTTAATTACAAAAAAAACAAAAAAAAAGAGAAGAAAAGAAAGAAATGATATTAAAGAAACAATCAAATACAATAGTTGGGAAATGTAACTAAATAACTAATTTCCCTCTGAATTTGAAGGAATAGCTCCCTTAAGTGATTAATCTTCAATGAATTTTATTCTTTCCTAATTTAATGGGGGTTAGTTCTTGACCTGAGAACAGAAGAGGTAATCTGAACTAGGCCTAGACAGGAACTATCTCAGGCAAATAGATTCAACTTTCTATCTAGCCAATCTTAAGACTTTATCAATCATAAAAGATCCTAAAATTGGTAATGCAGTGGTAAATAATGAAGATACAAATGAAAAACTGAAAGATTGATGATAACATAACAAAGATGAATCAATCTATTTCATAAGAACATTTCTCATAATTTATGAATGGTGCCCAAATTTCCCCTCAATTTACTGTATCTAATCATAATACAAAACTTCGGTTTAATCTTGAACTGTAAATCCAATTTAAAGAAACATTCAAATTAACAGAAAGATAAATGCAATGGAACAGTTAAAACATTGGCATTCAGACATGAACTAATTTGACTCAGCAAAAATGAACTTCTTCACACAAAAATTTAGCCCACCTTTCTATTGATTTTCAAAATAGTATGTATAGATCTTAGAGTTTGACCGTTACAAAAAGGGGTAACTGAAACAGTTCAACTTCCCTAACTAGAAATGATAAAAAAAAGTTTATCCATTACAAGCTCTATCAAAATTTAGTATAAGAGGGAATATATTTATGATTCCATTTTCTTCCCCTTATATAACTTTTCCCTATAGGCGGTGACAACTATGATGATTGGGATAAGCTCTTCATGTCTATTCATATGGACATTTGTATATCTGATGAGCCATCGGGAATGATCTTTGGCCAGAATCTTAACTGCATCTACCCATTCTTTCAGCTCTTCCATGGCTTTATAGATGCACACACTCAACTGTTGGAGTTCCAGTACCTTATCCAGGTGAGAGGAAGATTGTTCTGCCAGTTTATCTACATAATCGGAGAAATATTTCTACATGTTAGTCACTCCGATCGTCTATTTTCCTTGACCACTCACCCGTGACTCCGTGTGAAGACCTTGCAGGAGTTTGAAATCTTTGTTTTGTTCTTCTTTGATTTTGATGTCTATCTGTTGCAACCCTCCTTCCGCTTGGATGATCATCTGAGTTTTAAATTCCAGACTTTGAAGCCATTCAATTAAAGGCTCATCTCCTTTCTGCAAGATCTTGGCCTTTATTGCCTCTTTAGTCTTCATTTTGACTACTACATGCATCATTACTATGCACTCTTGACACTTCACTCTTTCCGACATGAGAGTCTGTGAATTCTTATCAATATTGTTTCTTTCCTTTTCCAACTTTAGGAGAGTATCACCCAACTGCTCAATAACTACAAACCCTACAGATTTGAGACTCTTGATCGATCTTTACCAATTTTCCCAAAGTGTTTGTCTTCTTGCAACTTGGAAATGATGGTTTGATTCTCTATAACATTGGAGTTGAAATTCATTTGGGCACTAGGAATTCTTGCAACTAGATTAACTAACTGCCTGATAAAGTTAGTCAGTTCATTGACTTCTTCCTTAAGTTTTACTTTAGAAGTCTTAATCTCCTCAAGATCTTATTCAATTACTATATTAGTGGATTTCCACCAATCCACCTCGGTATCATGGCGAGCTAATCCCATATCAAATGACTGTAGGTCAAAATCAGAAGCAGATAATTCTTCAAAGTTGCCTTCCTTTGTGGGATTTGCTCCCTCCATAGTGAAGTGCCCTATTTTTGGATCTCTACCTAATGTAGACAACATCTTTTCTTTCTTCACCTTTCACACAGTGGTACTGGATTTTAAGGCCTGTGAAAGAGTATCCTTGCTAGGGGCCCCTTCTTCTATCCTCTTTCTTTTGTGCTCTAGAGTGTTCTCTATCCAAGACTCTGCACTAGTAACTTTGGTGGCAGAAACCAATTCTTCTATAAACAACTTCCTGATGACCGGAGGAGTAGATTTTGGTATGGAAGAAAATGGATTTACTGAGGTAGGTGAAGAGGAAACTAATTTAGTGACTTGAGAAACTTCTTGTTGCTTTCCAACCTCTTCATCTAATTCTATGGCTGCAGTACTGGACCTTTCCTCACCCACATCTACTATAATGGGGGACCCTTTCCTTGGAATGTCTTGGATTGAGGTCTCACCTTGTGTATCTAAAGTGCTAGCTTTGATTGGTTGCTTTGATTCTGCACTTTTAATTCATTTATTCATAGGCTTGACCAGATCTATGGAAACTACTTCTTCTATTGAACCAATAATAGGAGGCGAGCCATCTCCACATGTCTTTTCTAATGGAACTACCTTCTCAAGAGTTTCATCACCTCCGCCTGCTAGTTGAGCTAGCTCTTTAGCTATGGTTAGAATAGTCGCTAAGGATGATGTGAGAGTTCTCCTGGTCACTTTTGTAAGAGTTTGTTTAGAAGGAGGCTTCCTTTTTGACCTCTTCCTTTTTCCCGCCATCCATTGGATCCATTGCTCTGTTCTTTTGTAGATTCCACCCATCAAGGTTTGCAAGTCATCAATGACTTGACCTAACATGGGTTAAGAGATTATAGGGAGGGGCTTAATCTTCTCCATGTATGTGTCATCATACATATGCTGGCCATCATCTTCTACGCCCTCAACTACAATCTTAACTTTGAACCTTTTTATTTGTTCAATAGTTAACCTTGCATAGAATCTATCTCTGCTTTCTAGATCATCCTTGTAGTTGGCCCAATAGTCTTCTATGTAATCTATGTGATGAATGGTGAGACCCATTTTCAAGTAATCTCTAGCTTAGTTCACATGATCATACTAGGGCCTTAGGACATCATATGTTTCCAATTGAAACTTCTTCTAGAATGCTTTCAAAACTCTCTTTGCATCAGATCGAGCTACATAGTTGTAGGCTCCAATAGTCATGGGGAAGTCATAGCCTTTCTTCCTGGTGCTTGGATAGACCAGGATCACTTGGACTACTTGCCTCATCACTTCAACCATCACAATCATGTCTTTGGGATACCTGGGCAACTTCAAGGGGCAATCATCAAATCCTTCAAGATGAATATATGATAAATTTGCAAATTGGATAAAATAACCCCCAAATTGGCTGATGAATGCCATGGCTTCTAGAGAAAATCTCCTTTCTGGGAAACCTTGCAACTCCCTACATAGTCTCATTGTGAATGCATCATTAACCTTGATATACTCAGAATAACTATTATGTAATTGCTATCAGGGAAAGAATTCATAACTTTTAACATCCTCTTGGAATTCTTCTAGCCTACGAAGCCCCGACCAAATTTGAATTGTAGATAACATGTATAAAAAAATTGAAGACATATAGAACTCATTCTAATACTTAGCTCTATTTAGGGCATCTGAAAGATTTTCTCTTATCATGTGAGCCCAATCAATGAAATTATGCTAGGAGAAAATCACCTGGACTAGGAAGAAATGGTGCTTAACAAAATTAAGTGCATCACTCTCACCTCTGATCATATGGAGAAATACAAGGATATCTACAATTTATGGCTGCAGGTCCATGCCATATAGTATTTTAGGAAACTTTCCCTTGGTGCTCATTGGCCCTTGAAACCATGTTTTCATTATTTCCTTCCTCCATACCATCTTCTTTGCTCCATACTCAGTGACCGCATGACTGTTGGTCATCTCTGACTATTCATCTTGCTCTGGAATATGAAGGGAGTTTTGAACGGAGTCTCTATTGATAGAGAGTAGCACTGTATCATTTGGAAAAATAATTTTCTTAGTATCATGATTGTAATGAGATATGCATTCATGAATGAGCTTTGGAGCCTGAATTGCAACAGGGAAGTTGGTAGCTTCAACTAATCTTCTCTCATTCAAATTCTCAGTATCGGGATGCATCCTTTCTGCCTTCAATCTATTCTGGAAGCTCTGCATGTTGAAAAACTTTAGAGAAGTATCCATAATTTTGTTCCATTCAAATGCAATACCGTTCAACCCATCAAATTCCATGAATCTAGTGCCCATTGATGATTTGATTCGAGAACCAGGAATTTATCTCAGCAATATGAAAATAGGAAGTAACTATCACTAGGGGTTTTAATTCAAGAAATTTGATAAACAGATGGTAATTCTTGTTTACAACACTTCATTGATTTTGTAACTTCTAACTTTTTACCCTTAATGGCTGACTTCTCACACCACATGAGTGAAAAGACTTAAGCATTTATGAAAAAGTCCGTTATGAAGCAAAATGGCTTTATTTGAATTAATTACTTTTCCTCTATGGGTCATTAAGAAACATCTTTTCACTTTGGATAAGTACAATTGTAACTTTCTGGGGGCAGCGGATAATTACTTTTCCGCTTCTCTTTTGGCGGAGAAATGCTTTTGGTCCCTACTCAAAAATCCACCAAGGAGGAATTTTAGCCTGTTACAATGTTAAAATGATATGTGATAGTTTTATCTACTTTCTTCATGCCTTAAGTCACCTCACAGGTTGATTTTTCCTTAGAAATATTGCGTATAACAATTTGGCAAAAAATGCATCATGCGGGTCAAAACCCGCTTGTTGGAGTAGTGAAGAGGCTATTTTCCACTTTTTTGCCGATGTGCTTTTATCTTAGATTCTTCATCATTTGATCATTTATCTAACCCATAGGGATTCATTTTAAGTGCAATATTCTTTCTAGCCTCAAATTATATATTTCCAACTTCCCCTGACCGCTGAGACTTTTAATTATCATCTATGGAAAATGCACTCTGCAGGTGGTTATTCGCCAAGGAGAAGTTCAGAACCAATTTTCTGCCAATGTGACCAAATGAAGTATAAAAGCTAAAGATTTCAAAATCACATAAAATCAATGTTAGAAACCTCAGAATCATGACCTTTATCAGATTTGGGAGCTTAACCTACCCAATATGACATGATCTCGGTTAAAATCCCCCTCAGCTTACAAAGGAGAAGAAAATTTGGGAAATTCTGATAAAGGTCTCTTAGCCTAAAGGAGAAACTAGACTTAGACTCAAGACTTACACAATGATTTTAAGACCATCACTATGCATAAAACATCTATTTTTCTCTAAAGATATGTAGAACAAAAATGGGGCAACATCTGGCTCTGTCTGGGGACTTGGACATTCACATGTCCAAGAAAGGAACTCAAGTCTCTAGTTTTGCAAAGCTCAAAAAAAAGGCGGCTCACAACAAAACTAAGGCAAAACATGGAAAGGAAACCTAACTAAGGAAAAAAAAAAGGAACTAAACCTAACTATTGCGCAACTCCAATATCACAAGAATCTTCTTGAAGACCTAGAAAAATGGGAAGGTCATGGTCAGCAACTAGTAAATGGAAGTCACCAAGGAGGTTATTGCGGAGGCGACTGGTATAGGGATGGAAGGCCTTAAATTTTATAGAGATAGGCTTATCTTGGAAAAGGCATGGGAGAAGTTTCCTGAGGAAGACAAGGAAAGGGCTAGGCTGGTGAAGATGGGCACCTCTTATCATGACCATATGCACATATCCAGACCCTGGTGATATGTTATGTTCATGCTCATCAACTACATCACTCTAGATGGTAGGTTCACTAGGGCCTATGGCCACCACTACATGCTTCTTAACCACTTCAGACAAAATATGAAGGTCAATTTTCCTTTTTACTTTCTCCGCTCACTTGATATCACCATTAATAGTATGCAGAAGAAACCAAAGGAGGATCACACCTCTCTCCAGGGGCTTATGGTGTTAGTTTATGAAGTTCTTAAATCCAAGAAGGTGGAGAGACCTCTAGTTAAAAGGACTCAAAAAGATGAGGAAGACACAGAAGGAAACGAGGAGGGAATTATGTATGAAGAAGATACTAAGGATGAGGAAGAGGAGAAAAAGGGTATAAAACCTCTAAGAAGGGAATAAAAAAGGGATCTTCTTCCTTGAAAACCCTGAAGAAAACCCACATCAAAATCTCTGATAATGAGAAGGATACAGAGGATGATAGCTCTAAGGACAGTGACATATAAAAGAAAAAGAGTAAAATTAATACTAAGACTAAGAAGATGACTCTAGTGGAGGAAACTGAGACTCAAAAGGATATTGAGGATGAAGATAAGGGGACTAAACCTAAATCTGGGGTTAAGAAAAGATAGAGGGGAGATATGAAAAATCACAAAGGGAAAAACCTCAGCAAGTAGAAAATCATGCTTTCCTTGGATGAGGATGACAAGGAGAAGGATGAGGGCAAAGATGATACTAACCCTACTAAGAGCATGGAGAATAAAGAGCGGAAGGAAGAAGAAATGGTTAAGGAGGATCCTAGGAAGGGATTTGTTGGGAAGGAGGAAACCCACCACAATGATGATACAGGTAATACTTTTGAACCTGAGGATTTAGACTGTGGTAAAGCTTTCATTACAAATTTTTCTGGTTTAATTAGAAAAATGTTAGGTGATAATGTTAAATTAAATAATCAAATTGAGGGTATGAGGGGGGAAATGAACATTTTAAAATGTGTTGGTATTGGGGAGAAATTTATTGCTGAGTGTCTGGGGGAAATGAAAGATGTCATCAGGAATTTAGAAGCACATGTTGAATTGGTGAACAGAGTCAAAAAATTGGAAAAGTAGTTCAAGGACTTTGACGATAGAGCTGCCGAAGAAGACAACGTTAGGCAGATCAAGAACTTGAAGGTCAAGGTGGACAAGCTCAAGGACACGGTTTGTAAGATTGGGGACCAATCTCTGAAGAGTCTCAAAGCTTATATAGGGAAGGCCAAGAGTTTAATGGAGAAGCTAGAGTAGGATATTGGCGATAAGGATAGCCAGGTTGTCAAGGATCTAGCTGGACCGGGAACTCACACTAGGGCTAGCACCAAAAAGATGAGCCCAAGGGAGGAAAAAGAGAAGGACAAAGGTGACCTCAAAAATACTATCAATCAGATGGAGGTTATGGTGATTTAGGCCCAGGAAATGGTTGATGGCATGTAGTTGTCTTTTCCTAGGCCCTCCCCTTTTTTGTGTTGTCCCTGTTTATTATGTTTATCTTTGGGACTGTTGCTAGCTAGTCTGTCTGCTGGCTTTTTTTATCGGCTATATTTTTTTGGTGCCTCGGCACAGTTATTGTTGTACTTTCTTTGAATATTTTTATAACTCTTTTTAAAGGTTTCAGGTCCTTGTAAAACCTATTTTTACTTGATCAGAACTATTATACAATACAAGGGTTACCTGTTGTAGATTTAATTCTAGTACAGTTTAAAGTCCTCACCATTTCCTTGTGGAAAATAGTCAGATGAGTGACTGATCATAATGCCATACTTAAAACAAAATTCATTAATTTCCCAAGAAAAATATGTGGCATTATCCATTACTAACTTGATAGGTACACCAAACCTTACCAAGATGTTTTCTTTAATAAACTCACATACTACTTTGGAAGTAGTTCTCTTAGTTGCTTTCACCTCAACCCATTTTGTGAAGTAGTCTGTTGCAGTGATTATATAGGTATGACCTGCACTGGATGTGGGATTTATAGGGCCAACAAAATCAAGACCCCACTGCTGAAAGGGACCTTCAATTATCACATGTCTAAGGGAAAGAGCTGCTAGTTGTGGCTTTCTAGTAAACATTTTGCACTTCTCACATCTTGCTACACAATGATATGCATCCTTAAACATTCTCGACCAATCATAGCACTATCTCAATATCTTGAATGCTATAACTGATGAAGAAAAGTGTCCCCCAAAAGCTTCATCATGGAACACCTTCAACAGTTTCTCTTGTTGTTTGTCTACACACCGGAGGAAAGTCCCATCTATCAACCTCTTATACAACCTATCCTCCCAAATAACATATTTAGAGGCTTTCAGCTTTAAATCTCTTCTTTGTTTCAGAGTCAATCCTTTGGGGCACTCACCATACACCCAAAAACATATAATATTTTTGATCCAGGGGTCTTGCATACTCACTGCCAAAACCAACTATGTCACTTCAGGATCTTCATCCACTTGATTTTCTGCCATTTCTTTGCACAGTGCATTTCCCCTCACCAACTTGGTGGGTTTAATTTCTATGTCATATTCTTGTGTCTTAGCCACCCATTCTTAGTTGTTATTACATCCCACATATTTTTGAGTTAATACACTTTTTATTGCAATGTCAAGCACATATACAAGGGAGTGAGTATGTAAAATATAGAATCTAAAATTCTTTAAAGCCTTTACTACTACGAAAGCATGTTTCTTAGTCTGAGAGTATTTCAACTCATGATTTTTCAGAGGTGTGCTCATAAAGGCAATATGATCTTGAACCCATTCCTCATTTTCTTGCATGAGAATAGCTGACAAAGTATGCTCAAAGGAGTAACAATAAATTATGAAATATTACTTGTAATTTGGGTGGCACAAAACTGGGGCGTTGGCTATGGCATTCTTAATATTTTTGAAGGCTTGCTTTCTAGGGTCATTCCACTTAAATTTCACATTCCATTTCATCATATCCACTATACATTTAGTAATTTCTGAAAAATCTGGGACAAACCTTTTGAGAAAATTTACCTAACCAAAAAATGATTTTACTCCAGTCTTATTTACAGGTAAGCTCAATTTCTAGATTTCTCTAACCTTTTCTAGATCAATTCTTATACCTTCTTGAGAAACGATGTGTCCTAATAATTTCCCTTCAGTCGCATAGAAGACTTACTTCTTGGGATTCAAAGAGATCTTGTCCTCTCTACACCTTTGCAACACTCTCCTCAAATCCTTTATGTGATCTATTCTTTTTCTAGAAAATACTATAAGATCATCTAGATACATACCAATTATTTTATTTTTCATATCACTAAAGGAAATATCCATACCTCTCTGAAAGGTAGCCTTGGCATTGATTAACCCAAATGGCATCCTATGATAAGCGAAAGTGCCCCATGGAGTAGTGAAGGTTGTTTTGTGTTGATCTGCTTTTTCCACCTCTATCTGATTGTACCTCGAGAAGCCATCCAACATGGACATCATCTCATCTCCAGCCACAGTCTGTAATAGGTGGTCCATGTTGGGAAGAGTGTAATTATCTTTCAAGGAAGACTGATTAAGGTTTCTAAAGTCCACACAGATTCGTATTTCCCCATTTTTATTTCTCACAGGCACTATATTTTCTACCTAGGTAGAATGATGGATAGGGTATACGATCTTAGCCTAAAGCATTTTATCAACTTCCCTGAATATCGTATCAGCAACCTTGGGGTTATAATTCTTTTTTTTTGCCTAAATGTAATAGTGTCAAGTTTTAGGGGAATTTGATGTTTGAATTTTCCATCCATGAAGCTTTTTAAATCTTCATAACTCCACACAAATACATCCTAGTATTCTAGGAAGATTTTTCTGGCCTCTTCCCTTTCTTCTTCAATGCATCATTTCCCAATGTTGATCATCTTATGGTCTTTCTCACTTCCAATGTTTATTCCTTCGTATTTGCCAGTGGTAGGACCTCTCTCAATCCTCTTCTTTTTAACAAAGGTATCAGGCCTATTGAAATTTTTTTTGAGTGTGACCAAATGAGGAGGGATAATATGACCTTGCAACTAGATGATACCTGACTTATCTTTCTTTTGTTTGTCATGAAAATCTCCTTTATGACTACTAGGAGCATCCTTATGAAAGTCACCACCGCTCTCTAAAAAGAGAAGGAGATTCTGGTCATCTTCAAACACTTTCCAATCTTCTACATTGTCAGGTACAGATGATCTATACACCACCTCTATTTGATACTTCTTATCTTTGAAATTTGGGTGAGGGAGGATCGATGAGGTTGATACTGCCAAGGAGTCTGGCTTAGAATTCAACTCTCTTGGCATAGATTCAATAAAGAATGTGTCTAAGGCTTCAATTTCATCTCATACTCTATTCCTATATTTTTTTAATCTATGATTCTTCACAGAGTATTGATTTTTAACTTGGCACACAATTAACTCAGTATCACCTTGAGCTCTTAGGATTTTCACACCTTTCTCTTTTGCAAAAATAATTCCTAAAAGTAGGGCCTCATACTCAGCTATGTTATTGGTGCTCCCAAACTCCGATTTGTATGATATGGGCTCACATTCTCCATCTGGCGATATTAAAACTATGCCTGCACCAGATCCTGATGATGCAAAGCTACCATCAAACTCAAGATTCCAAATCTGTGGTGACATTTCTTCAGTGGAAGACTGATTTTTCTCCTCTCTAGATTTGATTTCCTCATCATGACTATCTATAAATAGAATGTAGTTGCCAAATTCTAATTCTTGGTACAAAATTTGGGCTTTGGAATCATAAGATTTTAGTACTGTGAACTTTGCTTTCTCTTCAAGAACCAATTTTATCTTTTTGTTACGTACTAGGATCAAAGCTTGAGACCAATCCAGCTTTATTTCTCATCCTAGATCCCTGCAAAAACTCCTTCTTAACAAAAAACCATAACTAGCAAGTATATAAGCAACCAAGATAGTTAACAACATTTTCTTCTCAGGGTGTGCTGCTAAATCCACTTGAGCATCTTTGATTTTCCCAATCAAAGGGACCTCTATAGCATCCATGGAGAAGCATCTACCATGGGCTTTAGTGAGAGTGAGACCTAAAGCCTTAGATACAATTGATGGCATTTCATTGTCTGAGGCACCAAAGTCTATTATACAATTACTTAACTTGCAACCATTAATAAAAAATGACACATAGAAAGGGTCACGCTTTCGCCCCGGGGAAGTAGCCAAAATAGATGACTCTCCCTACTCAAATAGACCTGCCAAAACAAAATCATCTTCTACTAAAGCTATGAAATTTATGTTTAAATCTTGGGTCCCTCCTTTACAAAAGTCCACTAATTTTTGCAACTCTACAGGATGAGACTTAAGATAGTCTATGGGAGAAATCTGAATTCTAGAATCTTTACAGAATTGAATAATGTCAAAAGAATTTTGTTCCTTACCCGATTGCAAAATTTTTACTCCTTGGTTGGCCTCTTTAGAGAAAGAACTAGAAACCTTGTTAACCTTTGGTGGAGGTGTGGAAATAGGGACTTTATCTTTCTGACTCTGGGTTAACACTGCATAAGATGTTCCATCTATACTAGCATAACATGCCGCATCTCATTTTGAATCTGATACATACTCAAAAAATAATTTTTCAGAGTCACCATATGAGCATGAATCCGATTCAGCTCCAGATACTCTAGCATTCCATTCATATGTTTGATGCATCTACCAGGTATGAGCTACATCAGGAAAAATTTCTCCATCATGATCGGTTGTTAGGTGAAAAGCATGCATGTTTCCTCTTTTGGGAGGAGCTTCTATGGCTAGCCTTTATTATGGAGTAGTCAATTGTAATGTTTTTCCATCAGTATTTCTCATATTACTATTTCTTCCAAGTTGATCCTAAAAATTTTGTTGGTAAGGACTGTTAAATCTGGGAAGTTGTCTTTTGAAAGCCATGGACTCACTGGATAAATTTTGGATCATCTCATATAATGATGTGGTATTGCTAGTACTAGCCCAAGTTTGTATTTCTTGTTACCATTTTCCTGTCGAGATCATGTGGTCTTCTAACTCTACAGCAATCCTTTAAGCGAGATCCAAATTGGCTAGGTTTGTCCTTCTTAAATCATAGCTGATATCAGGTGGCATACCACTTATGAAAAAAAATTTCAAATTACCTGCAGTAGGTTTATTAGCCCCTAGGATACATTTAACAAGATTGTTAAATTTAGCAACAAAATCCCTCATGCTTATAGAAGGCCCTTTTTTGATAGAAGACAATTGTGTCAACAGAGCATGCTCATCTTTGGCAGTTTTAAATCTTCTTTCAAAATCCGTTCTCATAGAAACCCAATCCTTAATAGAAGAGATATGAAAGTGATGAAATGAATCTGCTCCTCAACAAGGGTCTCAACAAATAATTTGACTATAATAGCCTCCTCTTGTATTGCTAATATATTAATGGTTGCAAAGAAAAAAGCATTGTGTTCATCTGTAGATACTTTCCCATCTTCGGAGAATTTGGGAAAATTCTTCCTTGATCCTGAGAGAAGTGGGTTATATGCTGCTAACTGTAGTGGACCAACTGCTACGGCCCAAGTGACAGCCATAACTTCCTGAGGTAAATAAGGTGTTAGGTTTACAATAGGAGGAGCAACTACTCCGTGCAAGGTTAACACTTGGTAGGTGGTAGACAAAACAAATGATTTCTTTGGAGGCGAAGGAGGTCTACTTTTTCTTATTTTATTTATGTTCTTTCGATGAGGTACTTAAGGTAGAGCAAAATCAATCTCTGCAAGTCACTCAAAGACTAAATGTGTACCGCCTTCTTTCTTTATACTTCTAAGAAATCTTTTAGACTCCAAGATTTCCACTAATTTTGTAATTTAGCTTCACGCTCTACTTGGCATTGTGCCCTTCTTAAATTCCTCCTTTGAATGGCTATTTCGAGTGCTTCTGCTCTCACTTCTTCTTGATCAAGCACTTGACTAGCATTTTTATAATCCTCAGTATTTCTTCTGTGTCTCTAGGAAAAAGTATTCAGTGAGGAAATGATATCCTCTTGATCCTCCTAGAATCCAAGGTTTGGCTGAAACATATGAATCATGTTTTCATGGGCAAGCACCATCTTTCCTCATGATATTGCTTCTGGTCTACTGACTATTCTTCTCCCCAGCAGAGTCACCAAAAATATGTTGGTAAATAGATTGTTCTTTTTCAATTCAACTCTAAAATTCCCAAATATTAAAGAAACAATCAAATACAACTGTTGGTAAATGTAACTGAATAACTAATTTCCCTCTGAATTTTAAGGCACAGATCCCTTAAGTGATTAATCTTCAATGAATTTTTTCTTTCCTAATTTAATGGGGGTTTGTTCTTGACTTGAGAATAAAAGAGGTAATCCAAACTAGGCCTAGAAAAGAAATAGCTCAAGCAAATAGATTCAGATTTCTATCTAGCCAATCTTAAGACTTTATCAAACATATAAGATCCTAAAATTGGTAATGCATTGGTAAATAATGAAGCTACAAATAAAAAACTGAAAGATTGATGATAACATAACAAAGATGAATCAATCTATTTCATAAGAATATTTCTCATAATTTATGAATAGCGCCCAAATTTCCCCTCAATTAACTGTATCAAATCATAATACAAAATTTTAGTTTAATCTTGAATTGTAAATTCAATTTAAAGAAACATTCAAATTAACAAAAAGATAAATGCAATAGAATAGTTAAAATATTGGCTTTCAGACATGAACAAATTTGACTCAGCAAAAATAAAGTTCTTCACACCAAAATTTAGTCGATCTTTCTATTGCTTTTCAAAATAGTACATATAGATCTTAGAGTTTGACCGTTACAAAAAGGGGTAACCAAAGCAGTTCAACTTCCCTAACCATAAATGATAAACCAACATTTATCCGTTACAATCTCTATAAAAATTTAGTATAAGAGGGAATATATTTATGCTTCCATTTTCTTCCCCTTATCTAATTTCACCCTATATGCGGTGACGGATATGATGATTGGGATAAGCTCTTCATGTCTATTGATATGGACACTTGTATATCTGATGAGCTATTGGGAATGATCTTTGGCCAGAATCTTAACCGCATCTACCTGATATTTTAGCTCTTCCATGGCTTTATAGATGCACCCACTCAACTGTTGGAGTTTTGGTACCTTATCCTGTTAGGAATAAGGTGTCTCAACCTTGGATAATTCCTATTCTTATTATTTGTTTTGTAAAATGTATTTCTTGCAAATAATGTTGATGTGTCGGCATCTTGAATAGTGTGTAAGGAGATCATGGCTAAAACGGTTATGACGGATTCCTATGACACGTAAGAGCTATGTCAGGAAGATTCAATGATAGGTGAAGACATGTGGCAACTAATAAATGTGAGTACTGTACACTCTTCCTATTTTCTCGGAGAATGGTAAAAACCCTAATACGGTTATCGTTAGGAGTAGCCCTAAAAAGTGAAGCGCGTGATATAAGCGTTTTTAGGGTTGCGAAGAGAAGTGATGCGAGTGTATTGTTGGAATGGTTTATGCTGCCGTGATTTGTCTTCAAGGGTTTTGAAATCTTCTGAAAGAACTTGCATTGCAAGTGTATTGTAACTGTAAT
>MU224174.1:3529522-3547924 GCA_018584345.1 Thuja plicata
TGCAATATCTTTGTTAAAGTAGTTAATGAATCTGTTCAGTTGTAAGGATTTAAAAGAATTTGCATAATACTTTCCTATAGAGATTAGCGTAGGAAGCTGTTTCCGCACCTGAGTTTCCTTACATATCCAAGTGAGAGGAAGACTGTTCTGCCAGTTTATCTACATAATCAAAGAAATATTTATGCATGTTAGTCACTCCAATCATCTCTTTTCCTTGACCACTCATTTGTGAATCTTTATGAAGACCTTGGAGGAGTTTGAAATATCAGTTCTTTTCTTCTTTGATTTTGATGTCTGTCTACTGCAACCCTCCTTCAGCTTGGATGATCATCTCAGTTTTAAATTCTAGACTTTGAAGCCATTCAATTAAAGGCTCATCTCATTTCTGCAAGATCTTGGCCTTTATTGCCTCTTTATTCTTCATTTTGACTACTACATGCAGCATTACTATGCACTCTTGACACTTCACTCTTTCCGACATGAGAGTCTGCAAATTCTTATTAATATTGTTTCTTTCCTTTTCCAACTTTAGGAGAGTATCACCCATCTACTCAATAACTACAAGCCCTTCAGGTTTGATTCTCTTGATCCATATTTTACCAATTTCCCCAAAGTGTCTTTCTTCTTGCAACTTGGTGATGATGGCTTGATTCTCTACAGCATTGGGGTCGAAAGTGGTTTGGGAACTAGGAATGCTTGCAACTGGAGTAACTAACTGCCTAATAAATTTAGTCAGTTCATTGACTTTTGCCTTAAGTTGTACTTTAATAGTTTTAAGCTCCTCAAGCTCTTCTTCAATTACTATATTAGTGGATTTCCACCAATCCACCTTGGTATCATGATGAGCTAATCCCATATCAAATGACTGTAGCTAAAAATATGAAGTAGTTAAATCTTCAAAGCTGCCTTCCTTTGTGGGCTTTGCTACCTCCATGGTGAAGTGCCTTGTTTCTCGATCTTAGCCTAATGTAGACAATGTCTTTGCTTTCTTCACCTTTCTCACAATGATACTAGATTGTAAGGCCTATGAAAGAGTATCCTTGTTGGGATCTCCTTCTTCTATCCTCTTTCTTTTGTGCTCTAGAGTGTTCTCTATCCAAGACTCCGCACTAGTAACTTTGGTGGCAGAGACCAATTCTTCTATAAAAAACTTCCTGATGACCAGAGGAGTAGATTTTGGTCTGGAAGAAAATGGATTTACTAAGATAGGAGAAGAGGAAACTAATTTAGTGACCTGAGCAACTTCTTGCTTCTTTCCAACCTCTTCATCTGATTTTGTGGCTGCAATACTGGAACTTTCCTCACCCACATCTACTATAATGGGGGACCCTCACCTTGGAATCTCTTGGATCGAGGTATCACCTTGTGTATCCAAAGTGCTAGATTTGAATGGTTTCTTTTATTCTACACTTTTAATGGGTTTGGCCATAGGCTTGACCAAATCTTTGGAAACTGCTTCTTCTGTTGGACCAATAACAGGAGGCAAGCCATCTCCGCATGTCATTTCTAATGGAACTGCCTTCTTAGGAGGTTCATCACCTTCGCCTACTGGTTGAGCTGGCTCTTTAGCTATGGTCGGGATAGTCACTAAGGATGATGCAAGAGTGCTCCCAATCACTTTTGCAGGAGTTTGTTGAGAAGGAGGCTTCCTTTCCGACCTCTTCCTTCTGTCTGCTATCCATTGGATCCATTGCTCTATTCTTTTGTAGATTCCACCCATCAAGGTCTGCAATTCATCAATGACTTTATCTAACATGGTTTTAGAGCTTATAGGGAGGGGCTTAATCTTCTCCATGTATGTGTCATCATACATATGCTGGCCATCATCTTCTACGCCCTCAACTACAATCTTAACTTTGAACCTTTTGATTTGTTCAATAGTTAACCTTGCATAGAATCTATCTCTGCTTTCTAGATCATCCTTGCAGTTGGCCCAATAGTCTTCTATGTCATCTATGTGATGAATGGTGTTACCCATTTGCAAGTAATCTCTGGCATAGTTCACAGGATCATACTAGGGCCTCAGGACATCATATGTTTCCAATTGAAACTTCTTCGAGAATGCTTTCAAAACATTCTTATCATCAGACCGAGATGCACAGCTGTAGGCTCCAATAGTCATGGGGAATTCATAGCCTTTCTTCCTGGCACCTACACAGATCATGTTCACTTAGACTACTTGCCTCGTCACTTCAACTAGCACAATCATGTCATCAGGATACCTGGGCAGCTTCAAGGGGAAATCATCAAATCCTGGAAGACAAATATATGACAAATTCATAAATTGGATAAAATAACCCCCAAAATGGCTGATGAATGCCATGGCTTCTATAGAAAATCTCCTTTCAGGGAAACCTTGCAACTCCCTGCATAGTCTCATTGTGAATGCATCATTAACCCTTACATACTTAGAATAATTGTTATGTAATTGCAAGAAGGGAAAGAATTTAAAACTTTTAACATCCTCCGGGAATTCTTCTAGCCTAGGAAGCCCAGGCCAAATTTGAATTGTAGCTAAGATGTATAACAAAACTGAAGACATATAGAACTCATAATGATACTTATCTCTATTTAGGGTGCCTAAAATATTTTTGCCTACCATGTGAGCCCAATCAATGAAATTATGCTGGGAGCAAATCACCTGGACTAGGAAGAAATGGTACTCAACAAAATTAAGTGCATCACTCTCACCTCTGATCCTGGGGAGCAATACCAGGATGTCTACAATTTCTGGCTTCAGGTCTGTGCTATATAGTATTTTAGGAAACTTTCCCTTGGTGCTCCTCGGCCCTTGAAACCATGTTTTCATTATTTCCTTCCTCTATACCATATTTTTTTCTCCATACTCATTGATCGCCCGACTATAGGTCATCTCTGAGTATTCAACTTTCTCTAGAATACGAAGGGAGTTCTGAACGGAGTCTCTATCGATAGAGAACAAAACTATATCATTTAGAAAAAGAATCTACTTAGTATCATGATTGTAATGAGCTATGCATTAATGACTGAGATTTGGAGCCTGAATTGCAATAGGGAAGTCAGCAACTTCAACTAATCCACTCTCCTTCAACTTCTTAGTAAGGGGATGCATCCTTTCTACCTTCAATCTATTCTGGAAGCTCTGCAAGTCAAAGAACTTTAGATAAGTATCCATGATTTTGTTCCATTCAGACGCAATACCATTCAACCTGTCAAATCCCATGAATTTGGTGGCCATTGATGATTTGATTCGAGAACCAAGAATTTATCTCAGCAATATGAAAATAGGAAGTAACTATCGCTAGGGGTTTTAATTCAGGAAATTTGATAAATAGATGGTAATTCTTGTTTACAACACTTCATTGATTTTATAACTTCCAACTTTTTATTGTCATTGGCCGACTTCCCACGCCACATGAGTGAAAAGACTTAAGCATTTATGAAAAAGTCTTTTATGAAGAAAAATGACTTTATTTGAATTAATTACTTTAGCTCTACGGGCGGTTAAGTAATATCTTTTCACTTTGGATAAGTACAATGGTAACTTTCTAGGGGGCAGCAAATAATTACTTTTCTGCTTCTCTTTTGGCGGAGAAATGCTTTTGGAGCACTCCCTAGTCAAAAATCCACCAAGGAGGAATTTTAGCCTGTTAGAATGTTAAAATGATATGTGATGGTTTTATCTACTTTCTTTATGCCTTAAGTCACCTCATAGGTTGATTTTTATTTAGAAATCTCACGTATAACAATTTGGCAAAAAATGCATCCTACGGGTCAAAACCCGCCTGTTGGAGTAGTGAAGAAGCTATTTTCCTCTTTTCCGCCGATGTGCTTTTATCTTAGATTCTTCATCATTTGATCATTTCTCTGACCTGTAGGGATTTGTTTTAAGTGGAATAGTCTTTCTAGCCTCAAATTATCTATTTCCAACTTCCACTGACCGCTGAGACTTTTAATATTATCATCTGCAGAAAACACACTCTGCGGGTGGTTATCCGCCAAGGAGAAGCTCAGAACCAATTTTCCGCCAATGTGACCAAATTAAGTATCAAACCTGAAGATTTCAAAATCGCATAAAATCAATGTTAGAAACCTTTAAATCATGACCTTTATTGGATTTAGGAGCTTAACCAACCCAATATGACATGATCTTGAGTAAAAGCACCCCCTGGCTTACAAAGGAGAAGTCGATTTGGGAAAATCCGATAAAGGTCTCCTAGCCTAAAGGAGAAACTAGTCTTAGACTCAAGACTTACACAATGATTTTAAGACCATCACTATGCATAAAACATCCATTTTTATCTAAAGATATACAGAACAAAAATTGGGTAACAATACTTAATTTGGGAAAAGAAAATAAATAAATAAATAATTTTTTTTTATTTAATATTAAAAGAAGAAAGAGAAAGGAAATTGTGTATTTCTTTCTTTTAAAAATAAATAAATAAGTAAATTGATTTTATTTAAAAAGAATAAGAAGGAAAACAAAGAAAATAATTCTTTTTTTTTTTTTTTTTTCAGGGTTAAGTTTTTTAGGAAGTTGTCCTAGAAACCCTAGTTAAATAGTTTTAATTTATGAGAGGATTTTGGTCATTTTTTGAAAAGGGAGGACAAAGAGTTTTCAGAACACAAGTCTTAGGAGACATGTTATAGGTTTTGCATGGAGATGTTCAACTTAAAGAATATATTTGACAAATCTTGGGAGTGAAGTCTGTTTTTGGTTTGTCTTCTTCTTCTTCTTAGCAAGTCTACCTGGCGTTCTCAAGGTAGGAGTTTCTGAGTCTTTTTGAAGTTTCTATTGGAAAGATTGTTTTCTTCGTGCTTGCTTGATTGTTATTTGATTTTGAGTTAAGGTTATTTTTATTTCTAAAATAATTTATATAGATAATTAGGGTGTTCTTGTGAGTTATTTTTATGGCATGTCTGGTATTCTGTGAGAATTTGTATGGAAAACCTAGGAGAGAATGATTTAAAAAGGATACATTTGTGTTGTATATCCAATAAGGTTTTACCAATTCATACAAATTTAGTTGCATAAGTTTTAATTGTATGGAGGAATCCTTTATTATGAACTATGTGTATTATAGATACTTGTATGTAAGGAAATGAGTTTAAAAATATACATTTTTGGATTAGAGTTGTGAAGAGTCAAGGTAGGGAATAATTTTTATTTTAGATGTCACCTTAAAATTATAAAAACTCTTTAAGATACTCATTTGGGTCTTTTTTAACATATATCAAAATCAAATAGGGTTCCTTTATATGGAAAGGGTCAAATATTGGATGTTATAGTGAAATTAGGCCTATTTGAGCTTGATTTTTCAATCGGAGTCTGACAAACATTCATCCAAAACTTTTTCTAATTACATAATTAGGAAAATCACTTCAGTGATATTTTAAATAATACTATTATGAATGTTGTCAATGAGGTTTATGATGATCCAACAGTGAAAAGAAAATTTATGGTCCTTTTACCAAACTAGTAACCTTCATTCCTGAATAGGGATGTTAGAGAGATTTACTTTTTACACCATTTAAATGACCTTATCTTTAGGACTGGAAAGAATGAAAAATATGTGAAATTAAGTTATCTTTCTAGCGATATAAGTTGCAGATCTATATCATTTCATATGAGATTATACCATTCAAATTATCGACTTATGTGCATAGATGAAATACACAAAAACTCACTGTTATAAAGTTAAAATTGTTAATAAGTCTTATTAATTAAAAAATTAATCAATTTGATAATTATTAAATAATTAATATGACTGATCTAATCAATTTGTAATTTAATTTTAAAGATCATAGAGATTCACTAAAACACCATATATGTTCCATGTGCGTACTTTATGCTATTAACTAAGTCATTTATGACTTAAGAGTATTTTAATAAATATAATGGTGTTTATATAAATGGACTTAAATAATATGTCAAATGAATGCATACCTTCTCTCATGTGATCTTGATTTTTTTAAGTGTCAGTGTGGGTAGGTTGTTACCCTAGGTGGATTTTGTCTTCGGACTTGTACTATCTTATCATTTTATGCCTTTTTGCTCTTTGGGTTTCATATTGTGGAAAGTTCATAACCTTTTTATGTCACAATTGGTTCATGTTTTTTCTTGGGTATATTTTTAATAGATATCATGTGTTCCTTGAGCCCTTTAACTTTATGTTATTTTACCTTAAGAGGTGACAACCAATATTGTGTTGAGTTGCAATTTGTTCACTTGGTCACCTTGTTTCTTCTACTATGATTGTTCAATTTTCTGAGTGATAGTATT
The DNA here is from genome assembly GCA_018584345.1 of Thuja plicata. Lineage (NCBI taxonomy): Eukaryota > Viridiplantae > Streptophyta > Pinopsida > Cupressales > Cupressaceae > Thuja > Thuja plicata. The sequence continues at coordinate 3,535,788 of MU224174.1, forward strand.
TTTTTATTATGATTTACTCCATGTTGGAGAGAGATGTTTTTGATGCTATTAAGGATCATTGTTTTGGTGATATGAGATTTAGAGAATTTGGTAATTGTTTATTGAGAAATCCATTATGGGATGGATGACTTATTGAGGTGTCCATTACAGGATGGACAATTTGGATCCTTGTATAGGATATATTATTATTTGTTATGCTCTTGCATTTTCATTGATGAATTTCATGATTTAATGTTTTACAAGAAGTCTTTTATGGTTTGGCTTTATCTTCTTTTGGTCTTATGGATGGGAGAATTAGGGTAGGTTATCTAGGAGCATAGAGGGGAAGTGGCTTGCAATGGGGGCTAGTGCCCTAAGAGGCTGCTAGGGTAACTCATTGTAAGTGACCTAATAAGTGATAACTTAATGAAATTAATTGAGATAAAATATTAATAAGATAAATATGTGCCTCATCCATGCCTTGAGTGCTAGTACAAGCTAATGATGGGAGTGGGAGAAGATGCTTGATCAAGGTCTTGCATGGTTAGAATCCTTGTTTATATGAAAGGATTACTGAGCCACATAGATTCACTTGGGGGATAAGGTATAGAGGGGCTTCTAGGGTAACTCAAGGGTAGACTTATGTAATGACACTTCCCTATATGTGTGCTAGGTTCCTACGTGAGTATTTGGTACACTTTCTTTGTCTCTTGATCTTTCATACTTTTAACCTTGAAATATTCTTGTTACCTTTTTATCTGGTGTAACTTTGCATTAGTATTTCCTTTTTGGTTTTTTCACATGTGTGTGGGCCTACTGTTATCTCCTCAGCATGGTGGGAGTGGACCATTGGTTCCATGAGATAGGGTGGTAGTGATTCTTACTACCATTGAGATCCAATTTTTGTGACTTTTTCTTGGATGATTCTTGTTGCAGTTGTATCTTATTGTTCCTCATTGTTGGAAACTTACTCTTATCTTTCTTATGTTGTATACTTATATCACCGTATCAGTTGTGATATTCTCAAATATTGTATTGTACTTTGTATTAAGTTTTATGAAATACCATGCAACTTGTGTAGTGGATGTTGGTTCCTTATGTATACCGTATGATATCAGTTGTATCTAGGTTAAATTTATGACATGATGTTCTTGTTATTCATTTGCATTACATGGATATTGTATATTTTTTATTATATTTAGTAGATTAGTTAACTTACATAATTATACATTATGGAACCCTCAGGATTTATAATCTATAAATGAGTTACATTTATGAGTATGTATTGTCTTATGTTATATTTCTTTTTCATTATTACTCATTATCAATTGTAAAATATTTTAAAAAATAATTCTATAAATTTTAGTATCTTGTTTAAGGTTAATTTCTCTTGGGTTCCCTAGCGGGGTGTTACAAACCTCACAATAGATCCAATGCAAAACAATGTGAGAGATTATGAATCAGTTCTAAGTCTACCAGAGGTGAGTACTTTGCATGATCTAGAAGGGTCAGCATTGGTTATACATGGATAGACTCTATCTATGGAAATTTTACGAGAGTTTTGGGAAAATTCATTGGACTTAGCAAAGACACTCTTCAAGGATATCTCTAACAGAATTTAATTCTTCTATGTATTTATGATACTTTATCAATGTTGAAAAAAAGGGGGAGAAATAATATGTGTATTAGGAGATAGATGAGAAAGCATGCATAGTGTAAGGGGAAGTTTGAGTTGAATTATTGATATTTGTACATATTGTATTAAGGTCAATACATGTAGAGTTATGCATGGAAGAATATTTGAGAGTTTTTTCCATCAATGCCAAAGGGGGAGATTGTTGGCATTATGGTAGTCTTTGATAGAGATTTTATGATTGGTCTCATATCGATTCATAATTGCTTGTCATTGATAGAAACATGTTTAGATAATTTGATTGGAACAATTAGTAAGATATGTACATAATCGGTAAAGGCAAATATAGGAATTGTGTTGATCGGTGTACATGAGTTGAATAGGAAGAATAGGTTTCAGTTAGATAAATGAGTAGCGATCTAGTTGTAGTGTAAATCAGATGATTCAATCTTAGAGAAGGCATTAATATGATTTGAGGAAGGTATGGTTCTGATCACACCAGCTAAATCAATGTTTTGAGTGATTTATGTTTCTGGTGTGGAGGATAGTGTACCTATTGGGTCACCAATCAAAATTTCATGATGAAACAGTTAAGGTGGTGAATCCAAGGTCAGCTATTAAGTATGAAAATTTATATCATGTTTGGAGACGATGTGTAATGTATGATTGATAATGATTTCGAGGAGGTTGACAAGTATCTTGTGTCGACTTGCAAGGAAAGTTTTTAATTCTTAATCAACTTAAGAACAAAGGATATAAGGTGAGATAAATCATGTGATTTATGGTTGTGATCATATTTTAAAGTATAGTGATTAGAGATTGAAGTAGGAGAGATCAGTAAAGAATTAGATAGAAAAGGAACAGAAAGGATCTGATAGGTAATCAGTGCCATTCTATAGATCATCATTATTGTTGTTTTCCTAAAAGTTGTAGCAGGATAAATCCCTTAACTAAGTAGATCTTCATAGGTCTTCATTGTAAATCCTTTAAGAGGGCAACTTCTTTACTGAAGATTTAAATCCTCTAACATGGTAGACTCTAACAAGTCTATTGGTACTTCTAACAAGGTACTAGTCACTTATAACATGGTGAGCCCTAGAAAGGGTATTGTAAGCTCTTAATAAGGAAACACTTTTTACTGCAGTGAGGTGATTTGTGGGTGTCATCCCCATTGTGGTTTTTTCCATTTAACAAGGGTTTCTACATGAAAATCTGTGTCATATGTGATAATTTTATGGATGCTTGATATAGTTTATTTCTATTGGTATTAGCAAGTTGCATGTTTCTTTATTTGAAGTTGTTGGTTAGTTTTGTTTGATCGGTGGTATAAATTATGAAGTATTTATTTATACTGATTCACGCACCCCCCCCCCCTCTCAATGATCATTCATTCTAACGGGTGTTAGCAAGAAATTTAGTCCATTTTTTGGCCAAAAAGTGAAAATGTTTTTTCAATTTTGTCTTGTTTGAGCTGAATATTTGAAGCACTTAGAGATTGAATCTTTAAAAAAGTCAGTAATAAAAGTTATATTACTCAAAGTCTACTTTCCAAATATGTAATTTATTTTAATACCCAGATGATAATTGGTTATTTTTAATAGGCATTACTAAAACCCACATTTTAAAAGTCCTTGTTTCAGGACCATATTAGGTTCGTGTACGACAAGAAACATTTAATCCAAATGAAACTATTTCTCTGAATCCTTTTGGGGAATGGTACGTAACTCAGTTAAGATTGATGATTTTTTGTATTTTTTTAGTCATCAATTTTTTTGAATTTTTTTTTATTAGCCATAATTGTTATTTTTAAAGTCTCTCATGTAAGGAAGGCATCATGTGACCTAGACATTATTTTTATTTTTATTTATAAATTGTGTAGAATTATCTCTAGATTGATGTCATATAATTATTTTTCCAAGAAACTTTCAAATAAAAAAGTTATTAAAAAAATAAAATATCCTATTCACCAGACATTTGTAGACCTATTTCACTAGAAAATCAATGAAAAATTAAAAAAATAATCAAACATATAAATAATTTACATATTTAGAATCTACACATTAAGATCTATAATTACCTTTTTTTTCATCAAAAAATTATGCAAAAACCTCATTCCAATTCCTGTCTAAAGTGTAAATTTTTTTGCAGATTGAAATGGCCTCCAACATTAATGTCAAACCAATTCCAAAGCCCAGGGATAGTTGAACAAGCCATTTCCAAATCTAAACTCGAATAAAATTGGGTGGGAAATTTCAAAATTTGGTGAATGGGGTGTTGCTTATAGAACGTCACCTCATTCCTGAAGTGTACATTGCGAGATCATATTTCTAAGGAATGGGATCCCGCTACAAAATGGGGTGACATTTCAAAAATGAAACATCACACCATTTTTAAATGGGGTGAAATTTCAAAAATAAAACGTCACCCTGTTTCAAAGCGGGCTCGCATTTGAGTTTTGACCATTTTTAAAAAAAAAATTATTAAGAATAGTTTACTGCATCAGCAATGTACCAATAGTACGACTGAAAATGATGGATTCAATAGAGTTGTTTTAGTTTTTAGCTTGTTGATGGATTATTATATTCACCATGAGAATGATTCAATGTTTGGGAGTATCTTGGAGAATTTTTTGGTTGAAGTGAACCATTGAAGGCATTATTTGATTGATTTGAATTATCAATCATGGGATCTAAACAACGTCAAAAGAGGAAAGGAAGGAGGGATATGACCCCTGAAGAAATGAAGGAAGATAGAGAGAGAGAGAGAGAGAGAGAGAGAGAGAGAGAGAGAGAGAGAGCCAAATGAATATTGATCAAGCTTCAGGATCCACAACAATTGAAGATCCAAAAATTACAGATACCATGGGGGATACCATGGGGGGTATGGTAGATGCACAAGATGAGGTCCAAGAGGTGAATCCAAAAGATAATAAAAATATAGACAACAATGCAAGTACGTCTTTGAATGAACATTTGGATGATGTAGAAAATGTGACAAAAAACATGATTCTATGTACATCTTCAAATCCACCACATGATTCCAGCTAGATCTTCAAATGCACCTTTGAATGATACTGAAATTATGGTTATAGATAATACTCTTTATAGAGATTTACTACTAGAATATGCTACTATTGAAATTGATTCAATTCCTAACATAGTCATTGAAAGAGTTCATGAAAATAAAAATACCAATAGTTTTGTTGATGATGAAAACCTTTTTGTTGATGTGAATGAAAATCCTCCTTAACATGTTGAAATTGAAACTTATCCTGTTGTTAAAATTGAAAATCCTTCTATTGTTCAAAATTAAAATCCTTTAAATGTTGTTGAAAATGAAAATGAAATCCTTTCCTAGATAAAAATGAAGATATTTTTCAACAAGGTGCAACTGAGAATTCTAACCATGATGATGATACTGAAAATTATTTTTTGAATAATGTTTTGGATGGTCTTCCTAGTAAGCTATCTTGGAGGTAGATAAGAAAGTATGCTAATAGAATATAAAAATAATTATTTTATCGAAAAAATTAGCATTTCAATGTCAACCTATGATGCAATTGATGAGAATGTCAAAAATGAGAAATTTAATGAAAAATTTAGGCATTTATAAGAAACAAAATAAAAAATATGCATCAGTTAAACATGTTATATCTATTGTTGCTAGTGCCATTCAGTGTATTGGAAAAACAATTTGATCTAAAGATAAGAATGTATCATGACGAGCTATAACAACTACTATAGTCAATAAACACACTTTGGATAAAAGAATGGTAAAAAATATCAGTGGAATTTTAAACATGCATCCTAAAATATTGGTAAGGGAAGAAAAGAGAAGATTAAGTATAAAAAATGATCCAATCAACCATTGTTGGAGTTTTAGTGGTAGACTCCAGCAATGTGACATGAAATTGAATCCTAAAATCAAATATTTGCTTGAAAAGTATTGGCATGATAATACAAGGTATCATCTAATGCTAGAGATGTTTCAAAATTAAGAGTGGGTTGTAAAATTCGTGATCCACATCCAAAACACCTATTAGACACCACTCAAACTGAATTTTATAGAAATTGTTTTGATGAGGTTGTGTTACTTGGACATATTACCCTTAGTCAAAGATCATTTGAAAAATGGAAATCTTGGTATGTGAAAATCAATAAGAAACAAATATCTTGCTGTTGTAAAAAACATGTTCAATTTTCTTATTACTATGATGTTTTTTGGATATTTACATTGTAATTTACATGCTAACATCACTATGCAGGATTGTGGTATTAATATACCACTTGAAACAATCAAGGATTTTGTAGAAGGTTTGTTTTGTGAAAGATCTATTGGGCAATTATTATTTTTAAGTTCTTGTATATCAAGACAATGCACTACTTATGGAAATATTGCATTATTAGGACAATGTATGCATGAAATTAGTGAAAATGATTTTGGCCAGCAATTAGTGGATATTAAAATATTTAAGAATGTTGAATATCCTTTAAAGGATGAGGTAAATTAGAAAGAGATGTGAATTAATCATAGAAAAACTTAGTGTACATGAATTCATTTCAGAATTCAAGAGTAGGAGCATTCCTAAATATGTGAAACACTCTCAATATGCTATATGTCTTGATGGTCAATTTCAAACATGTGGAAATACATTTCCAATTGGAACTATACTATCAGTAGTTGACTTTGCAGAAAACTATACTCTTTCTCCACAAGAGGAAACTCGGGATCAATACTACAATTCAATGCAAGTCGCTATGTTTGTTCATATTGTTTATAGACATGCACATGATAGTACAGAGGATGATAGAAAAAAATTTCGGGAGTATCATTTCTTTTTGAGTGATAATCGAATGCACTTGTCAAAGTTTGTTTAGTATTGTTTTGAATTTTTTTATATTAATTTAAGAGAATGAGAAATATAGATGAGAGAACATTTCATATGGTCAGATAATTGTACAGGACAATTCAAGAATACTCGAACGTTTTATTGGCTTAGTAGGGCTTATGAGGAAACCAATATGCCACATATGTGGATTTTGTTTGAAGCTAGACATGGTAAAGGAGAAGATGATAGAGATGGTTCATGTGTTAAAAGAGTTTTGGCTTGAGAGCAATTAAAGTTTGAGGATATAGCCAAATTCAAAGATGTGTGTGCTATTATGGATTGGTTCAATTAAAAATTATGTGTAGGATCAAACAAGAACTCTAGAATTAAATTATTCTTTTCATTAATCGAATAAAATGACATTCAACCTAGACTTGATTGTCATACCATTATTGGATCAACATCATGGCATTCATTTAAGAGTTCTGATGCAAGCACATGGACATTGTGGTCAAGAGAGCTTACATGATTTTGTCAATTTTGTATTTCAGGTGATTGGGATACATGTGAGAATAAATAATGGGTTGAAGAATGGAAAACAATATCCATGACACCTACTCAAACATACAAGCAATATGAAACAACACTTGAAGACAATGATCAACTATTTGCATCAGAGGATTATGATCGAGTTTCAGATCTTGTACAAGAAGGTAATTGTATTTTTCTATTTCACTTTAAATTTGAATATCATTTTTATTCTAAGTTTGTTATGGTAATTTGTTTCTATAATTTTATTTCACATTTCAATTAGCCATGTTATTTTAATTTGCAAGACATGTGTTTGTTGTTGTTTCACCTGAGAACAATGAAGAGGAAACAAAGTATTGGATGGCTAGATGTGTTGAGACCAAACATAAGTTAGTACAACCTATAGAAGATGATGATGTCTATCATTATTGTAAAGGTTTGGTTGTGGTTATTCGAACATGGTTAAGAAAATACCTAACAAGGAAGAATGGGTTTCCTACATTCGAAGAATATGAAACACATATTAAGATTATTCACTACTCACATTTAGTTATGACAACAAATATAAATCTATCCATATATCATGGGAGACCTGCTAATGAAGAGTTGTAGTCAATTTCTATGAAAAACATGAGACAATTATATATGCACTACATAAAAGAGAAGATGTTGATGGTTCAATGGTATAAGTAAATACAGGTTAGTATAAATGTGAACTTCTAGAATTTGGGATAACTTAATATATATAATTTATTTTATTTTTACCTCTCCTAAACATATCATAATCTTATTATTGATGCATTGCAAAAAATAGAGGATGCATATGGTACAATGAAATAAGTAAATACAAGTAAGTATATATGTGTACTTTTTTTAATTTTTTATAACTGAATATATAATTTATTTTAATTTTAAATCATCTAAACATATCCTAATCCTACACCCCCTTAGGAATCCCCTTAATACATCCTAATTTTAGATCTCCTTAAGACATCCAAATTTTAGGCCCCCTTAAGACACACTAATTTTAGATCCCCTCAAGACATCCTCATTTTAGGTCCCCTTAAGACATCCTACATCCCCTTAAGACATCAAAATTTTAGGTCCCCTTAAGACACCCTAATTTTAGATCCCCTTAAGACATCCTCATTTTAGGTCCCCTTAAGGAATCCCCTTAAGGCATACTACATCCCCTTAAGACATCAAAATTTTAGATCCCCTTAAAACACCCTAATTTTATATCCTCGTAAGACATCCTTGTTTTAGGTCCCCTTAAGGAATCCCCTTAAGAAATATTGCATCCCCTTAAGACATCCAAATTTTAGGTCCCCTTAAGACACCCTAATTTTTGATAGCCTTAAGAAATCCTTGTTTTAGGTCCCCTTAAGGAATCCCCTTAAGACATCCCCGGAAGACATCCAAACTTTAAGTCCCCTTAAGACACCCCTAAAGACATCCTAATTTTAAAGATCCACTTAAGGCATCTTCTTAAGTCATCATATCTATCACATCCTCAAACTATATGTCCTAATCTTACATCCCCTTAATACATCCCCTTAAGACGTCCCCTCAAGAAATCTACTCAAGGAACCCCTTTAAGTTTACCTAGAATTTTAATGTGCCCCATTTTAAAATGTTGTGCAAGTCTCTTGATTTTTGGTTTAGGTGTGTAACAACACCATTTTTTTCAAGAACTTAATGATTATTATTTTTTAATTTGGTAAGCATCATCCTGTTACATTTTTACTTGATTGGATTAATTATACATGTTTTTATTTACATTTTTCTATTTGTACAAGATTTTAGCTACTTATTAAAGATTTATTCATTATTGCAGGTTGCTAGCTCTATTGTTAGGCTTATATAAGATCAAGTTTCTTCTCAAATTGGAACCAATTTTATTGTGTTAGGTCCTACTAAATTTTTTTAGCATTATTAAGTTATCGAACTATTGAACAATTATCTTATTTTGTTTCTTTTTCAATGAACTATTTCAAATAATTTATATTTAAAAATGGTTTCTTATTTCGTTATCTTATTAAATACAAGTATCCTTTACATATATGATTTATATTTGGATGTTCAATTTTTTTGTAGCTTGTTCAATATTACATTTCGTAGTACTTGTAGACATACATGTACAAAATATCTAAAAATTATACTAAATATGCAAAACATTTCAAATAAATATTATCAATCCATGTGCATATAGTATAGATAATAAAGAACATGTAAATATGTATATCTAGTTCATCTGGTAAAACATGTAGATAAAGCATGTAAATATGTATATCTAGTCCATTTGGTAAAACATGTAAATAAAATATGTGTAAATAAATCATGTAAATATGTTAGTAAAATAAACAATCCATATGAATATGAGAGTACATGTGATCAATTCCTATAAAATCATTTGTCCCTAATATGATCTAGTCCTCTTTAATCCGTGTAAGAAGGATTATCTAAATGACTGTAAAAAAACATCATAGTTTCAAAATCATACTCTAATGTACATGGATTCATATTTAGAAGTATTCAAAATAATCGAAAATGTTTTAATAAAATATATATAAATTGAACATGAACATATTGTACCGTGGTATTATGCACATCTTCCCCACTATCCTGGTGGACATCACGGCCTTTTTCATCCCGTTGTCCATGTCTGGACTATGTCTGCATGAAATTATTAACACCAATACTATTAAACATGTTATGGACTTTATTTTAATAAAATCTATAAGGACACATTAGGAATTTATTTTAATAAAATCTATATATAAATTAAAAATGAACAAATTACCATGTCATTCTGCATATATGGTACACTGTCTTGGTGGACATCTTGACATGTCAATATCAACATCCATGTCAGGTCGTAGTCCCTCTTGTGACTCAATCAGTGTGGAATGATCAATAGCAACGGTATCACTAACAATGTCCTGTAAAAGTCAAAAAAATATTATACAACAACATTGTCATATATGTTGTCAGGGGTAAAATATTTAATCTAAACCTAATTTTCAAGATGTAGAAATAAAACTTGAAAAGATATGTCTAGTCATGATGCACGTAGATAAGCCACATGTGCACTAACACCAATCCTAATGGTCGTATCGACCTACACATGTGTATATTTAATATGTAAACATGTTGATAATTTTTTAATATAAAAATCATTTAAATATGTTTGGACCAGTTTGGACATATTAGGACCCCTAAGGATACTTATTACACATTAGGACCTCTTAGGACCAATTATGTCGAATAAGGGTCCTAATGTGTTTTAGTGGATCCTAATGGGACCTAATGTATTCAAAAGGGTCTTAATGTCTTGTAATGGGTCATAATGTGTCCAAACAAGTCTTAAGGGGTCCCATGACCACTTAAGACCCATTGGGACATAATAGGATCCATTAAAACACATTAAGACCCATTAGAACACATAAGGTCTCCATTAGGACCTAATGTGTTCTAAGGGGGCTTAATGTGTCGTATTGGGTCCTAGTGTGTCCCAATGGGTCTTAAGTGGTCTTAGGACCACTTGAGATCCATTTGGACACATTAGGATGCCTAAGGATACTTATTACACATTAGGACCTCTTAGGACCTATTATGTCTCGTAAGGGTCCTAATGTGTTTTAGTGGACCCTAATGAGACCTAATGTATTCTAAGTGGTATTAATGTGTCATAATGGGTCCTAATGTGTCCAAACAATTCTCAAGGGGTTCTAGGATCACTTAAGACCCATTTTGACACATTAGGACCCATTATGACACATTAAGACCCATTAGAACACATTAGGTCCCCATTAGGACCTAATGTGTTCTAAGGGGTCTTAATGTGTCATAATGGGTCCTAATGTGTCCAAACAAGTCTTAAGTGGCCTTAGGACCACTTCAGACCCATTTGGACACATTAGGACCCCCTAAGAATACTTATTACACATTAGGACCTCTTAGGACCTGTTATGTCTCATAAGGGTCCTAATGTGTTTTAGTGGATCCTAATGGGACCTAATGTATTCTAAGGGGTCTTAATGTGTCGTAATAGGTCCTAATGTGTCAAAAAAGGTCTTAAGGGGTCTTAGGACCACTTAAGACCCATTGGGACATGTTAGGACCCATTATGATACATTAAGATCCGTTAGAACACATTAGCTCCCATTAGGACATTATATGCACTAAGGGGTCTTAATGTGTCAGAATGGGTCCTAATGTGTCCCAATGGATCTTAAGGGACCCGTTCAGACACATCAGGACCCCCTAAGGATACTTATTACTCATCAGGACCTCTTAGGACATATTATGTCTCATTAGGGTCTTAATGTGTTTTAGTGGATCCTAATGGGAACTAATGTATTCTAAGTGGTCTCAATGTGTCGTAATGGGTCATAGGACCACTTGAGACCCATTTGGAAACATTAGGACCCATTGCAACACATTAAGACCCATTATAACAGATTAGGTCCCCATTAGAGCCTAATGTGTTCTAAGGGGTCTTAATGTGTCGTATTGGGTCCTAATGTGTCCCAAAGGGTCTTAAGTGGTCTTAAGACTACTTGACACCTGTTTGGATACATTAGACCCCTAAGGATACTTATTACACATTAGGACCTCTTAGGACCTATTATGTCTCGTAAGGGTCCTAACGTGTTTTAGTGGATCCTAATGGGACCAAATGTATTTTAAGTGGTCTTAATGTGTCATAACGGGTCCTAATGTGTCCAAATGGGTCTTAAGGGTTCCTAAGACCACTTAACACCCATTTGGACACATTAGGAGCCATTATGACACATTAATACCCGTTAGAACACATTAGGTTCCCATTAGGACCTAATGTTTTCTAAAGGATTTTAATGTGTCGTAATGGGTCCTAAAGTGTCCAAACGAGTTTTAAGTGGTCTTAGGACCACTTGAGACCCATTTGGACACATTAGGATCCCTAAGGATACTTATTACACATTAGGACCTCTTATAACCTATTATGTCTCATAAGGGTCCTAATGTGTTTTAGTGAATCCTAATGGGACCTAATGTATTCTAAGGGGTCTTAGTGTGTTATAATGGGTCCTAATGTGTAAAAAAAAGTCTTAAGGGGTCCTAGGACCACTTAAGACCCATTGGGACACATTAGGACCCATTATGACACATTAAGACCCATTA
>MU224174.1:3555184-3600560 GCA_018584345.1 Thuja plicata
CTCTCTCATTCTATATTTTTTTTTTATATTTACATATTCCATCTGCACTCTTTTCTCTCTCTCTCTCTCTCTCTCTCTCTCTCTCCCCCTCTCTATCTATTGAAGATAAATTAGGGCAAAAAAATTTCTATTATTTGTGTACATTTTTGCAACATTTGAGGTCAATTGATATGCCATTTAGAAAATGATTTTGCTTGTGCAACAAAGGTTTAAATTGAGAAGTGATAATAGAGATAATTAGAGATAGAGAGATAGTGGAGAAGAGGGGAAAAGGAAGAGATACGTGTGTGTGTGTGTGTGTGTGTGTGTGTGTGTGTGAGAGAGAGAGAGAGAGAGAGACTTACAATAGATGGTGAACCCCTAGGCAATATTTTCCTTGTACGTATTCTTTATTGATATTATAAGATAGATGATGTGGGTAATAGTTCCTCTTAAATTAATGAGATATTCAATGAGGTCAACCATGAGAGAAACTTCTCCGCAATAAATATCACCTGAGAAATGGCTTTGAATACTAACCATTGAAACATAAATCTCACTATATATAATTGCATTCAAACTAAAGTCATTTTCTTAGAGATCTTAACACCATTGCCCACATATAATGTGTCTCACTTCATAGTAGTATATAAAATTATATTGACATGAAAAATTTCTTAGTAAAAGAAATTTCTAATTATCACATTCTAGATTATTATACATTACTTATAATAGGTAAAATTTTGTGAATTGCACTTGTTTCCACCATATTTTTGGATTGGTAAATCACAATAATACAAGGGTTGTGGAAACCCTTGCATATTTTTTTTATGTCATGTATATGCTTAGTGAAGTTAGGTGTTCAACATAATACTCATGACAAGATACTTTTCAAATTGACATATTCATTCAAGAATGATACTGACATAGGTAACTTGGTGTAGTTAGAACATATAAACAATAGAACATATAAGTCTACCAAAGTTTTCCCTTTTTCGATGGAATTTTCAACATAGAAATTGAACCATCTATGAGCGAGAATTGATGGAGAAGTGATAGATTTAAATCAAGGATACATTCATTTGAAAATATTGAAACATGAACATTGTTGGATCTAACTTGATACCTACCAGCCGTATTTGAGGACAACATTGAAGGGATTTTCCACTCATTTGATTCATCACATTTATTGTAATCATTTCACTACATGAGACTACATTTTGATTTAGCATTTTGTCAAATAGGTGTCATGCACACACTATCATATTCTCTACACACTTCCTGCTATCATAGGATTCCACAACACATCTTATTTTGGCATTTCATTAAACAAGTGGTACACATTTTTCACTCTAATTTGTTTCACATATCTTGTTATCCTAGCATTCCATGAAACTACATTTATTTTTGGCATATTATCAAACACTTTGGACATGTCATCAATTCTAGCATTCTGGCAATACCCTCTAGCTATGGAAGTCCATGATAGCACATCTCATTTAGCAATTTTTTCAAACAAATAGCATGCCATTATCATGCACCCTTTCTAGGCATACAAGACAATCATTGCATTCCATGGTACAATACCTCATTTTGGAATTTCAACAAGCAATTGGTAAGCACATTTAATTCTTCCTTCCTATAAAATCCAAAGATCATCGCATGCCATGATACCACACTTCGTTCGGAAAATTTGTCAAAAAATTATTTTGCCTCCTTGATTACTCTACTACAAACATAACTAGACAACATCGCAATCCATGAGATAACAGTTTGTTGTCAAAAAGTAGTCATGCATCTTCTATACTCCCATTTTGAACATAACTCAAAACCATTGTAGTCCATGAAACTATATTTTGTTCAAACATGTAGAACCTCCCATAGGTAGAAGTGCTAGTATAAATTACAATCAACATAACCCTTGCACTTATTTTGATACATATACAAATTATTAAAATATTTATAATATTTTATTAAAGATTAAATTAATTTTTTATATTTAATATATATAATGAAATCCAAAAAACCATTTTCCATAATTAAAATATCGCCCTCCTCCCTTTGTGCAATAAAACAATATTAATAACTAATCTTTGATGAGCGTAATACATAGCAGCTCAATCTCTTGAGTTTTTTAAAGCCATGAAAAGTAGTCATTTAACCAGTTTTCCACTTGTTTATTGCAAGACAATGCAGGAAAAATCAATGACGCTTGTCAAGTGTAATTAAATATGTCAAGTAGTAGGCAGCACAACTCTATGAGTAGTAGTAACTAAAAAATGGAAAAAATATGGAAGCTTTAGATGCACTAGACATGAGAAGAAAAAAATGGTCGATGGGAACATTTGAGATCAGAACAAATCTTGAGACAGGAATTTTAAGGAGATAGGGAAGCATAAATATTTAAGATGTTGAATGTTATGGCTTTGAGTTTGGTGCTATTATCGTTGGTGAGTGCTAGACTATGGTGGTCAGAGCCTGTTCAAGCACTGATTTTCTCTTGTCCCATAGCCAGTGCCAGCCATGAGAGGCATGAGATCATGGAGAAATGGTCAGCTGGGTAGCCGCTACCCAATCCCTCACCTTTTTTGCAAGAGAAACTTTCTTTTGGTTTCATGTCTTATATCCTCTTTTGGTTTCATTTGAAATCATTGTTTTCTATTTTTCATGCGTTTTGATCTAATTTCACCCTATGATCTGTGTTTTTAAAAGGATTGATATGCCTTGGTTTTTTGGTTAATTATTCTTAAGGGTTCTTCCTCTTATGGAACTTGATTTATGAGCTCTATTGAATCCTTTTTGTATGTGCTCGCATGCCTCAAACAATACCCTATATCTATTCCATACTCTGTCATGTTGTTGTCAACTTTGGAAGCTCCAGTTTGTAAGAAGTGTTAGTTGTTGACTGAGTCTGCATAGAGTCGTTACCCTCATCAAGTCTATTCTTTTTGTATTCTTTTGTTAGATGCTTGTATTACACCGTGGTTATCTTTCCCCATCGTCATAGTTTATTAGCTTGTGAATTGATCTATGGTAGCACAATAAGCTTCTTCCTATGTTGTGTTTTTAAAGAAAGGCATGTGCCTTTATCTGCAATAATTTTGTAATGTTGTGGGTTGTTTGTGGGGTCATTTCCTTGGGCTATGTTTCTTCTTCCTTCTTTATAGAGTTACAGGTTCTTTTTTATCATCTCTTATCCCCAATTTTGCATAAACAGTTCGGGCATGTGTATTAATACTTCCATAATCGACATTTTGGTGTCCACTTTGAAGGCGTTTCTTTTACAAGTTATTCTTCCCACATTTTATTGGTGTCTGCCTACTGTGTATGGCGTCTAGATGCTTGTTGGAATTGGAATTTTCACTTGATTATTTTTCCACATTATAATCAACATTTAGTGATAGTTTGATTGGTTTTTGGAAGGGCTATGTTTTGTGATACAGGTGAAATGATGTGACTATCAGCCGTAAGGATGGACAGTTTGGGATGGACAGCTAGTGAAAAGTGACAAACGGGCTAGATGACTTCAGTGGTAGTCATTGGCCTCTCCACTACTTTTAACTATTAGATGGAAAAAACTGGTTAGTCTTTCCAAAATGGAAATGCCTACGGTGTAAATATTGGGCGACATTTACTTAAAGTAGAGTGTTACTGGAGACCCAATAAAAAAGGCGTCAAGATTGGAACCTCTAACCTCCCATCCTCCACTAAGTGCTACCAACTATTGCACCATGCTAGAATTTTAGATTCTATTTTAGTAGAGATCATCTTTGACTTAGTGGCGAACCAACCATATAGGGGCCCAAGCCTCATCCTCATAAAACCTAAGCCAATTTTCAAATATTTTTATTTCTTTTAAAATTGTTGTAAGGCTTAATTTGGGGGATTTTTAAGATTATATGGTTAAAATAGAAGATTTGTAGATATATACAAATATTATGGTTGGAACCATAATAAGTAAATATAATTGTATAAAAAGAGGGCAAAATGAGAGATGAGGAAGGGGGGTGATTGATCACAATTGGAAGAGAATTTTTGGAGATTGGATAATTATTTCTTCGAGGAAAATTATTTGTGAGAAGATAAATAGAAAGGTGTTATTACACACCAAAAATTGTAAAGTGAGAGAGATTGTGAGGAAATTGTATGCAGGTTATTAAAATCTTGGATATTGTAACAAGGTGTTCGGCCTGGGGATATTAATAAAGTGGTCCTAGCATTGAGAAGAAGACCCAGAGACATAGTCCTTATAGGATGAACTTCGTTATCAACCTGTGTTTGATCCTTCTATCTTATTATTCTTCTATATCCTATCTCACATTCTCCTTAATTTCTTTCTACTATTTCATTTCAGTTTAAATTCTTATTCTAATTACTTTATTTTAGTAATTAGTTAAGTTCTTTAAATTTTGTAAGTGTGTCCTTAATTGTGATTTCAACGGTTAAAAAGCATAATCACACAATTCTGCATGGATCGAGAAAAACTGTAATTGGAATTAATTTACAAGTTTTATTGTAAACACTAATTATAGGTCAATTACACATTAGGACCTCTTAGGACCTATTCTCTCCCATAAGGGTCATAATGTGTTTTAGTGGATCCTTATGGGACCTAATGTATTCTAATGGGTCTCAATGTGTTCTAATGGGTCCTAATGTGTTTAAACATGTCTTAAGGGGTCCTAGGACCAGTTAAGACCCATTTGGACACATTATGACCCATTACGACACTATTAAGACCCATTAGAATATATTGGGTCCTCATTGGGACCTAATGTGTTCTAACAAGTCTTAATGTGTCGTAATGGTTCCTAATGTTTCCCAAAGGGTTTTAAGTGGTTGATGTAACAACAAGCCTTGCTCTCCTACCATAACCTCAACTAGGGTCACCAATAGTCCTCTTCTCTAGCCTAAGTAGGGTTCTTCACTAACCCTAACCTTCAAGGATCTCCCTATCAAGATCCCACACAATTTTAGCTTGAGTACACCAACAATAAAACTAAACTGCTTCAACACCTAGCCATGGTGTTCTTCTTGCCCTTCTTCACAAACTGATCCAAATGGATCCCAAACTCTTCCATATGGAGAGTATCATCCTAGATTTTTAATTGGATCCAATCCAATTTCCACAAAATCCTTTTGCACTAAAACCCTAAACGAGTTCCAAGAACAAAGCCAAAATACCCAAAATAGGGCTACAAACATTAGGCCTAATTAGGCTCTTTTTTCTGCAATAACTTGTAAAACTGCTTAACAAGTTGGAAAAATAACAATGGATATAGATACCCTTTATCAAGACACTAAATATTTTCTAGGTCTTTTCTCCTGGAAGTGTCCGTACGATACCTCTTATAAACATGCCTAAAAATCAGGGTCTCTAAGCAATTTGTTTGTCTACCCAAAGAAACTTGTTCTTGGCACACTAAACTTCTCTCCCAAAATTCTCCTTCAAATTGGGGCTTCTCCACAAACCACACTACCTCTCCACAATCACTGATTGAAGCAATGAATGCTTTCAATCCCTCTCATTTTCTCTGCAACTTCTTATGATCCCTAGCCATGCAACTCTGGCTCACTTGGGGCATCATATTAAAAATGGCTCCCTTGCTTTCTAGGGCCCATCCTTCACTGTGAAATATGTACATGGATTCACCTCCCTAATACCAAAGGCTCATGCAGATTCCATGGTGGGAAGAGGATCTATGACCTCATCTTCATCACTTGCCTGATTCAGACCAGCGACTGGACAGGAAACAAAACAATTTACAAAACTAACAAACTACTAACAAAATTTAAATCCAACACCACAGAAAAACTTAAAAACACCTACTCTAACACTTCCATGGATTACAGTATTCAACTCAATCCATTAAAATACCAAATGCTTAGAAAAACACTAACTGTGATTGTTCTTGCTATTATCCAATATGTACACACACTTACAAAATTAAGCCAACCCTTCACAAATGTCGAGGATGGCCTTAAGTAGTTGACCAAGACCAAAAAGAATGGTTTTAGATAGTTATGAAACCAATTGCTCAAATTTACAATTATGCAACAAATGTTGTCAATGACAACATTGACAACTTTTACATCTTTTTGGATTTGCTATCTAAACTTGGTCAAAAGTCCACAAATCTTACCCAAATGCCTATATAAGGTGTTATCACATAAAAATAGGACCTCAATCGATCCCTTGCTTGTTCATTTTTACATCAAAATGCATAAAACACCTTAATTAACCTAATGTGGACCATCTTATAAAATAAGGTCACTAAGAACCTATTAAGGCCTCCTAAACTCACACACTTCACACTAGGACTTGTTTAGCCCCCTTATTGTACTAGTGGTTTGGATAGAACCGCTACAAGGAAAAACTAAATAGAAGCCCTAGGTTCCTTCCTAGCCCTACCTATGTGCTCCTACACCATACTCCCCCACAAAGGAAAGTTATGTCACTCCCATGGAAAAAAAATCTTCAGAGATTCCCACCTTTTTGAATTTTGCTTTTGCAATCCATGGGGCCTCTAATTCAAGCCTATACTTCCACTTTATTAGGTGTTCCATGTACACCTTGTATCTTGTGGTATTTTTTACTCTTGAGTCTAGAAATTTGTCAGCTTCCACCTAAGGCTTTGGAGGTAATACAATAGTCTCAACATCACCATTGACCCCTTGACTACTTGGACCATTCTCTACTATCTACCCTTTGAATTGAATTAAATCTTGTACATTGAACACCAGAGAGATGCTCAAATTAGAAGGTAGGTCTATTTTATATGCATTAGCCCCATACTTGGCTAGAATCTTGCAAGGTCCCACCCTCTTCATCTACAATTTAGTTGGGACACCCTTCTATAACTAATATTTGTTTAAATGAACCATCACATAGTCACCTTTCTCAAACTGAATGTCATTCCTCTTCTCATCAACTTTGGCCTTCACCTTTTTTTGACTTTCTTGGATTGTCTGCTTGACCTGTTCTTGGATCTCCTTTATGGTTTGAGTGAATTCCTTAGAATGACCACTCCTATACCCCATGTCTCCAAGATCCCTAAGTTCACACACACCTCTTGGGTGCAGCCCATAAACTACCTCAAATGGGCTTCATCCTGTCATTCTATTCTTACTGACATTGTATGCATATTCTTCTTGTGGAATGACCACATCCCAAGTCTGTCCATACTCCTTACTTAGGCACCTCAATAAGTTACCCAGCACTCTATTGACCACCTCATTTTTTCCATCAGTCTGAGGGTGGTAGGTTGAACCAAAAGAAAGATTGGTACCTAATCTAGTCCACAAATTCCTCCATAAATGGCTCATGAATTTCACATCTCTATCAAATACTATACTGATGGGAAGACCATGGATCCTTACAATATCCTTAAAGAAAAAATAGGCTATGTGGCTAGCATCATTAGTAGTCTTGCAGGGTATGAAATGACCCATCTTGCTATATCTGTCAACCACTACATAAATTCTATCATATTCTTGCTTGGTTTTGGGTAGACCTACTCTGAATTCCATGCTCACACACTCCCATGGCCTATTAGGGACTGGTAAAGGCTGATATAAACCTGCATTACTTATTCCACCTTTGGCTTTCATGCATAAAACACACTGCTCCACATATTTGGTAACATCTTTTACCAACTTTGGCCAATGGTCGAACCTTTTCACAAGCTCCAAGGTTTTGTTCATACCAAAGTGACCACTTAAACACCCATTGTGTTTCTCTTGTATGAGATTCATTCTCATGGAGCCTCTTGGCACACATAACTAGTTACTACTAAATAACAGTCCATTTTGCAAAGTAAACTCTGAGAACTTGCTATGGAAATGGTTCTAAAAATCAACACACACCTTGTATGCTTCCCCAAATTCCTCATCTACCTTGTAAAGATCTCTAAAACTATCAATGCCAATGCTATTCAACTAGAATTCTTGCACTGTTAGAAACCTCCTTCTTAGTGCATCTACAACCTTATTGAGCTTCCCTTTCTTGTTCTTTATAGTAAAAGTAAATGCTTGCAAATACTCCATCCATTTCAAATGCCTATTGCTTAGTTTCTCCTAAGTATTAATGTAACTAAGGGCTTGGTTGTCAGTAAACACCACAAACTCTTTGGGAAATAGATAATGCCTCCATTTTCTAAGGGACTAAACTAAAGCATAGAGTTCTATGTCATAAGAAGAGTATTTCTTCTTAGCCTCATTCAGTTTCTCACTAAAGAAGGCCATTGGCCTGACTTCTTGACTCAACACACCCCCTACTGCAATCCCACTTCCATCACAGTCAATAGTAAACAATTTATCAAAACTAGGCAATTGTAGGATAGGTTGAGAGGCTACTTGTTTCTTCAACAACTCAAAAGCTTTTCTTTCTTCTAATGTCCACCTAAACTTAGTTTTGACCCCACCCTTGATTGTATCTAACAAAAGAGCACAGATACCACTAAAGTTCCTGATAAACTTTCTATAAAAATGGGATAAGCCATGAAAACTTGTTACCTCAGTGGCTATGGTAGGTGGTGGCCAATTTAGGATGGCTGCAACTTTCTCTTGGGCCATCTTCAAAGACCCTTTGGACACTACAAATCCCAAGTACACTAGTTATTTCTTGAAGAACTCACATTTTTCAAGGTTGATTGTTAGCTTCTCTTCATGCAATCTCTTCAACACTGCCTCTACATGCTTCACATGTTCCTCCTTTGTCTTGCTAAATATCAGTATATCATCAAGATATACCACTATAAACTTCCCTGTGAAGTCCTTGAGCACTTCATTCATGAGCCTCATGAATTTTCTCGGAGCATTTGTGAGGCCAAATGGTATCAAAAGCCATTCATATAGCCCATCTGTGGTCTTGAATGTCATTTTCCATTCATCCCTTTCTTTCACCCTGATTTGGTGATAACCACTCTTCAAATCCAATTTGGTAAAGTACATTGCCCCTCTAAGGAAATCCATGAGATCCTCAATCCTAGGTATGGGGAACCTATACCTTTTTGTGATTCTTTTGATAGCCCTTGAATCTGTGCAAAGTCTCCATTTTCCTCCCTTCTTGGATGCCAACACAACCAAGACTGCACATGGGCTTATACTCTTCTTGATCAAGCCTTGATCCAAGAGTTCTTTTACCTACCTTGCCACTTCCAATTTCTAATTAGGGGTTATCTTATAAGCTACCTTATTAGGCAAAGATGCACCAGGGAAAAAATCTATCTAATGACTTATTACCCTTCTAGGAGGTAAGGTAGCAGGAGTGCCATAACTCACTACGTATTTATACTTCTCAAGAAATGTTTGTATTTTTGATGGAAATGGCTCCTTGACTAGTTTTTATTCCTCCTTAGGTATGATCACAATAGCATACCCTTCCTTCTAATCTTCCTTGAGATCCCTCACAAACTCCTTTCCACTACACAACATCACATTAGGCATCTTAGATTGTGGCTCTTCATCTTCTAGCAAAGACTGAATCTTGAAAGTTCTGCCTACTTTCTTGAATGTTATAGAATTCTCCTTTCCATCATATACTGCCCCATTGTCAAATTTCCAAGGCCTTCCTAATAGAAAATGGAAAGCATCCATTGGTAGGATGTCACACAAGATTTTAGCCTTATAGCCTTCTATGGAGAATTCTACCTATGTCTACTGATTCACCAATACACTTTGGCCTTTGTTGAGCCATGTCACCTTATAGGGATTCACATGGGGTACTTTAGTCAACTTGATTTTTTTGATTGCTTCCTCTGAGATGATATTATTAGTGGAACCAGAGTCCAATATCACCTTACAAACTTTGCCAACAATCTTGCAACTTATCCTAGACAAAGCCCTCCTATGCTCGGGTTCATCTTAACTAGGTTGTCTTATCAAGACCCTTCTAAACATTAAGTTCTCACCCATCCCTGAATCTAGATGGTCCACCTCAAGATCTTTGACACTTGAAGTTTCTTCATGGTCATATTCTATTCTTTTATCATTGTTTCATGTAGCAGGCTTGTTAGGACATCTATATGTTGGGTGGCCTAATTGAGCACAATTGTAACACTTCATACTTTCAAAGTATGAGTTACTTTTACCTCCTCCCCCTCTACTAGGTCCTTGACTACCTCTGCCTCTGTTATAGCCTCCTCTTGGAGTGCTTTCCCCACTATGCCCTATTAATTTGTTTTCACCTTGATTCCTCTGCTCATTGCCTCTGCCTTGATAGCCTCCTCTTTGACCCCTTTGGTCTCTTCCTCTACCTCTGTTCTTTAAGTTAGAGTCACCTTTATTCTTGTTCTTTTCCTCCACTCTGAGGGCTAATTGATGACACCTCTGAACTGTAGATGGTTTCCACAAACTGATTTCTTCTTGGATGTTCCATTTCAAACCACCCAAGTACCTTGCTACCTTGATAGAATCTTCTTCTTGCTTCTTGGATCTAAGACACAACCTTTGGAATTCCTCTGTATAAGAGGCCACATCTAGGTCTTTTTTCTTCAAACTCTATCTTTTTCTATGGAGTTGAATCTCATAGTCTTCAAGAAGGTAATTCTCCTTTAGCTTGGTCACCATTGCATTACAATTGGCTATGGGCTTCTTATCCAATCTAACCCTCTCATCTTGTAGGTATTTCCACCATGTTAGGGCTGACCCTCTGAGCCTTGATTTTTCCACCTTGAGCTTTTGTGCTTCAGTTACTCCTTCACACTTGAAATGGTTCTCCATTCCTTCAATCCAATCCATCACTATTTCAATATCCATCTTTCCACTAAACAGTAGTATACCCTCCAATGCCTTTACTCCTAGGGATTTTATGGATTTTAGGAAGGGCTCTTCATTCAATACAGGGTCTAGTTTAGGGATAAGGTCTTCTTTAGAAACCTTCTTACCCCTATAACTACTTTCCACTTCCTTGTTTCTCACTGCTACATTTGCAACTTCTTCTAGCCTTATTTTCATACCTTCTAAGGCTTCTTGAAGGAGTTTGTTCTTCTCCTTTTTCTCATCCACCTCTTTATCTATCTCTTCATTTTTAACCATGATTGACTCTCCTACTGATTCCCCAGTAGCTGCAGACATACACTGATTTCCCAAGTCTTTAACTTGTTTTGATACCTCTCTGATGTAACAACAATCCTTTCTCTCCTACCCTAACCTCCACTAGGGTCACCAATAGGCCTCTTCTCTAGCCTAAGGAGGGTTCTTCATTAACCCTAACCTTCAAGGATCTCCCTATAAAGATCCCACATAATTTCAACTTGAGTACACCAACAAGAAAACCAAACTGCTTCAACACCTAGCCATGGTGTTCTTCTTGCCCTTCTTCACAAACTAATCCAAATGGATCCCAAACTCTTCCATATGGAGAGGTAGCCTCATATATTTTTAATTGGATCCAATCTAATTTCCACAAACTCCTTTTGCACTAAAACCCTAAATGAGTTCCAAGAACAAAGCCAAAATCACCCAAAATAGGGCTACAAACATTAGGCCTAATTAGGTTCTTTTTCTGCAATAACTTGTAAAAATCCTTAACAATTTGGAAAAATAACAATGGATACAGATACCCTTTATCAAGGCACTAAATATTTTCTAGGTCTTGTCTCCCAAAAGTGTCTGTACAGTACCTCCTATAATCATGCCTAAAAATTAGGATTTCTAAGCAATTTGTCTGTTTTCCCAAAGAAACTTGTTCTTGGCACACTAAAATTCTCTCCAAAACTTCTCCTTCTAATTAGAGCTTCTCCACTCACCACACTACCTCTACAAAATCACTGATTAAAGCAATGAATGCTTTCAATCCCTCCCATTATCTCTGCAACTTCTTATGATCCCTAGCCATACAACTCTGGCTCGCCTACGGCATCATATTAAAAAACTCTTATGATTTCTAGGGCCCCTCCTTCACTGTAAAATATGTACATGGAACACCTCCCTAATCCCAAAGGCCCATACAGATTGCATGGTGGGAAGAGGATCTATGACCCCATCTTCATCACTTGCCTAATTTAGACCAGCGACTGGACAAGAAACAATATAATTTACAAAACTAAAAAACTACTAAAAAAATTGAAATCCAACACCACACAGCAACTTCAAAACACCTATTCTAACACTTCCATGGATTACAGTATTCAATTCAATCCATTAAAAGACCAAATGCTTAGCAAAACACTAATTGTGACTGTTCTTGCTATTATCTAGTTAGTACAAACACGTAAAAAATTAAGCCAACCCTTCACAAAGGTTGAGGATGGCCTTAAGTAGCTGACCAAGACACAAACAATAGTTTTAGATAGTTCTGAAACCAATTGCTCGAAGTTGCAATTATGCAACAAATGTTGTCAATGACAATATTGACAACTTTTACATCTTTTTGGATTTGCTATCCAAACTTGGTCAAAAGTCCACAAATCTTACCAAAATGCCTATATAAGGTGTTATCACATAAAAATGGGACCTGAAATCCCTTGCTTGTTAATTTTTACATCAAAATGCATAAAACACCCTAATTGACCTAATGTGGACCATCTTACAAAATAAAGTCACTAAGTGTAACTACCCTAATTTGGTCTGCTCTGACTATAGACCCTATTTTCCCTAAGTGTGATCATAATCCCAACTATGTCTAGACAACTCTTCAATTGGATGGCATAATTCATTCAAACCAGATTTAATCTTCTAAGTGATTTAATCACTCAATTTTATTAATCACCTTAGCCAATCAAAACCAATCAATTCAAATCAATACTCGGCTAAGGTAATTAATTTAAAAGGAATTAAATAAATCCCTATTATTCCAAATCACTTGAAAAAACCTATCTTCTAGCCTAAATTAATCTAATTAATTGGCTATAGTCCTAATTAATTATCAAAAGAAATTAAAAGCTTAAATAATTAAATTCCCTATTTTTGAATGAATATATTAATTATAATTTATTTCATTAATATTCCCTTTAACCCCTAACCTAACCTATCTCAACCACCTTAACCCTAGGTTCAAACCCATCCCAACCTATTCCCCCATGCTAAATCTAATCCTAATCTTAATCCTATCCTAACCCACTTCCTAATGATGTCGCATTCCTAAATTTATGATTAGGAACTCAACCCACTTGAGAAAGTCAATTCTCTCAAGCTTGACTCCCTCTAAGTCCACTTTCTCAAGCTTGGACTTACACCCCTCACCATGGTTCTTAAATGCTCTCATTAATGCATTATTAATGGAGATTCCTCAAGCCCATGCCTCATGAATGCCTTTGGAATTTATGTCTCTTACACCTCATTAATGGTTTTTACACCTCCATTAATGAACCAAGTCCCCCTCTCTCTCCTCATTTCTGCTATAAATAGAATGAGTTTTTGAGCTCAAATGACCCTTATATTTAGAATTGAAAAGCATTATTATGCTGTTAGGATTAACATAGATTCATATTACATTTTAGCTTCCATGTTTATGCATTGTTATAATCTTGATTTTTAAAGCTAGAATGCATGGTTATTGGATATCTTTCTTAGTTTTAATTGAATCTTTCATGCTAGGTTGTATATGTTACTAAAAAAGGCATAATCTAAGGGCTATTATGTTTTTTTTGACACTCCTCCTAGTTAGAAATCAATAGATCAATTTTAGTGGATTTACATGCTTTACTAACCCTATTTTCACTAACACAATGATCTATTGAAGTGTTGTGTCGGAGGTAACAAGTGCAATATTTCACACACACATTTCTTGTGCCCACCGTGGGGCCTGATTTCAGATTTTGCCTCATTTCAAGTTCATTTTTGCTAATTTGTCTTCCCAAATTTTAGGTATAGGCTCATTTCTAGCCTTAAAAGCTCGCATCTATGATTTCCTAGGTCATTTTCAGTACAGGCTCACATCTGGTCAGTAGTCTATCGCATCTGGTGGCACAAAATTGTATCTGGTATATCGCATCGTATCCTATATTTCTAGGATCAAATCTGGTCAAAGATTTTGGATACTACATTGCCTAATCTCTAACACTTTGATCATTTGTGGTTTGAATGCTTTGGGCAGCCTAACTTGTGCTTGCAGATTGTTATCAGAGCTAAAGGAGCAAGAAAGAGGATATTGACTTGTGGTTTTTTAGGTTTCCATCCCCTTGTCTTGACCTCCATTCTCATTTTTGTTTTTCAAAAACCTAAGAACGCTTTTCTTCTCATTTATTAAAGTGATTAGATAATTATGCTCTTTTCCTTTAGAGGAAAATCAGAAAATCAAACATCAATTTAAAACTTGGAAAGGAAATGGAGTAACTAAACAAGACAAACAAGCACACAGTTTAAATTTCAATTTGGGATAGTAAATGAACAACTCAAATCACTAAAATTTTGTGGCTCAATGAACAAACACATTGCTTAATTTATTTTTGAACAGTAATTTAACAAGCAAAGCACTAAGAACTATGGTCAACTGAACAATCAAACTTTACTTTCACATGCAATGCTTTCATAATTTAGGAATCTCTAAATCAAGCTCAACATAGCTTGAGGGAATGAACATTGACTAATGTGTTTTGAGATCAAACGACATGGACTAGGAGAGTATGCTCTTCTTCTTTTGAATAATTAGAAATCTAGAAATCCTATGCTCGCCACTCCTTTGTATGCTTATTAAATAGTAGAGGGCCTGCCGCTCGAGGATAACATCTCCCAGGAATGACCCAAGTGAGGACAGGTTTTACGCCAACCCTTTCAACTCATTATAAATAATTGCTTCCTTGTAGGCCAAAGCCTTGAAAGACGGAGTCGGTTTTATTCTCAGAATTTCAACATCATTCCTTGAACATGCTTGGGTATGTGTAGAGTGGAGCCGCTTGAATCTTTCTTCTAAGACTACACATATTTGAGTACTCATAGGTCTATACACCTCAATTTTTCCTTTCGCAATTCTATAGGAGATGGTTTCGAATGGATTGCCCCATCATAAACAACAAACTTCATAGATAAAACTACCCGATTCATCTCCGAAAGGGTGATAATCCTTGTGCAAGGAAAAAAGTAATTGCTTCAAGACACTTGTCATATCATGCCCTCACTTACATTTGGAGTCAGCTAATACAGCATCATGTTTGGAGCCATTGCGTGCTTGGTGATGGATGTATTCTAATTAGCATTTGAGTGTGTACCTAAGTCAACAAGAAAGGATTTTTATCCTCTACCCAGAAAATAGGGCATAAGGATGTGTTTGTTCCCCTAACAATGTGAATCTTCTTGATGTATCTAAAAGATCACTAACAAGATAAAACCTTCAAAACAAGCAACAAAATTCAATCCTTGATCTACATGTGGTTTTCACTCACCAGCAAGTCTCCAAACAAGATCACGGATCAAAAAAAATTCACACACATTCAAGACAAAATTTTCAAAACTAACAAAATCTAACAGAGACATCAGAAACTCACATCCCGGATTTCCTGGCTCGTATCTGGTATCTTAGCTTGTATCTAGTGTACTTCATCGTATCTAGTCAGAACTTCATTGCATCTAGGTTTAAAGCTCACATCCTGGGTCATCAGAAGCTTGCATACTGTATTTCCTGGCTCGCATCTAGGACAGTGGGCACTTGCAGATTAATTTATGAGAAAACCTCAATAGATTTGGATACCCTTTTGGCCCCTTTAGTCTGTCCCTGTTGTCTTTTCTGGTCTCCGTGTTGATGTATCAAAAGACCTTTTCAAATGTCTACCTTGAATGTCCTATCAGTTTCTCACAATCAGTCTCAATACGTGTGGTCTATCCACTTTTCAAAACAACTTGATTCCCAACTCAATTTCAGGGCATTCTAACCCTCTAACACTGGAATCATTTACTTTCACCAAAACATAAATAACACTTTCACCTAGACACACTCACTTGAACAATTTGAGATACTACCTGACACTATTGGAAAACTTTGATGAAGTTGAGATACAGATACATGGTTAACACAAGACACAACAAGTACACTTCTAAAGAATCAGAAGTACCTCCAAGATCACTACACTTTCAACAAGGAGAGACATCTTGTGGTTCCCTGTTCAATTTAGACTCTCTAGAAATGGAAATAACCACTCATGAATCGAGTAAGGCTTTTGAGGACTACAAAAATGATAAAAACCAAAAGCACGAAGATAGCGATGAGGAAGAAGAACCACACTTTAACCATCCTCTATTTGAATCAGGCAGTAAGGAAGACATCACTGAAGAAGAGTACAATAAACTCAAATAGAGCAAGAAGTTCTAAAAAATAATGGAAAAGATGATTGGCAAAGATAAAGAGAAATAATTTCTCCATCTAGCATCCACTAGCATAAAGTTACCCCACGATTGTGATGTGGAACAACTAAGATAAAAGGAGGTATCCACTCCTATATCTATTCTCTCCAAACAACTCACCTTGATGCAAATAGAGCTTATGACTCTCAAACAAGAGAAGGATAAACCCAAAATGAAACACTCATTGGACTCCATTTGTCCATTTCCCTTTGACAAGAGTATTACTATGATTATGTTTCCTCCTAACATGGAAATACCAAAATATGACAAATATATGGGAGAGACCAATCCACATGACCACGTAAGAGAATTTTGTGCTCTGAGTATAGAATACATGCATGAACCTACATACCTCATGTGGCTCTTTCCTGGAAGTCTAGGAGGCAACGCCATGGAGTGGTTCTCAAAGCTTACACGTAAGGTAAAAAATTTTAAGGAGTTAATTCAACAATTTATCCAACATTACTCCTATAATATCCAGCATGATGTGACTATGATGGACCTGTGCAACACTAAACAAAAGACTGGCTAATCCTTTACACACTGTGTACAAAGGTGGAGGAGAATCTTTGCACGGTATTCAAGAGTTATTCCTGAATCTAAGAAAATGGAAATATTTGTTAATAACTTGGTACCTGAGTTGAACTATGCATTGCAAATGCAAGACTCCCATAGCTTTGATAGGATGATCAAAAATTCCATCTGTATCAAGGAAGTCATGGTTAAAAAGGGAGAAATCACTCTCCAAAGTGAGAACAAATCTAACAATTCCAACAACAAACCTAAATGGTGGAAGAAAAAAAAAAATGTTGTCAACGATGAAGTAGTAGATGCCTCCAATATTAGTCCTAAACTTGAGGTGTTCAACCTAACAAATAGCATGCAAGCAAGAAAAAATTCCAAGGTAACAACCTTCGTACCTAAAGCAAACAATGAGAATAACAAGGGTCGGCCACAAACTTCAAAACCTCAAAGAACATTCACTCCTTTGGGAGAGCCTCTTGAGACTGTTTTGAAGACACTATTAGACAACAAAGTTCTCACGATCCCAGATTCCAAACCATGGGAACCGGAGGTCAAACCCAGGTGGTGGGATGACAATTCTTACTGTGTCTTTCACAAAAACAAAGGACACAAGACTAACAACTGTCTTAAACTCAAACATGTTATCCAAGACCTTATTGAAGGAGGCAAGATCAAGGTGGAAGGACACACCACTAACAAAGATCATACAACATTTAACAAGTCATTCCCTAATTATAAGAAAGGGAAAGCATCTAAAGGAAAAGGAAATGAAGTGAAATACACCTACTCTAAAAGTGATAACGTGATCAATATGCTAGACATTAAAACTAAATTGATTAATGTGATCACTATCAAAGGTGTTAAAGACATGTCTTCCCAATCTAATGTTGTGACCTAAAGTCAAGCACAGGTCACAATCAAAGGACCCAATTCTTCTTCAAAACTAGCATCAACGTCCAAGGTTCCTATTGTTACTATCCCTAAACCGACATCCGCAAAACAAATAGTTACTACTCCTATAGCAAAGTACAACCTAGTGGATCAATTGCGATGAACCTCTGCTAAAATTTCCATCTTTGAGTTGCTTAAAATCTCCACAGTACATAGGGAAATTCTTTAACAAGCCCTACATGCCGCAAATGTACCAAAGGACCTTGATATAGACAAATTCCAAGCGATGGTTAATCACATCTCAACTCCACATTACCTTTCTTTTTCTAAAGAGGATGATAAATCATTAACACATCCACATAATCAACCCCTTCATATTGAAGTCCTCATTCACAAATCCCATGTTAGACACGTATTAATAGATGGGGGCATAGGATTGAATATTTTTATCCTTAATCTGATTAGGAAACTGGGTCTTTTAGAATAGGCCATTGACTCTAGAAGAAAAATCACTAACAAAGCTTATGATGAGGAAGAAAGATCCTCTAAAGGTCTTATTGCTTTGCCCATCAGAGTCAGGACGGTTGAAAGGAATGTCATATATCAAGTTCTGGATCTACCCCTAGCTTACAACATACTGTTGGGGAGACCTTGGATTCATGAAATGCAAGCTACATCATCTACTTTCCACCAATGTATCAAGTTCCCACATAATGGGGTGGAAGTGACAATTCCTGTCAATGCCAATTATACCTACAACAATATCAAGGCAGGTAGTATGGTCTCGCATAACAAAGAGGTTACAGATGAGATTTCTCCTGAGACTACCAAGGACATGATTATGAAAAGCTTTGGAAAAACCTTGAAACTTGAAGAAACAGGTATGGGAGAATACAAGTTGGACATAACCCTGTCATTGACAGAACTTCCGGTATCACCAAGATCCTATGGAAAACCTTCCTCATCATTCACACCGACTGCATTTCAAATTCCATAAATTCACAAATAAAATAGCATGGTTAAGGCATCCACATCTTCTTTAGATAACACAGAAGAATAGGCAGTCTTGGCTTGGCTTTACAATGGAGAGCCAAAGGAGGCTGAGGTAAAACATGTGAAAATATCCCCGGAGAAGTATGGAAAAGGATATGATCTCCTCAAGAAAATGGGATATAAAGGAAAATAACCTTTAGATGACAAAGGAAAAGGACTCATTGAACCTATAGACATGTAATTCAGGGAAACTAAGGATAACATAGGGCTGGGTTTCAATAAATCTACAAACTCTACTTCAAGGGATAGTCTAGTTTATGATAAAGGGAGTGATGAAATAGAAGAAATAGATCTAGAACCATGGTCCTATGAAAGATTATTACATGTTGGCACAGAGAATCCTGAATATCAAGGTGAGCGCTATGTACCAAGCTTTGAAGTACCACAATATTTTTGCGTGACTTTGTTAGCACAAAATCCTATTCAAGAGGTAGAAGAAACAACAGAAGACAATCTGGTGGTACCATTGATAGAAACAACTATTGAAGACACACCTCAACAATAGGATTTACATCCTAACTGGGGGTAGTTAGTCACATTTTCACATATCCTTGATTTACCACACTTTGATCTACAATTGGCTAATAGGATACACCAGGTAACTATTGCTGAATTCTTAAATAGGTCTAATGAAAAAATAATTGACTCTCATGATTATGAGTGGGATAATCTATCTGTTTCCATGGAGGACATTGAAATAGATGTAATTCACATGTTTGCAGCTACATCAACACACCAAGAACCTTCTAACACCACTCCTAACAGTATTGATGTTCCTAAAGTAGAGGAGGAATTCCTTCCCCCAATCATTGATGAAGAGACTGGTGTTCTCCTAGGTCTATAAGAAATTCAGAGGCGACAAGCAAGAAGCCTCCTTTTACGGAGAGATGATGATGAAAGTTCCACTAATGAATCACTAGAGTTTGGTCTATATATAACTAACAATGACCCTTTTAATGATGGTCTAACTCTTATTGATCTAAACATCAAATAAATTAGCTTAACAAAACATGTCATGTCAGTTAATAGTCTTGACGCTGACGTGATGTTGTCCCTCCCAAAGTTTGACTCCTTGTCTTTGATAAACCCAGATCTAATTGATTGGACTAATATAGGTCCTACTCCTATCCTCAACTTCCCTAATGACTACACCTTGGCTTCCTATCTAAATTCTTTTGAACCTTACCCTTCTTCCACTAATGCAAGTAGCGTGAACATGTCACGGGAGGATACAAGTTTATCAGTAAAAATTTGAAAAATAAAAAGATAAAGAAAACTGACAGTGAAAACCATGTTGTGGCAGTGTCAGATCCTAAAATAGTAAAAACAAAAGATGTATCTAATGGTGAAAACCTCACAGAGGTGCCAAAAGATGAGATTATTGATATCCTTCCTGAGCACTTTCAAGAGAGGTCTTCAGTTATAATAGAACCAACACAACTAGTTAACTTGGGGACAACTGAAGATCCTCAAATAGTACACCTAGTACAATCTTTTTTAGAAGAAGAGAAGACACAGTTCACCAAATTCCTAAAAGAGAAAAAGATCAACTTTGCATGGTCATACACAGATATGCCTAGACTGGATCGAGAATTGATAATGCACCATCTATCTATAGCTCCCATGATCAAACCCATGAAACAGAAACTAAGAAAGATGCATCCTCATGTTGCATTGCTAGTAAAAGAGGAGCTAGAGAAATTGTTGAAAAATGGATTCATCCAAGTCATCGCTTATGCAGGATGGATCTCCAATTTGGTCCCAGTGTCTAAATCCAATAAATCTATCAGGATCTGTACAGACTTTAGAGACTTAAACAAGGCATTTCCTAAGGATGACTTCCCACTTCCTAATATTGATATGATCATAGACCTCACAGTAGGCTACCAAATGTATTCACTAATGGATGGGTTCTCAGGCTATAATAAAGTTAAAATTGCCCCTGAAGATCAAGAGAAGACTGCATTTACATGCGCATGGGGCACATTTTGCTGGAACATCATGTCATTTGGGTTAAATAATGTCGGTGCTACATATCAAAGAGAAATGACAACTATATTCCATGACATGATGCATAAAAACATGGAGGATTATGTGGATGACACCTTAGCTAAATCAAAAGAACGGAATACTCATATTGCTAACTTAAGAAATATATTGGATTGTATGGAGCAATTTAAACTCAGGCTCAATCCATAGAAATGTGCCTTTGGGGTCCAATCAGGCAAGCTTTTAGGGTTTATTGTCTCAGCTAAAGGAATTGAGGTAGACTCAAAAAAATTCAAAGTTATACTAGAAATGGCTCCTCCACACAACATTAGTCAAGTGAGAATGTTACAAGGGAGACTCCAATCAATCAGAAGGTTTATGTCACAACATGCTGATAGAGAACAACCCTTTACCAAATTTCTACACAAAGGGGTCACCTTCAAATGGGATGAACATTGTGAAGCCAACTTCAGAGAATTAAAAGAGTACCTGGCTACTCCTCCTATTCTTATGGCACCCATCCATGGAAAGCCATTACTCCTATAAATTTCAGCTACAGCTACATCACTAGGAGTATTAATCGCACAAGAGGATGAAACTAAGAAAGAAAGAGTGATCTACTACATCAATAGAACACTTTTCTCCTATGAACTCAATTACAACATTATTGAGAAATCATGCTTAACAGTTGTCTTTGCATCACAAAAATAGAGATATTACATGCTATCACATATAGTAAGGCTCGTTGCAAAGATAGATCGTTTAAAGTACCTCCTAAGCAAAACTGCATTAACAGGATGTCTAGCAAAGTCAGTCCTCATTCTGAGTGAATTTGACATTGATTATGTGGATAGGAGGGATATTAAAGGACAAGTCCTCGCAGATCAATTGGTTGATTCACCACTTCAAGATGATGAACCTTTAAAAATTGAGTTCCCTGATGAAACAATTATGTACCTCACTGCGTATCCATGGAAGATGTACTTTGATGGTTCCTTCAAGAAACAAGGCTAAGGAGCAAGGGTTCTAATCATAACTCCTCAAAGCTACAAAATACTAAAGTCCTACAAATTAATGTTTCCATGCACAAATAACATTTTAGAATATGAAGCATTAGTAAATGTCTTAAGCTTTCCATGGAATGGAAGATTGTAGAGTTGCACATGTATGGTGACTCCCAACTCATTATCAATCAAGTCAATGGAGATTATCAGATGAAAGATGAGAATTTGATGCCCTACAAGAAACTGGTAGATGACCTGAAGAAGTACTTTGTCTTCATCATATTCCAGCAGATACCCAGAACAGAGAATAAAGCTGCACATGCTATGGCTACAATGGCATCCATGTTACAACTCGAGGAACATCAATTCTTCTATGACTTCTTGGTGGAAGAATTATCCTATCCTTCCTTTGATACCCCTCAATATCAAGTAATTTGTGCATTGAACGCCCAAGACCAATCTCGGTATGCTAAAATCATTACTTACCTAACTGACCAAACCATTCATAACGATCTATCCAAGAATGAAAAATGGGCCTTGATTAGGACAAAATCATGTTATTTCCTCATAACTAATAACTTATATTAACGAGGTATTGATGGTATGCTTCTTAGATTTTTAGAGCCTAAAGAGTCAGATCGCACGTTAAAAGAAGTCCATGAAGGTGTATGTGGATCACATTCAAACAACTTTTCACTAGCGAAGAAACTGCTCAGAGTAGGCTACTACTGGACTACAATGGAAAAATATGTTATCCACTTCTCAAAGACATGTCATAAATTTAGAACACATGGAAATATCATCCATGCTCCTACCAGAGAACTTATACCTTTCATCACACATTCGCCATTTCAGCAAAGGGCCTTTGACTTGGTTGGACAAATATATCTTAATTCTTCAAATGGACATAAGTTCATCATTACAGCCACTGAGTATTTCACTAAGTGGGTCGAAGCCATGCTGCTAATCAAAGCCACTGGAAAATAGGTGGCTATGTTCATATTGAACTACATTATCTGTAGATATGGGATACCCTCATCAATTGTAACAGACAATGGGGGACAATTTAAAAACCAAGACATTAATCACCTTTACAAATAGTTCCACATCACTCAACATTGCTCCTCAATCTATTATCCTCAAGGTAATGGACAGGCTAAGGCATCTAACAAGAATATTCTCAAAATCCTACACAAAACTGTGAGTAAGACTGGCAGAGACTGGCATTTACAACTAAATCTGGCACTTTGGGCCTACAGAACAAGCATCAGAACACCAACAGGAGTGAGGCCATTTGCCTTGGTCTATGGTACTGCAATAGTACTACCTATTGAGGTTGAAATCCCATCTTTGTAGATATCTTTACAAGGTCTTGTTAATGATGAGCAATACTGCATTGATAAGGTGAATTCTTTAGACTTACTTGATGAGCACATGCAACAAGAATTCGATCATCTGAAGGTGTACCAAGCACAAGTGTCTAAAGGGTACAATAAAAAGGTCAAACCATGAAAATTTCAAGTGGGGGATCTCGTCCTAAAGGAGAATCCTAAAAACAAGCCTAATAGAGAGCAGAAAGGAAAGTTTGAACCTAACTGGTTGGGACCTTATGTTATCACTACTACTTTTGGGGCTAGAGCCTATCAACTAGCTACACCAGAGGGAGACGTTCTTCTAGATCCTATCAATACTCTACATTTGAATTGGTTCTATGCTTAATGTTTGGCTAGTAGAGCCCGTACAAAAAATACCAAAAATATTCAAAAAATTGATCCTGAAGAAATCCAAAAAGAGTGGAAAAAATCCTGAAGAAAAGTATCCTTGGTGAAAACCTGGTAAATAGGCGCCTTGATACTACAAAAACATTCCAAAAAGAAAATAATAGAAAAAAATTTGAAAAAGAGAAAAGTTCCTTGATGACAACGTGGTAAAAGAGGCATCCTGGTAGCAAAAAGAATGAGAAAGTTTTGCCAAGTGGTGAAAACTTGGCAATTAGGCATCACTTGTATTCTGCACTCTATCTATCAATACATTGCTAATACTATGCCTTCCCGATTACACGTGTGCCTTGAGTTGACATTGTTTCCTTACAAAAATCTTATCCTTTCTTGGGATTTGTCTACATTTCTATCTTGGGGAGCAAGTAAGTCTGCACTAGGGGTATATTTTCTATCATGTTAGGTTGTGTCTGCTAGGTTTTCATAATAGGGTTTTGTCTCATGACACAATGCTACTCGATACCTGCACCAAACTAACACTTTCATAAAAAAATGATGGCACAAACATTGCACTAACCTAAATGGTGTTCCTAACACCTACATTGGATTGCAAACAAGAAAGTTATACATAGACATTGAACACATATTGCTTGGATTCCAACTTTTTGATTGATGAATCTCTACTGTGCTTGAAAAATGAATCAATAGTATTTCTCAAATACTACTTAAACACAGTTTGATCTTGGTTTGATTATGACTCGTTTATGTACCCATGATGTTTTAATTGGGTGCATCTAAGCAGTTTTGAGTTTTCTTTGATTGATTCACAATTGATAGTTGTTATGTCTTCCGAGTTACTCCATGATGTCTACACAAAGATAAAGAGTCACAAGGACAAGAGGCATAACATTTTATTGGTTTTCTATGTATGGTGATTGTTCCAAATGATCCTATAAATTTCACCTAACTTGGATGTTTATGGTAAGAGCTACCACCATGAGTGGATAGCCGCATATATCTCAATCTTCGTTATGTGTAAACTATGGTGAGGTTGAAACAATTTCCTTGTCTATTTTCTAACTTAGATTCTCATGAAGGTATACGAAACATAATGTACCCAAGGATATGAATTTTTAAGGTCATTGTGGGTCCAATATCTTACCTTATACAGATTCTGATATAGTAAAAGGAAAGTGGCTAATTTGTTATCCTAGCTTCTATGCCTTGATGCCTAAGTCTATTTCCAACATTACATCAAAATAAACATATTATTCATACTTTCATAATATCAATAGGTATTAGTGATTGTTGTACTATCATGTGGTATCCATTCCAAAAAGCACCCAATGACGATAAAAAAGATATGATATCTACAAATCAGTGACAAGTCCTAAGAGTCTGCATGTAGATGCATTTAGAGACTGCATGTTTCATTTGAAAGAACAACATAAGGACATGAGCTCAAAATCCTTTCTATTCTTGATTCATTCAAAAACCACATTAATTACATAATCAATGATTCCCACAATCTCTAATCTATCAGGAACAAAATTGAACTCACCTTTTAAATGTGATTAACTTGGTAAAACATGTGTTTTCTAAAAAACACACCATTTCTTCTAATCCATTCTTTCTTGTGCTACCCGTTCCTTCAAGTGATACATCATTTCAACAGAGGGATTTTATTCTTTTTTCCTTTGATTTCGTTCCCAAGGGGGCATGATCACACTATCATCAATCAAATTCTTTCTTGAAACAACATAAAAAATGACTTTGTTATCAAACAACTAGGGGCATGACAATTTCCTTGACTAAGTCAGAACTGTTGGATAGAAATCTTTGGTTGTCATAAGCTGGATATCTTGTATTTCCTCATTTTAAAAGATTATTACTAAGCTCCTGGCAGCTTCATACTGACTTTTGGACCACAACCAAGTTCAGAATTAGTATTATCAATCTTTGGATGACAACCAAGTTCAGGATTGGTATCTTTAAGATATTTTATTGACCTTTGTATGAAAACCAAGTGCAAAGTCAATTCTATCATTTTAGTTCAACCAAGTGCGAGACTGATCTCATCAGGCATTTCATTCGATCATGAGCAAAATTATCAAACTTTTTGAAGTCAATATCAAAAACTTTCTTTGAATCAATGCACTGCTTGTACATCTATTCAAAGAGTGGAAAATTTAACCACCCTAATTTGGTCTTCTTTGACTATAGACCCTATTTTCCCTAAGTGTGATCATACCCCCGATTATGTCCAGACAACTCTTCAATTGGCTGGCATAATTCATTCAAATCAGATTTAATCTCCTAAGTGATTTAATCACTCAATTTTATTAATCACCTTAGCCAATCAAAACCAATCAATTCAATACAAATCAATTCAAATCAATACCTGGCTAAGGTAATTAATTTAAAAGGAATTAAATAAATCCCTATTATTCCAAATCACTTGCAAAAACCTATCTTCTAGCCTAAATTAATCTAATTAAATGGCTATAGTCCTAATTAATTATCAAAAGCAATCAAAAGCTTAAATAATTAAATTCCCTATTTTTTAATGAATATATTAATTATAATTCATTTCATTAATATTCCCTTTAACCCCTAAGCTAACCTATCTCAACCACCTAAACCCTGGGTTCAAACCCATCCCAACCTATTCCCCCCATGCTAAATCTAATCCTAATCTTAATCCTATCCTAACCCACTTCCTAATGATGTCACATTCCTAAATTTGTGAATAGGAACTCAACCCACTTGAGAAAGTCAATTTTCTCAAGCTTGACTCCCTCTAAGTCCACTTTCTCAAGCTTGGACTTACACCCCTCACCATGGTTCTTAAATGCTCTCATTAATGCATTATTAATGGAGATTCCTCAAGCCCGTGCCTCATGAATGCCTTTGGAATTTATGTCTCTTACACCTCATTAATGGTTTTTACACCTCCATTAATGAACCAAGTCCCCCTCTCTCTCCTCATTTCTTCTATAAATAGAATGAGTTTTTGAGCTCAAATGGCCCTTAATTTTAGAATTGAAAAGCATTATTATGCTATTAGGATTAACATAGATTCATATTACATTTTAGCTTCCATGTTTGTGCATTGTTATAATCTTGATTTTTAGAGCTAGAATGCATGTTTATTGGATATCTTTCTTAGTTTTAATTGAATCTTTCATGCTAGGTTGTATATGTCACTGAAAAAGGCATAATCTGAGGGCTATTATGTTATTTTCACACTCCTAGTTAGAAAGCAATAGATCGATTTTAGTGGATTTACATGCTTTACTAACCCTATTTTCACTAACATAATGATCTATTGAAGTGTTGTGTCGCAGGTAACAGGTACAATATCTCACACACACACTAAGAACCTATTAAGGCCTCCTAAACTCACACACTTCACACTAGGACTTGTTTAGTCCCCTTATTGCACTATTCGTTTGGCTAGAACCACTACAAGCCAAAACTAAAATAGAAGCCCTAGGTTCCTTCCTAGCCCTACCTAGGTGCTCCTGCACCAGAGGTCCTAGGACCCCTTAAGACCCATTTGGATACATTGTGACATGTTACTATATGTTAATGCATTCTAAGGGGTCCTAATGTGTTCTAAGGGGTCTTAATAGGTTCCTAGGAAACATTAATGAGTCCTAAGGGATCATAAATAGTCCTAAAGGTCCTAATGCATTTTAAGGGGTTATAAGGGTCCTAAATGGTCATATTATCCATTAGGACCCCTTATGATACATGGTGGGTCCTGGGGGTCTTAAAGTGTACTAATTGGTCCTAAGGGGTCATAGGACTCGCTAATTAGTAATATGACCCCTTATGACACCTTACAATAAATTATGGTTACTAAGTGGTTCTAATGCACATATTAAGGGACACCAAGGGCCTTGGGGTACTGATGCATATTAAGGGGTAGTAATGAATGCTAAGAAGTTATTAATGGTCCTAGGATATATATATATATATATGGGTGCTAAGCTAGGGTTGTAGAATACATTATGGGCCATAAAGGGGTAGTAAGGGGTGGATACGTTAATGAGTTCTAAAGGGTCATGTAGTTGTTGAATAAGGAGTACTAACATGAGTCCTAGGATACATAATAGGTCAAAAGGGTTGTCAAAAACATAATAGGTCCTCACAAGTGATAATTACGAATTGTATGGTCGTAAATGGTGTTAGGACACATACCTAATTTGGCTTCTGTTATAAATTTTAAATTTGTTTATTTTGTGTGCAATTGACGTATCTAAGAATTTAATTCAAGGTGTTAAGATTCTATATGTATTTTAGTGTAAGTTAGTGGTTTATGATTTCTAGATATTCAAAATTATTTGTTTTTAGGGTTTCTCCTACAAAAGTTATTTGTTTAGCATTTCGCTTGTGATTTATTTATTTAGGGTTATGATTCCAAGTTTTTAAATTAAGGTTTGTATTTTAGGATGTTAATTTTTAAAATTGTTTCATTGTGTGTAATACATGCAATTTTTACATTTTTCAGTAAAAAACTAATAAAAATTACATCTATATACGTGAAAAACTATTTTTAACATTTATATAGTAAAACTATACGAAAAAACTAAATACATTAAAAAAATATTTTTTTTTACATTTCTACATTAAAAATATATGAAAAACTATTTATACATGAAAAAACCTATTTTTTAAACATTTCTACAATAAAATTAAAAACATTTAACATATAGATTCATTTTTCATAATAAAAATAAACAAATACTAATATAAATCGATAAAAATAGTAAAAAAAACAAAAAATAATAGATAAAATGAAAAGACCAAAAAATGGCCTACCTGGAGGGGTTTCTGGCTGGAGAGGAAACGAGGTGAAGCTCTTGAACCGCGGGGACTTTTGTGAAAAGTGAGTCCACCCTGTTATTAAAAAAATAACTAGGTTTATGTAACGGCCTCGCTTAGAAATAGGGCCCTGTTCCATACGTCACCCCGTTTTGAAATGGGGTAACGTATGAAACATGGCCCTATTTCTAAGCGGGACCCCATTTTTTAAAAAGATGGTTCAGGATCCCGTAGCTTGCAGGATACCGTCCAAATTTAGGCTCGGGATCCTAACCCATAACATCACCTCATTTTTTATGAGTGAGACCCTGTTTCTGAAAAGCCTTTTCCACGAAAATGATTAAGTGTAAAAGTTCCACGAGAAGTGGACTCATCTTCTTGCTTTTACCCTAACAATTTTATAATTTTATAATATATAAATCATAAATATATTTATAATGTATATTGTAAACTAGATCATATATAATATTATTCAATTTTTAATATATTTTTTCATAATTATAATATGATAATATTATAATTACTTAGTTATTAAAAAATAAGATACAATAATATTTATATATTAATAATATATAAATGATTATAATATTAATGATAATTTTACTTGATAATAATTAAATTATCATATCATGATAAATTATATATAACTATAATATAAATATAATTACTATTGATAATTCATTATATCTATTATAAAACTATGTAACTCTAATATTATAATTATGTACATATATTTGGCCATAACTAAATTGACGACCAAAATTTAATAATTGTAATTAAAAAATAGAGGAAATATTATACGTTTTAGATCTCTTACTTTTTAAATAAAAAATCTTTTCTTTTTTTTGGGATGCACGATGAAATGTATATATTTATTTCCTTCTATTTTGTATGGACTTTAACGAATATTTTGACAAGAAAAAAGCCCAAAATTTTGTATGGTGGATAGGTCTTTTTTTTAGAATAAAAAATATCTTTTCTTTTTCTCGGGATGTGCAATGGAATTTATATATTTATTTCCTTCTATTTTGTATGGACTTTAATAAATATTTTAACAAAAAAATAGCCCAAAAATTTGTAAAGTGGATAGTTCTTCAAAATCTGCTCATATTGTTCAATTCATTTTAGCCAATGAAATCAGAGAAAATTAATTTTCTACATTTGTTTTGTTAAACAAATTGTATCTTACTTTAATTAAGATAAATATGACAAAAATTTTGTTATCTGATTTGTTGGTAGGGTTGTTTAATTTTTCATAGAGATTGAAATTTTGAAATTCCGCCCAATTTGCATATCTTGACTGATAGAATGTAGAGTGTGGAAGCATACAAAATGCATAGTAATTGACAGAGAGAATTCCTTAACTATAGAGTTTTAATACCAATATCATAAGTGGATTATCATATAAATCAGCAAAATTAAATTACACCAATAGAGTGAGTTTACTTTTACAAATATATAAATAAATGAAACTTGTGAAAATATTAAAAAATTCTATAAATTATTATATAAATCAATAAATTCAAGATGCACTATTATAAAACCATCTGATTACAAAACTCTTAAACAAAAAAAATATGTTAAGATATTACAAGTTTAGCATGTCCATAGCCAATAAAAATGTTCAATGTGATTAAAAGGAGTATATTTACCTAGATAAAAATGTTTAAATTGAATTTTAGCTAGTTATTATTTCTAAATATGAGTATAAAATTGTGTCAATGTAAGGTGGACATTCCCGTTTTAAATAAAAGTAAATTTAGGTGAAAAGGAGAGTGTTATGAAAGAAAAAATAGGTGAAAAGGAAGAGAGATAAAAATT
Organism: Thuja plicata; assembly: GCA_018584345.1. Lineage (NCBI taxonomy): Eukaryota > Viridiplantae > Streptophyta > Pinopsida > Cupressales > Cupressaceae > Thuja > Thuja plicata. The sequence continues at coordinate 3,585,273 of MU224174.1, forward strand.
GTGAGATAATTAGAGATTGTCATTTTACATATAGTTGTACTAGAATTATTCTTTATATTAAAATTTGTTACCAAAATTTAACTAATAAAAAATAATAATCATCATATAACATGCCAACTTAAGGTGAAATAAAATAAGTTTTCCATCTTGGAAGGTAATGAGCTCTTCTAGGGTTTGGTAATTTTATTTTTGTTAAGCTTTCCTTACATGTCTTCCACATTTTTCTGGGATTTTGATGTCTAGTTTCATCTCAAATTGCTTTTGTCTATTCATTTAGGGACATAATAGCTAGATCTAGGTCTTCAATCCTAGAGAAGAAGATCAATGATGTATTTGCAAGGGTGCTACTGGGAAAGTTGTCTTCTTTTGTATTGGTGTTTCCAATTTCACTCAACAATCCAAAATTGAGAAAAGGAAGAGTAATCAGAAGAAAATGCAATTAAATCCTTAAAAAGATGAGCTAGTGGGTGAACTGGAAAACAAGGAGCATGTTAGAGAAAGATGGTTGAAGAGAAAGGAAATAAATTAGAGTGAAAAAAGAAGTCTCAAACATTAAAGTTAAAACTAGAATGAACAAAGAGTATAAACCTTAGTCGTGGCTTGGAGAACAAAAGTTAGGGCATGAAAGTTTTTGTTGGTTCTATGGCTGCATGAGATTATGGGGTTTCCTAAGAGGTAGTTAATAGACATTGGTTTCAGGTGATATCAACTATTTTTGTTTAATAGTGAGTGATTTTTTTTTTGGTAATATCTTCTTAACCCTAGTTTGTTGTTGGGTTGCTGGGTTATTATGGAAGAAGTAGTTTTGGTAAACAATTATTGTATAGATTTTGTTAAAATATTTGTTCCATTTGGATTGAGATACGATGGAATCATTGTGAAAATACTTTATTCTATTAGTTGTGATTTTAGTTATTGAATTTAGTTGTAAATATGGCTTTAGGTGATCATTTCTTAAAGGGGTTTTTTATGTTATATGAAAATGATTTGATGAGAGTGGAAGTTAATGTATGATCTTAAAGAATATTATTCAAAAAGGGGTTTTTGTAGTTCAATCTGGATTGATATTTAAAGGGTTATCCTGCATTGTTCAAGTGGGCTTATCTATGATATAGTAGTCATATTTTTATAGACCCATGTTTTGATTCTAAGGGTTTATCCTTCTTGTCAAGCATTCTACAGTTTTGTTTGCATATGGTTCTTATGTGTATGCATAAAATGTATACTTCGTTATATGAAAAACTATTATGATGTATACATTTTGTAATTTCTTGAGTTTCCAAATCTCAAGAATAATGAGATAATTAGGAAAGTGATTATATTGGAACAAAGATCTTACTCTGTCTATTTGATTTCAAGATTGTAATATTGAATTTCCATTGAGGCAGTCTTGTTGAGCATTGTTTTTACACAAGTCAATTGCTAGGATTACGAGATTCCATTTACCATCTTGAAAGAATAATGAAGTTATTACCAAGGTTCTCTGTGCTTGTGGTACAACCTTCTTTGTAAACTCAGTTGAAGATAAATGTGAATGTTCACAAGGAGGCCTTTGCTAGTACTTTCAAGACGTCAAACTGCAAAACAAATTTAGTACTTGCTTTTGTATATTCCAATTTATCAATGCATGTAGCTTACTACTAATGAAAATCTATGCTAAAACTTATGATGATTACCTATTTATCCAGATTGTCAAAGAAAATCAAAAGATTTGGGTAACGAGAGTTTAAACAAATTTGCTGGAAATAAAATCCTAACGGACATAAACCATTTCCGAACCTCTCTTGTGAATTGAATGATGGAAATATTTGAACCCATTGAATATGAATCATGCCATGTTGTGATTCTATACCCAATAGATGCAATCATTTGGAGAGAACTGTATCAAGATGCAAGATTTTCAAAATCTATCAAATTCGTGAAGCTACAAGAATGTGCACGAACAAAACTAGCTTTCCCAATCATTTGTCACAGCAAGATCGAGGAGCAACAAAAAACTCCAAATTAGTCAACTGCACATTAAATCTTCTTATTCTCCTCCTCCTCCTCCTCCTCCTCCTCCTTCTTCTTCTTAAGGGGGCTTCTCATGAAGGCAACCGGTCTCTCACTTTCACCATCCTTTTTCTATGTGAGGATGCCTACGCATAAGTGTTTAGATGAAAATGAATACACCTTGAAGGGAATAATGTAATCAAGGTTGACGAGGACAGGGGCCATAGCAATTGCGCTCTTTATTTCCTCAAAGGAATTCTTCACGCAGATAGTCCAGTCGATTTTAGCATCTTTATTCAACATGTCATTGTTGGAATTAATGGAATGATGTACTAAGAGGGGATGGGTGAATCAGTACCTCTAAAACCTTTTATGTGATTGGCCCATTAACCTTTGTGTCATCAGATTTGTATATTCACCTATCTATATGTTCATCTTTCTTTATGTATGTGAAATCATAACATAATTTCTTTACATGTGTAAACATTCAAGAAACATACATACCAGTAAATAACACATAAAAAAGATATGATATCATAGAAAACTCCTATTAGGAAGTAAAAATTATGGTGGGGATGTCTACCCACAAAACTTCACTATCTGCAGATAAGAAGGGAGCCAGTTAAGGCTTACAATTTGATCACTTCTGATGATCTATCATGTTAGGATTATTAGAGTGGATACCTATTAGGATCTACTTCATTTGAAGCTTTAGCAACACCATTAGGTGTGCACTCTGTTAAGAGATTTATCAAGAACTATTAAGTCCACCATCTACATAAGGATTTCTAATGTGATGCACTTGTTAGAATGAAATCTAAATTATAAATGTTGATCTGATAGTATATGCAATCTCTAATTTCTGATAACAGATCATATAAAGCTTACAATGTATATGTAATCACCTTGAGTGATTGAATGATACCTTGTCTCTGCTCATCGATAGCCTTCTCTATGTTCTAGAGAATTGATATGATCTGTTTCTAAACTTTGCATGAATTCACTTCTTCTACTTAGATTATCTCCATGGCTACAATCATTTATCAAATCATTACCTATTAAATTATTGAACATCTATATATACTAGGTTCTAGGTCCATTCTTGATTCACTCTTTTCAAGTTTTAACTCTAGATTCAAGGTTTACAACTTGACCTTGATCTTTAGTTAGTTATGTTTTAGATCCGTTATGATGCTTTAAAAAATTTACAATATACTTTCTTGACCCTCAAGTAATGTTTTAAAACAAATTAAAACTCTATAAATAGAATTATAATGTTTTATCTGACGTGGAAAGTTAGATCCACTTTTTGTAGGTTTTGTAACTGACTGTCAATTTTGATTGTCGAGCTGCTCTATCAGTCTATTGGTTTTCTCTCATTATTTTCTCTTTCGGTATTCTTCTCCATTGGTGTCCCTATATTGAACTATTCGTCAGGTTTCTTTCCTTTTCTTCTATGTTGGCGATGTTCACAAAACTGTACCATCGGTTTGGTGATTTTGGATCCGTCGGTGATGTACCAAAAACTATTTTCTCAGTGATGTCCTTTATTCTTTGTCGTTAGTTCAACACTTAACATTGTTTGTCAAGAAATTCTATACTTAGCATTTTTATGACAAGCATTTTCATCTTGTCAGTTATACAATGTGCTATCCGTCAGTTATGCCTATACCAATGACCTTTATCATGTTTTTCAGTTAAGTATACTAATGGAAAAACTTAATGTCATCAATCTCCCCCTTTGACATTAGTATCAAAAATTGATATGTGCAACATACTTAATGTATTAGTATGTACACCTGTGTATACTTCATCCTTAGTCATTTTTTTAGTCATGAAATGACTCCCCCTATGCATATGCCGGTAAGTGTAAGTTTATGTACATATGATTGCCTTCCCTTTTTTCTTTTTGGATATAGTGTACATATTCATGTTGTAGATACAACATACATATCTTTTTCTCTTTCTTCTAATGTAGTATATTGTACATATGTACTATTCATTCCTCCTTTTTTTATAATAAAGGCAAAGGTACTTACAACTTGTGAAAAATGTGTGAGTGTGAGGCTTTTTTTTCCTCCATCATCTTCTCCCATTTCTCCTTCAAATTTTCTAGATCCAAGTGCTCAAGTGATATCCTCACATGCATATTGTAGATGTTTTCTACCACAGACATCTCCGAGGTTGAGATCAGATTCCTTGCATCTATAATGCGTTGTTGAAAAGTGGTGTGGTTTGGAAAGATGTGAGCTTGCAGCTTAGTAACCTAATTTTGAAACTGTGTCTCTGCATCCCATATCTCTTGTCTTAACCTATTGACCTCTGTGATCTTTTCATGATGTAACTTTATTGTATTTGCATCAGAGGTTAAACTTTGTGCACTCGCTGTCAGATCTGAATCTAGCTGGGACAACTTTTTACTATTCTCTTTGGTGAATTTTTCAAGTGTGCACATTTGTTGAACTAAGGTAATATGTTCTACAATCATAGGTTCTAATTGAATTACTAATTCAGAGAGCTTTACCTTGTTCTCTGCCACTTCTTGGGTGATCTTTTCAACTAATTTGTGTTGATACTTCTTCTCTTCCCATTCTTCCATTGCCTACTCTACATCTACACTTTGAGTAGTGATAGCATTGGTGAGAACTATAATTTGTTCCATGAATGATATGCCATCTTCAACTTTTGTATCAGGAACAAGTTGATGTAGTATATCCCTAACTTTTTCAAGGGCTTGGGCTTCCCTATGTGCCTTTTTCATTTTGTCTTGTATAGCTTTTCTTTGACACATCACTCCAAAATTTTGAAGTGTTTCAGTATCCAATGTAGATACATCCCACTTAGGTATTTCAATAACCTCATCAAGTGTTACAGCCAAGATGTCTTTCTTTAGTACTTTCTTCTTCTTCTTCTTCTTTGGTTGGGAAACAAATTGGTGAATTACCATTTGTGGATTTTGAGATTGGATTGATTTGGTAGGTGGAGGTCGAGAAGATGAAGCTTCTTGTTGCTTCTATTCAAAGTCCACCTGTTGGTTGTGTGAAGATGTCTCTTCATTGGCCTTGGGTGTTTCAACATATTTTTCTTCCTTTTCCTTCATGCTATCATCTTTCTTAATTTCTTCACTTTTTTCTTTTTCTTCATCCTTCCTCAATGTTTCATCTTTGTTAATATTATCTCCTTTGTTTTTGTCAATAGACAACTCTTGTTGAGTGTCAGTTGCATCCTTCATCTCTGTGTCTGTATCTTTTTTAATGTCCGATGTATCTTTATTTTCTTCATTACCTGTGTCCTCAGGTATGTCATCATCTTTCTTAGATGATTTCTCCTGACTTGAATCAATATCAATAGATTCTATCAATATTTTTATGTTGGTCGGTGTATTTACCTCTGCAGTGTCATTAAGTGTGTCCTGTTTGTCGGTATTACCTTGTGCAACAGTGATATCTTCATCTTTTTGCACCTCTTATGCAAGGTCTTTTCCTATAATGTCATTAACTATATTAGCCAACCATGTTTTATCATTGACATCCTCATTTATGTTACCTTTTATTGTCAATTCTTCTTTGGTAACCTCTACTTCATCATCCAAGTCAATATGAGTTGGGCTTGGTGGAACTTGGCTTGCCTCACTCTGAGTTTTGTCAAGAGTAGTGTCGGGACATACCTCATCTACAACTTCAGTATGTTTGTGGCCTATTGTCTCACTCTCTTCATTGTCCAATTTCACTAATGAATCATCTTGTATATCTTTAATGATGATGTGTTCTTTCTCTGGGCTAGCTTCCTTAGTGGGCTTGTTGAGTATCTTTCTCCACTTCTTAGTGCTTTCCTGATTTAGCTCAATTAGTTTCCCTTTGAGAAATTTGTATGCTCTCATTTTGGGAGAGAACTCCTTTTCATACTTTTCCAGCATTTCATGTATCTCTTCCTTCTTTGAATTAGAAGGTATAAGGGTAACATGTACTTTTTCTCTTATCTCCTTTTCTGTATGAAGTGCAAATGTCCATCTTCCAGACAATCTCTCTGATAGTTCCTTGGGTATGTCATATTCTGAGAATTGAAGTGGAACATAATGGTGTTTGAACATTTTAGCTAGTATAGCATCTTCAATTTTGTTTTGATCCTCTGGATCAAATTTCAACCATTTCCTAATGTTAGGATTAGAAATAGACGGTGATTCTAAAATGTTCTTACATATTTCATCAATGGTCTTTGGAATCAAGGGTTCTTTCCCTTTTTGTACTTCTATGTCAGCTTCATCCATAGTTGAGTCTTCTAGATCTTCCGTAGTTCTATTCAAATTCCTCCTTTTGGTTTGTTTCCCCTTTGGTGAGACTGGTTTCCTCTTGTAGGTTCTCACTTTTCCTTTCTTTAATGGTGAAGGAGTTACTTCCTTTGTTGTTTTGCTTCTTGTCCTTGAAGCAGCTATCGTTCTTGATTTCTTAGGTGGAGGAGGAGGAAGTGAATCTGACTGTGTGGCCTCTGAATCACTCTTTTCTATATCTTCACTGATAGGTGACTGGCCCTCAATTTCTTCCTCCTTGCCTTCTATTTCCTCTTCACCTTCTTTAGCAATTGCAAATTTCTTGGTTAAGTCTTTAACCATTTTGTTCTTCTTGTTTACAATTTTCTTGACAAAAAGATCTGATTTGATTTTTGGGTTGGCTTCTTCATAAGTGCCAAATCTTGCTTTCTTGCTATCCACTGGTTTATTCAAAAGTGCTTGGATGCACTTATTATCTTTTCCTATTTTGATCTCATAATCTAATGGTGACAACCAAGATTTTCTAGGTACTACTGGTTTGATATAGGTAAAATCAGTATCTACCATAAAACATATGTCATCCTTGTGTTCTTCTATCAAAATCTCAAGTATCCTTGTTCTAGCTTGCATATTTTCCCTAAATCCTTTGAAATACTCATTCATTAGGTCATCAAAATCTATACCTAATAATTCTATGTGATCACATATCTGTATGGTCACTGGTTTTCTTATGTCCCATACTACTTTGCCTATGGAAGGAAAGTATTCTTCAGAGTAAAAGAATATGCACATAATAAGAAAGCCAAACTTACAAGTGTTTTTTCTTGATGACCTTATGGTGTTCATGTTCTCCTCAAGTTGGTTTAACTATATTTCTGCAAGATCCATCTTCTTTCCTTCTTTAACGATCTTGTAGGTTGTGCTCATAGTAGTGCTTGCTATTTTGTTCATTCTGTTGGCCTAAAAGATTTTATATCCTATCACACATGCACCAAACTTAAGTTCCTTGTCGGTGATGGTGTTAACCTTGAGACCTCTTCTATCTGATTTTGCACCTGTCAACTTTTCTACTTCCTTCAAGGATGGGTGCTTGTGAGCTTTTGGCTTGTCGGTCATGGGATATCTAGTAACCACATTAATAACATCTTTTGTTATTCCTTTAGGCTTATCAACCCACAATGTCTAGTTATGCATTCTTCTTAGAACTATCCATATCCATTGTCTTAAAAACCCTAGGAAAGTGTCATGCATTTTTCAGACCTTTTACGTCCAGATGCTTGTGCTCTTCTTTCAGGTTTCCAGATTCATCACATAGTGCATTATAGGAATTGTCCAGGTCTAGATCTCCTAATTCTGAGATCTTGCAATTTATATAGGACCTTACGTCCTCTACCAGCGAAACCCTAGGTGGGATTCTGGAGAATGCTCCAGAATCATCAAGTTGTGATGCAATTTCTAGGTGTAACTTGTATTTAGGTTCAACACAAGTACTATTTCTAATAAGATTAATCATTTTCTTCTTATCCTCTTTCATTTTTTCTGTTCTTGAAGTAGATGCCATCGTATTTTCAAATTTAGGGCTTTCCATAACTTAAACAGTGTGGTCGGTGATTGTAGGTACTTACTGAATCTCTGTGATTGCTTTTGAATCTTTTGAGTCAGGTTGGAATCTTGCTGAGGTTGCACTTCAATCACTCTACTTAGCTCTACTTTCTTGCTCGAAAATCATGGGTGCAAAATGAGTTCTTCTGTCGTTCTTTTATAACTTTTGTGCCCTAAGTTGTCATTAATGCATAACAACTCATCAATATACAAAGATTGAGTTCATCGGTTGAGGCATAAATAACATCGTCGGTGCAGATGCAAAGTTTTGGGATAGCTAGAAACTTTGGTGATTTCACCAATTATTATCGGTAAGATGGCGACGACAACTTCTATCAGCTCAAAGATCACCAATGTCTATCGGTTACACTTAGCGACTTGGCTTTTGTGTAATGCCCGATACATTTCGGTAAGTAGTGTCAAATTTATTGTGTGTGTTCACCGATGCTTATTTGTACCCTTTTACTGATGGAATTATTTTTCAATAATATTACAAGTAACAATATAGTGCATCTTCAATAATGCTAATTCTGTCAATATGATCAATGTGTAATGGAACTAATGCATAATATAACTTGTCATAATACAGTTTCCATACTTACTTGTCCAGCTTAGTTGGGAATAGTGATGCCACCAGATCCATTGGATGGGGTGTCATCATTCACATTGCTTGTTCCAGCACCTTCAGTTTTTGTAGCTTTTATCCACATCTTGTTTCTCATCTTCTTGATGTCATCAATGGTGTTTCAATTGGGATAAGTGCTTGTGTCTGTCAGTTGGTCTTTGCAATGTTTTATCACATGTCCAACCTTATGACAATGTAAATATGCCATACCTGGATTGGTCCATTCTCTTGGTCTTCTAGTCCATTTTCTCATACAGTTGGCAAAAATATGACCATACCTTCCACATGTTGTGCAGTTCACCCATGTGTTATAGTCCCAAACATATGAGTTACCGATTCTTTTTGGTTTGTAGCCATTATCAGGTTCTTTTGGTGTCCATGCTTTCTTTTTCTTTTTATAGCACTTCTGATGTGTATGTCCATTCATTTTGTAGGTAGGACAGTACTTGTCCATGTAGGTTTCCTTCTTTGGATTTTTCACCTTGGATTTGTATTCATGTGTCTTGTGTCCTTTCTTGTGACATTTATAACAATTACCAATGAAAGTAGATTGTGATTGAGGAATACATTTCATTTTGTTTCTGCAAATGTTTGAGGTGTGGCCTAGTTTTCCATAGTGATTGCATGATAGCTTCTTGGTTCTTGGAGTTGCATAAACATTCCTTTGATCTGATTGATTAGATGATTCTCCATTGGCGGTGTACCCTATACCTGTGTAGTTGTTGACTCTTCTTTGTCCGTCAAGGAAATCATCCATTATTTTATTGCTATCTTCAGCTTTCTTGATTAATTCATTATGTTGATTTTTAATTCTCACTTCATGCTTTAGCTTCTCATTCTCTTCTCTTAGCTCACCTATGATCTGTATTCTTTCAATGAGTTTAGTATTTAATCTGTTTGCCTCTTGACTCATAAGAATGATCTGATTGGTAATCTCATGGTGATGACAGTAAGTCTTTGAATCTCTAATTGTTTTTCTTGTAGCTTCTCTATGATTTTCCTCCTATCATCAATAGCCAACGTTCTCTCTGATTCAGAATTTATTGAATCATTCATGACATCAATCCTTTTTACCATCTGAGTCTCTTGACCAATTTGTAGCATCTTGATTTTCTCTGTCAGATGTAGATTGATCTCTTGTAGAATTGTAATCTCTTCTACTGATGTGTCTGGTGTTTTTGTTGTTGTTGATTCAGCTGAGTTGAAGTAATCTGGGATCTCCTCTTCTTGATAATATTTTTCATTAAGCCTAGTTGCCATAATCTTTCTTTCATCAAGAAACTTTCTCATGCTTACTCTCCCCTCTTTTTACTAGTCATACTAAATTTGAATTTGTAACTGCTCATTCTCAATAGTCTTGTCCAGTCTGTACTTTTCCATTGTCTTGATCTTTTCTCTTAAGTCTTTAAGCTTTTCAAGAAAGAGACTTAGCTCTGATACCAATTGTTGGAATTACTGGAATGATGTATTGAGAGGGGAGGGATGAATCAGTACCTCTAATTTTTTTTATGTAATTGGCCCATTAACATTTGTGTCATCAAATTTGTATATTCACCTATCTATATGTTCATCTTTCTTTATGTATGTGAAATCATAACATAAGTTATTTACATGTGTAAACATTAAAGAAACATACATGACAATAAATAACACATAACACAAGATATGATATCGCAGAAAACTCATGTTAGGAAGTAAAAACTGTAGTGCGGATGTCTACCCACAAAACTTCACTATCTGCAGATAAGAAGGGAGCCAGTTAAGGCTTACAATTTGATCACTTCTGATGATCTACCCTGTTAGGAGTATTAGAGCGGAGACCTATTAGGATCTACTTCATTTGAAGCTTTAGAAACACCATTAGGTGTGCACTTTGTTCAGAGATTTATCAAGAACTGTTAAGTCCGCCTTCTATAAAAGGATTTTTGATGTGATGCACTTGTTAGAATGCAATCTACATTATAAATGTTGATCTGATAGTATATGAAATCTCTAATTTTTGATAAAAAATCCTATAAAGCTTACAATGTATATGTAATCACCTTGAGTGATTGAATGATACCTTGTCTCTGCTTGTCGGTAGCCTTCTCTGTGTTCTAGAGAGCTGATATGATTTTTTTCTGAACTTTTCCTGAATTCACTTCTTCTGCTTAGATGCTCTCCATGGCTACAATAATTTATCAAACCATTACCTATAAAAAATGATTGAACATCTATATATACTAGTTTCTAGGTCCATTCTCGATGATGATGCACTTTCCAACTAGCCCCTTGAAAGCTATATCCACTTCTCTCCAGAAATTGGCCTCAACATTAATTAAACTGAAGAGAATGCATTGATAGGTGTTTTCCCCCATTTGGTGAACTTCATTTTAAGCCTATTCTCTTCTTGTACCATTACCTGATTGTAACCAGAGTAACCATCTAGGAAGGACATCATCTGGGACCCATTTACTATTATAAATAAATGAGAGGAGGGGTGAATCAGTGGCCTCAAAAATATTATAATTAAATCAACCCAAAAACTTAGTACCATAATATTAAGCCTCTAGTTATCTTCAATCCTACAAGACGTATGACTTCAAATAATCATATCAAATAAGTACTTCTTAGAGTTATATTTTAAACTTTATTCTTTATGTTTACCGAATAGTAGTCTTTCATTTAAAAAAAAATAGTAAATTACTTAGAGTATACCGATCAATCCAGATTAGCTATGTGTAATAAAAAACACTAAATTAATGACTCATAAACACATTGACACATCGATTTTAATGTGGAAACCCTGTTAAGGGAAAAACCACTTGGGACCGGTAAACCAAAATTTTCACTCTTCTGAAGTGAGCTCGGTGAAGAGCCAACCTTGTTAAAGGTTACAAACACACTGTTAGGTGTGACCTTGTTAGAGGATTTAATAGAATAGTTTGTCATTTGATATCAGGCATCTCTATGCTACCTTCTATGACCAAACCCTGTGCAATTTATCAAATGGTATCTGACATCTCATTCTATCTTCATGATCAAACTTTTTGATACTCGTTGGGATGTATCTCAATATAGAAAGGATCTTTAAATCCTACTCGGTTAAGAGACTTTCTGAATCAATGGTTAAACTGAATCAGTATGATCTATTCACATATACAACCTATACTTGCATATTTTTAGATCTATTGTAATCTCATTAAAACCATTCTAATCAATATATATTTATAATACCTTTACTCCACTTTTTTTTCTGATCGGTGATGCTATGCTCTGTTGCTCAGTGTCTTTAGAAATCTTCAGCTCTTTCCTCAGCTTGATTGATCAGGACTATATAAAGTTGTTCTTCATCAGTTTATCTTTATCATCCTCTTTTTCTCTCACTCCCCTTAATTCATAATGAATTAAGTTGTCTCTTTATAGACATGATATCACCATTTCTAAGTTCTTGATTTTATTGATCTTGGCATGATTCACAATTCTCGCCAAACTTGATTTAAAGCTTTACTCCTATTTTAACTTGTAGAAAAATATTTGACAACTGGATTAAACATCTTTTCATCTTTTAATTATCTCTGGCTTTATCTTGTCAATTAAAATAATGATAACAACCAGTTAAGTCTATCTTTAGCTCTACCAGCTAGATATTTTTTCATCTCTGAACTCTAGTTAACTTTGATGTTTCAACTCTTTGATAACTTTGGTCAAAACTTTAGTTCTCCTCGAGCTTCTCCATCGGGGTTGTCTGTCCGTTGGGGTTGTCTGTCCTTCGGGCTTGATTGCAAAGCTTTTCTCATTGGTTAACACTGTAATTATGGCCATCCATAATTCTTTTGATTCTTCTCTTTGGTAATGCTTGTCAGTTTATTTGCTCGGGCATGACTGCAACTTAACTTTCGGTTATTTTTGTCCATCGAGTTCCACTAGCCATTGGTGTTTGTAGTCACTTAGTGAATGCTTGTCTTTTATACATTACTGAAAGCATAATATTTCTCTCTCTTATTCTCTGAAGTCTTTGACACTTTGAATATTACCAATTAGATTATATCAAGTTGACATCAATGACAATACAATCCATTAACTGATTTAATGTCTTGCATTAACTTTTTTGTATTTCGGTGATCAACTTAACATCTTCAAACATTCAATCAGTTACATGTCATCAGTCTCTCCCTTTGGCAGTGATGGAAACACACTACATTAATTACTAATACAATATGAAATATAATAATTTCATCAATCTTCCCTATTGTAACTATTTCAAATTTCTGGCTCTCGGTATGCTCAAATAGCTTATATTTTTTTTTTACAGAGTGATTTTTTCAATCCCTTCACTGGATAGATGTAGCAACTTCTATCTTTGTTCTGATATGTCCTCTACCTTGATTCTTCCTCTTCTTGATAATCTCTTTTTCCTTTAACAACTATCTCTCCCTTTGTATGTACTCTTCTCCCTTTGGTACTTCTCTCCCTTATATGGATATTTCATATGTAATCTCTCCCTATGAATAAAGATTAACTTTTCCTTTTGATTCTAAGGAACTTCTCTTCATGGATAATGATATAATCTCTTTTTGATAATGAGATAATCTCTCTCCCTTTGACAAAAATGTAGAACAATTACGTTCTATATCATCTTCCATCCCTTTATATAATTGTATCATCTTAAAATGGAAGCACTTCCATGTTAAGAGCGTTTATCCCTCCTTAGTGGACATTTTTGACCTCTACCATATCATCATCCTGTTTCTACATCATCTCATGCTTCTTTGCTGGTTCAGGACCCTAATTGGGCCTCTTCGGGAACCTCCTACCCCACCTGTCATATTTTCCAGGGGTTCTGACCCCCTGGGTCAGGGTCAACCTCGACCCTGACCTACGTCCCCCTTTCAAATCAGGAAACTTGTCAGCTGCCGGGGCTCATCAAAAATTTAGTTTTTCCCGCTTTCGGGTGAGCTGTTTTGGGTTCCGAAGTGTTGATTCCTAAATTATATTTAATATAGGTCCTTTTCTAGGGGCATGGGTATAATTAGAATTTAATTATCCTATGTAGGCCTCCTTAGAAGATTGTGCCCTAATTTCATATAAAAGGAAGCATTTCTCTCTCATTTTCTCTAAGTCTTCTAAGTGCAAAAAAGCTCTAATCAAGATTTTGTCAAGAAGAAAAAAGGTTCAAGCATCCATATCCAAGCTCTCAAGGTGTTCAATTCTTCCTCTCAAGCATTCAATTTCTCCATTGAAGATCAAGGATTCAAGCTTTCAAGCCTTTGAAGGGATTAGGTGCAAGCACTCAAGATTCAACATTCAGACCCTAGATCTAGCCATCATGGTGGTGTGATCTTCCTTCAGGTATCTTCAAGACTCTTTCATCATCTCTTCAAAGTGGATTTCAAGCATACAATCATGGAGGTTTATGGTTCATATTGAGTTCATGCTTTCATATTTACATAATTACATACATTCAAATTTCAATCACATATATATTGAATATCATAGCTTCATTGTTAGATTCAATTCTACTACTTGCTAGCATTCTGTACTTTATTGATTTCAAGGTTAATTCCTAAATTGGGGTTTGACTAAGGCAAACCCCTCCCCCACAACAAAACAATCTCCTTTTTCTTAGAGGTACAAGTACAAAATAGTGGATTTGAACCCAGATCTGGATACCCTTTTCGGCAAACTTTTAGGATCCGCGAACAAAGTCACTTTCAGATCTGTGTAGGTCAGGGTCGACATTATTGGGTCAGGGTTGACATTTGTGGGTCAAGGTCAACCTTTTTCATAAGATGAAATTGGAATGGAAAATTATTTCTGGGTTTTGTTCGTCTCTGTGTTTCAGTTTGGTATCAACTGTCAGTTTTTCCAGAAACAGTCTACAGACCTCAGAAAACAACATTCTTTGATTTGCAATATTTCAAGGTTAGTGCATTTCTCCTATCTCTTCAATTACTATCATATATCATTTCTATACATATAATTAACAGAATTTAAGGTATCTCCTTTACTATTTTCCTTTCCAAATAGTTGATTCATTTGTGCATTAACCCTTCTCTTGGGTTGATATTCAACTTGGATCTCCCATTTGTGCATTTGAGGGTAAAAAAGGAACATCTTATCTTCTCCTTAATCAAAATTGCAATACTTAATCAATTCAATTCAATTAAGGTTAATACAATCTAGGCAACTCAAAGAACAATCTACACATCAACACCTTACATTTCAAGATAATCAATTCACAATCAATTTAAAAATCAAATCAATCATTTCCATACCTTATCCATTTTATCTATTACATTTTAGTAAGATCATCACAAATTTTCTTATCTTACATTTTTGTGAACCCGTGATAGACAACTCCTTCTCTTTGGTGTTAGATTTACATCTTAGATTATAATTCACATTTATAAATACAAAACCACTTCTTTCTTTGTCATCATGAAATTCTTTTGGTGTATGGCTGTTTTTCTCATTATACTTCTTTTAGCATCTCTTTATGGTACCTATGATGTCTATGAGAGTGTTATTCATTTTATCATGTTTATTAATCTTCATGTTTCACTTGCTTATGCTATTGTAAAATTAACCAATACTAGTCTCCCTACTTTCAAAACTTTAATTAAGGATTTGTGTAGTGGACTTATTGTTCTTTTAGATTCTGTGAAGAATTCAGTAGATGATACTTCATTACTGAATCTTCCTAATCCTAATCTTAACCTTCCTACTCCAATCATTTCCAACAATCCCACTCCTATTCTCCCATCTTCCATCCCTAGTTCTTCTCATACTTTTGTTAAGGCTCAAACTATGGTACAAGATG
>MU224174.1:3606208-3625693 GCA_018584345.1 Thuja plicata
ATCTTCAGCACTTCCTTGATGTATTTGGACTGAGTGATATATATGCCTGCATCTTGTTGAAGAATTTGTAGACCAAGAAAGAATTTGATCTCCCCAAACATAGACATTTCAAATTCTTTGCTCATTTTATTAGAAAAGTATTTGCATAACATTTCATTTCCCCCAAAAATGATATCATCAACAAAAATTTCAGAGATCAGAATATTACCATCAGTATCTTCTTTTAAGTACAGATTGTTATTTTTACTTGTTCTTACAAAATCAATGCTAATGAGATAGGAGTGAAGTGTTTCATACAAGGCTTTATGTAGTCTACATACCATGTTTATCTTGTCTAGATCAAAAAACCCTTTTGGTTGTTCAATGTATACCTCTTCTTCTAGTATTCCATTTAGGAATGCAGATTTGACATCCATTTGGTATACCTTGAATCCTTTGAATGCAACATAATAAAGTAAGATTCTAACTCCTAGTCTAGCAATGAGTGCAAAGGATTCACCATAGTCAATACCTTCTTCTTGTGCATACCCCTTGCATACTAATTTTTCTTTGCTTCTTGTGACTTCTCCATTCTAATTTAGCTTATTTTCTGAATATCCATTTGGTACCGATTACATTCTTATCATCTGGTCTCGATACTAGGGTCCATGTACTATTCTTCTTAGTCTTTTCTATTTCTTCATTCATAGCACTTACCCATTCTTCATTCTCAAGTGCAGTATTAATAGATTTAGGCTCAAAATCACAACGTAAACATCTAGTGTTTAGTGAGTTACTTCTTCTTCTCATTCCAGCCTTCTTGTCTCCTATGATCAAATTTTGGGGATGATGTCTTCTGAAATACTTGGCAAGTTTCAGTTCATCTTTGTGTTCATCATTCTGATCATCATGTTGACCTTCATTCTGATCTCCATCGCTCAGAACATCATCTTGAGGATTTTCCTAATTTTTAGTAATTGCAGCCTGATTCTTGGGTGTAATGTTATGTTGCTCAGGAGCGATACACTATTGCTTGGGTAGAGTGTCATGTTCTTCAGTATAAATAAACTTGTTTTAGTCCTTTGGTTATCTTCTTCTTTCCTTATCATTCTTTTATGCAAATTCATCTATCTTTACATTTGCACTTTCAATGATCTTGTTAGATAACTTGTTAAGACATTTATAAGCCTTGCTTTTGGTGGAATACCCTAGAAAGATACCTTCTTCACTTTTGGAGTCATGATTTCCATTTCTATCATCCTTCAAAATATAACATTGACTACCAAAAATTCTGAAGTAACTTATAGTGGGTGTGTGACCATACCAAAGCTCATAGGGTGTCTTATTTGTGTCCTTCTTCAATTGCACTTTTTTTAATGTGTAGACAACGGTACTGACAGCTTCCCTCCAAAAATTTTGAGTGAGGATTTTCTCAATCATCAATGTTCTTGTACAATCAACAATGGATATGTTTGTTCTCTCAGCAATTCCATTTTTCTATGGTGTTCTTGGTGTAGAAACCTGTCTTTTAATTCCATGCTCATTACAATAGTTAGTGAATTCATCTTAAATAAATTCTCCTTCTCTATCTGACCTTAAGCATTTAAATTTCTTTTCACTTTGTTTTTCTACCATAGCCTTATACCATTTAAACATCTTGAATGCTTTTGATTTATCTTTTAAGAACATAATTGTCATCATTTTAGAATAATCATCAACAAAGAGAATGAAATACCTATCTCCATAGTAGCTCTTTGTCCTCATGGATCCACATAGATTAGTATGGACTGATTCTATAATTGCATTAGATGGATGGGCTTTACTCTTGAAACTATACTTTGTCATCTTACCTTTTTGAAAATTCTTGCACATGATATGCGTAGGCTTAGTCATTCTCGGTAAGCCTCTGACTTTTCATTTATTGCTTATCTTTATCATGTTGTCAAAATTCACATGACACAATCTTTTGTGCCACAACCATATGTCTTCATTTCTAGTCATCAAACAAGTGGTCTTAATGTCATCAAGATAGAAAAGGTTACCTTTATTCTTCTCACCAGTTCCAATCAACCTTACTAATTGATTGAAGATCTTTGCCTTCTTATTCTCAAATGCTACTCGGTGACCTATATTCTTCAACTGTGAAACACTTAATAGATTATAATTCAGTCCTTTTACCTAGTAATCATTTTCACATTTGATCAGGTTATTCCACATTATATTTCCTTTACCTTCAACTAGACAAGGTGTGTCATTACCCATTCTTACTGAACCACCATTATAGTATTCAAAAGTTTCAAAAATTTTCTTATTACCGGTCATGTGGTGAGTGCAGCCACTATCTATGATCCAGAAATCATTCTTACTAACCTTATATATGAGTGCAATTTCTACATACCTTTCTTCTTCTTTGTCTGAATCATCCTTCATGGCTACAAATACCATCTCAATATCTTCTTCTGATTCGGTGTCAGTAGCATCAGCTCTTTTCTCAGCTAGGTAACAATCTTTCTTCCCTTTGTCCTTGTAGTCTTAGGTATCTCTTTTGTCATATTGTCAGTTTCTTCTGTAATCTCTGTTATCACCTCTATCAAACTTCTTCTAATATGATCTGTCATTACTTATGCCATCTTTTCTTCTGTTGGGACATCTTCCAGCAAATTGTCCAACCTCTTTACAATTGCAACATACAAGTGGTAATTTACCTTTGTATCTACCTTTTCCTCTTTGTAATCTTCTTTCCATTAGTGCTTCAATCTCATTAAGATCTTGATCATCACCATCACTTTCACTATCATTTCTAATAGCATGTCTATGAATTGACTTGCTTATTTTCAAAGAAGATTTGAATGCAGATTCTATAGATGGTAAGACACTATTATCAAAGTTATTCATCTCAAATGAAATTAGTCTACCAATTAGACTATCTAGAGTAACTATATTATTTGCAAATCCTCTCATTTATTGAAAAGAAAAAACTCTAATAGCATATACAGGCAGTAAGGTTCTTAATATTTTACTTACCACTATCTCCTCTTCAAGTACACCTCCAACTCCTTGGATATCATTGACTACCTCTTTGATTCTATAGCTATACTGAGTGATATTTTCTCCTTCTTTCATCCTTAGGTTAGCAAACCTCCCTCTTAGGCTTTCTTACTTGGCTCTTAGTACATTACCATCTCCTCCATGTACCAACTTCAATTTATCCCACATTTTCTTTGAAGAGGTGCAAGGTTTTGACATCTTCAAACTCAACATCAGAGAGTGATGAGGAAAGTTATATCATCATACAATTATGATCATGTTTTTCTCTCAATTTCTCAAGAGTGTGAGGTCCTTTAGGAAATACATATTCAATATAAAGGTGTTGAGTAACATCATTACCAATACTTGATAGGTGGAGTCTTATTCTACTTTTCCATGATGCAAAGTTCTCTTTATTCAACTTGGGAACATCTCTTCTATTCATCTTGTGATCTTTTTCTTGAGCTATTAAACTCCCTTTCTAAGAACACAAGCTCTGATACCAATTGTTATAAATAACTGAGAGGGGGGTGAATCAATGGCCTCAAAAATATTCTAATTTAATCAACCCAAAAACTTAGCACCACAATATTAAGCCTCTAGTTATCTTCAGTCCTACAAGATGTATGCCTTCAAATAATCATATCAAATAACTACTACTCAAAGTTATCTTTTAAACTTTATTCTTTATGTTTACTGAATAGAAGTCTTTCATTTACCAAAAAATAGTAAATTACTTAGAGTATACCGATCAATCCAAATTAGCTATGTATAATTAAAAACACTAAAGTAATGACTCATAAACACATTGAAACATGGATTTTTAACATGGAAACCCTGTTAAGGGAAAAAACACTTGGGATCGGTAACCCAAAATTTTCACTCTTCAAAAGTGAGCTCGGTGAAGAGCCAACCTTATTAAAGGTTACAAACACACTGTTAGGTGTGACCTTGTTAGAGGATTTAATAGAATAGTTTTTCACTTGATATCGGGTAGCTTTATGCTCAGCTTTATGCTCCCTTCTATGACCAAACCTAGTGTAGTTTGTCAAATGGCATCTGGCATCTCATGCTATCTTCATGATCAAACTTTTTGATACTCCTTGGGATGTATCTCAATATAGAAAGGATCTTTAAATCCTTCTCAGTTAAGAGACTTTCTGAATCAATGGTTAAACTAAAACAGTATGATCTGTTCACATATACAACTTATACTTGCAGATTTTAAGATCTATTATAAGCTCATTAAAACCATTCTGATCAATATATCTTTTCAATACCTTTGCTCCACTTTTGTTTATGCTTAGTGATGCTATGCTCTGTTTCTTAGTGTTAGAAAAAATCTTTAGCTCTTTCCTCAGCTTGATTGATCACAACTGTATGAAGTTGTTCTTCATCTGTTTCTCTTCAGCAACCTTTTTTTCATTCACTCCCCTTAATTCATAATGAATTAAGTTGTCTCTTTATAGACATGATATCACTTTTGCTAGGTTCTTGATTTTCTTGATCTTAGCATGATCCACAATTATCGCCAAACTTTATTTAAAACTTTACTCTTATTTTATCTTGTAGAAAACTCTGTGACAATTGGATTAAACAACTTTTCATCTTTTACTTATCTCTGGCTTTATCTTTTCGATTAAAATAATGATAACAACCAGTTAAGTCTATCTTTAGCTCTGCCAGCTAGATATTTTGTCATTTTTGAACTCTAGTTAACTTCGGTGTTTTAACTCTTTGATAGCTTCGGTCAACACTTCTGTTCTCCTTGGCCTTCTCCGTCGGGGTTATCTGTCCTTCAGGATTCAGTGCAAAGTTATTTTCATCGATTAACACTGTAATTCTGGTCGTTGGTAATTCTTGTTATTTTTATCTTTAGTAATGCTCGTCAATTTATTTTCTCGGGCATTACTGTGACTTAACTTTCATTTATCTCTATCCGTTGGGTTCCACTAGTCATCGATGTTTGTAGTCACTTAGTGAATGGTTGTCTTTTATGCATTACTAAAAGCATAATCTTTCTCTCTCTAATTCTTTGAAGTCTTTAACACTTTGAATATAACCAATTATATTATATCAAGTTGACATCAATGACAATACAATCCATTAACTGATTTAATGTCTTGCATTATCTTTATGCATTTCGGTGATCAACTTAACATCTTCAAACATTCAATTAGTTACATGTCATCATTTACTAATTGTATCACTTCATTGAGGGATGAAAGTGGGTAGTTATCCTTCTAGGAGGCCTTGTTTAGCTTCCAGAAATCTACATATATTCTGATCTCACCAGTCTTCTTCCTCACTGGCACCAAGTTTGCAACCCACATGGAATGTTGAATCGGGAAAATTATTTTCGCATATAGCAACTTTTGCACTTCCTTTTGTATTAGAGGCTCCATGGTGGGGTTCATGGGCCTTTGACATTATCGGAAAGGCTTGGAGTATGGTTTCAGTGGGATGTTATGTACTATAACTGAGGTGTCATATTTCTTCAATTTCTCATAGCTCCAGGCTATGACATCTCGATACTTAGAGAGGATTTGGAGCATTCTCTTCTTCTCTTCTCTCGTACCTACTTTCCCGATGTGGACCTCTCTCAGCTCATCTTCTATATTGAGGTTGAATGTTTCATATTATTTACAATTAGGTGGGACATCCGGTTTTCTTCTCATAGTGGTCCCATCACTATCAAAAACTCTTTCTAGTTCTACCATGCCTTTAGGTATGGAACTGGTCCTCAAGTTTATGATACTTTGATCATCGGGCACTTTTGGATCTACTTCTTCCTTGAATTCTTCCTTCCCTTCATCTATGATCTATTTTTCAAACATACCTACACAAATAATGAACTCAAGGATGTGTTGGTCATCTTGGAAGACCTAGAAGTTGGTAATATTGTCTGGGATGGTTGGAGCCGTAATGAGTTCCACTGAGAACTTCTTTAGTTTTGACTTTTCCATTGGGTGTAATAAGCTAGAAGAAATAGCTAGTGCATCAATGATGACATTCTTTCTCCTTGGGATGAATTTGATATTGAATTATTCAAAGAATTTCATCAAGTTCCATGCCCTATTTCAGTAAGCTGAGAGTCTCTTATCATTGCAATAATATTGACTGCAGGCTGGTTTGATGATCAATTATGAGTTGCCTTCCACTATTACAGAATTTTTTCCCTTTTCATGAGCCAGGAGGAGTCCAAAAACTAACACCTCATACTCTGCAACATTTTTAGTGCACAAAAACTATAACCAATAAGAAGCATAGAAGGAATTACCTCTTGGATTTATCAGCTCAATCCCTGCACAGGCTCCTTGTTTACATTTAGAACGGTTGAAATGAAGTTTCCACATTTGGTATTATTTTGCGAGGTTTGACCTGGGTTGGAAATTTCCTAAAAAATTCACCATTTTGAGCCTTCTATCCTTTCCTCCCTCACTATATGAGGATGCCAATTCTTCTTTTCCAATCCCTCGAGTGCCCTCAGGATCTGGAGATTTGGTATCTTCATTTTCTTGGTTTTCTTTTGGCTTCTTGTAGGGTGGGAAAGCACCATCATCTAAAGTAATCGAGTCACTGAACATACCAGGAGTAGGGTTCTTGTCATCTGAATCTGATCCACCATCTTGAATTCTAGCCAAGGGGTTCTGACTGGTAGGGTTGTCCACCTTTGGAGGGATGTCACATATGTCTTCCCTCTTGGTTTCTTATCTTTTGTTCCCAGATCTTCAAGAGCTTGATTGATAAGGAAATATGGGTTAGCACTCATGATAACGCATCTTGGAAACTTAGACATGTGAATTCTGAGTGGACCACTTGGTGTAATCAATAGTATCCTTGTAATAAGAGGATGTTGAAATCTCCGTCCCATCCTAGGTGTTGTAGGCTCTTCATCAAATTGTTGATGAAACTTTTGAAGATGTCATCATTGGGACTGATCTCTAGCAGAGCTTATATGGTATTGTGATCTTGTTCTTCAGTCTCCTTGATCTGAAACATGGGGATGTCATCCATATGGTAGGTACCTAGGTCAGTTTGTATGAACATGATGTCATTTGGGGTGTTATAATTTGTAATCATCCTTTTCAATTTGGGCTCAGCATCGATATTGATTTGGTTGTTCAATCCCTCCCATGGTAACCACGATTGGGTGAAGTTATTGGACAACCATCCTCTCAAAAATTTGGTCCATTCTCAACCCAACAACATCCCATAGGTCTCAGGAATATCCATTATGTGCACATTGTTGTGTTCTTGTACTCTTGGGTCCGCGACCAATTGGATGTGCACATCTTTATACACACCCATTAGTTTGACCTTTGTCTTGTCTAGTTGGATTACCATCTGGTTTGTTGTCTGGGGAACTATTCCTAGCTTCTGGCAGATAGACAAGGGCATAATGTTACATGAATCTCTTGAATCAATTAAGTAGTTGTATAAGTTTTTTTTGAACATTCACAAAGTCAGTAAGAATGGGGGTACTTCTATCTTGTCTTTAAACATTGCAGGGAAAGATTCTAAAGTGTTTATATTAGATGTGGGGGTCTTCACGTTGCTGCTTGTTGTGCCTTGTCTGGAGTGGTCCAGGGATTTTAGAAGTGCTTCTCTCTGGGAAGTGCAGTCTTGAATTATATCAAACATAGAGATGTTCACCTTCATTTTCTTCAACTCCTCGACCACACTGTATTTGTTAGCTAACCAATACAGATTTTTGTAACTTGCAAACGTGTTTGGTGGAGATGATGTAGGAGCACTCGGACCCTTAGGAGGCATGGGGTTGTTTCTAGCTCACGGGGCTGGAGGATTTGGTTCCTTTCTCATAGGTATACCATATGTTAGAGGTTCCTTTTGGCTCCTTAAGTTGTATGGGCTTCGATGATCATTTTGAAAGGCACGAAATTTGGAATATTCAGGTTCTTTCTCCCTCTAGAATGGGAATACAAATTCTTCCTCATTTTAGACATCAAAAATTTCCCTGCTTCTATGTTCATAGGAATCAAACATGATTGCATTGAACTAAATAGAGGGTTCCTCCAGAATTCATGGATTTTGGAGGTTTGTATTGCTTTCACACCCAACATTGTCTTGGTGTTGGGTTGTGTTAGGATAAAGTAATACTAAGAGGGGGGTGAATCAGCATTACATCACTTCAAACATGAACTTAATAAATTCCAACTTAACCATACAATTGCTAAAATAAAAATAACATAAGCATGATAATCCTTAAAGGATCGGATGTTGTCATTAGTATTCAAGCAGACAGTTTTGGTCGGCCAAGCATTCACTGAGTGTCAGCATTCACCAAGCAATAGTGATCACCAAGTATAGTGTTCACCAAAAACAGTGGTCACCGAAATGCTTAGTACACCAAGAAAGTATATCCACCAAGTAGAGACATAACCGAATAGAGACACAACTGAGCACTAGTCTATAGAGACACTACCGAGTAGAGACATCAATGAGCACCAGTCTAACCAAGAGACAGTCTTAGCACCAAGAAAAGAAGATCTAAACTACACGTCAGCTAAAGGACTTTAGTCTTTAAATTAGCTTTTTTCTTAACTGGACAATTGTTTCTTGAGGATCAAGAAAAGCGTAATTCTTGGATTTAATCAATTTAACTGATTGTATTCATGCAAACTAGGAGATCAAGGTCAAGTTGTAAACCTTTGTTCTTAGAGTTGTTCAAGAAAAGCGTGAAACCTAATTAGGTCAATACATTGTATATATAGATGTGTAATCAATCAAGAATATGATGATTGTAACTGCACAAGGACATCTATGGATTAGACAGAGGCTTTCATGCAGAAGAACACACAAAGAAGAATTCAGTTATGAAGAGCTAGATTCAAGGCTACTGAGCAGAACAGAGGTATTATCCATCGCAATAGGTGATATAAAATTTTGTGAACTTAATGGATCTGTAATTAGAAATTCAAGATTGCAAGCTATCAGGTCATAAATATTTTTGTCTACTCTCTAATAATTGTAGCAAATAGAATTAATCCTTCAAGAAGGTGGACTTAAGAGTCTTATTGTAAATCTCTTAACCGAGTGTACACACTCATTGTGTTGCTAAAGTATCTTAACCGAGTAGACCTAAAAAGTTTAACATGTTACTCCTAACAGGGTAAGATCATCAGAAGTGACCACAATTTGTAGCCTTAACATGCACCTTCCATTCTATAGATAGTGAAGCTTTGTGGGTTTCATCCCCACCGCAGTTTTTACCTTCTAAAAGGGGTTTTCTGCATTATCAATTCTTGTATCATGAGTATATGAGTTTCATGAATGATTCTATATTTGTTTACATGCACTTACATTTATGTTATGATATTACATGCATAAAGTAGAAAAGAAACAATGGTCGATAATGAAAGAAAAGATTACTAAGGTTTAAAGAGTAAAAGTTTTTAAGGGTACTAATTCACCCCCCACCCCCCCCCCCTCTCAGTACACACCCTTTCATTATTCCAAAAATTNCCCCCCCCCCCCCCCCCCCCTCTCAGTACACACCCTTTCATTATTCCAAAAATTGGTCTCAGAGCTAGATCTCTTATTTGGAAAAGTTTAAACACTTGAGAGAAAATATCATACAATGGAAAGGTATAAGCTTGGAAAAAAAAATTGAGAATGAGAAGTTGCACATACAAGTTTTCTTTCAGCAATACAAATAAGAAAGAATCAAAATGAAAGAGTTATTGGTTGAAAGAAAAGTCATGGAATCTTGTGACAATGAAACTGACTATAATGAAGAAGAGATACCTAATTTATTTGATTCATCTAGATCTGGATCAGGTAATACATCTGACACATCTGAAGGAAGCATTACAAATCTAAATGAAATCAATCAACATCTGACTAGACAAGTGAAATTACTGTAGATCGGGCAAGAGACACAGATGGTAAGGATGATTGATGTTATGAATAATGAAAGACAAGCTGAATAAGAAAGAACTTTAGCTATTGATGATAGGAGGAAGATTACTGAAAAGTTGCAAGAGAAAGAATCTGAGATACAGAGATTTACTGAACATCACATTGAGATCACCAATCAAATACTTCTTATCAGTCATGAGGCCAACCAAGTGAAATAGAACTTAATGGAAAATTGGAAGTTATTGGTGAACAAAAAGAAGAAAATGAGAAACTGAAGCATGAAGAAAAGATTCAACAACACAATGATATGATCAAGAAAGATGAAGACAGTACAAAAAGAATGGATGAATTTCTGAATAGACAAAGAAGACTCAACAACAATACCGGTTTAGGGTATACCAAGCATGAAGAATCATCATACCGAGCTGATCAAAGGAATGTCTACTCAAATCCAAGACCAAAGAAGCATTCATGTAATCATTGTGGAAAACCAGGCCACACATCAAATGTTTGCAAGAGAAAAGAAAAAGGTATTCCTAAAACTACTTCTACATTCATAGGTAATTGTTATAACTATAACAAGCATGGACACAAAGCACATGAATGTAGATCTAAGAAGAAAAAACCAAAGAATAAATCTTACATGGAAAAAAATTGTTCTAATTGCAACATGCATGACAGAACATCTCATGAATGTAGGAAAAAGATGAAGCAAGTCTGGAAACCAAAAGAACAAGAAAATGCATATGAACCGAGAAGAGTCGGTAATACATATGTATGGGATTACAACACGGGTAAATTTCATAGAATGTGGTAGATATGGACACATAGCTACTAACTGCATGAGTTAATGGATAAGAAGATCTAGAAGCTAGACTAACTCTAGAATGGCATGCTTACACTATCATAAGGTTGGTCACTTAAGCAAGGACTACAAAGACCGAGTGACATAGTCAAGCACTTTTGCAAATGGAAATACTATTGAATACATCAAGAGAATGAGAAATAAAATATGGAGGAGAGATTCAAACAATGAAAATGTTGGACCAAGAACTCCAATTGGTGACACCTCATCTAATGGATTAGGTGATTCCACCACCCCCACCTAAGCAATACAACTAAGTATGGAACTGCACTCTACAAATTTATATTTTACATCAGTTCCTACATTCATTAATAATAAGCCAAATTATCATGAATGAAGATGCACAATGGTATTACTTGTTATGTTTTATGAATATAGTTTGGTCAATTAATATTAACCAAGCATAAAATGCATGTTGGTAAACATATGAAAGATAACTGAGTTGACACTATACACCGAGCATCATTGGTAAACATGTGGGAGACAACCAAGTTGACACCTTGCACCGATTATTGAATACTCACTGAGTTGAAGTCTTTGGTGTGTTAACAGAGCGTCTGTGCTTTGTCAACTAAGTGGCAGGTGAAGCATTTAATGCATCACTTAGGTCATATTTTTCTATAAAAGGGAAAATGAGAGCTCATTCATTCACCCAGTGTTTACGAGCAGATTGTAGAGTGAGAAGAGTGATTCACAGTGATTACATTGTAGACCAATTAACAATGATTCCAAAGCAACTCCAACAGATTTCAAGCACTCACCGCGATCATCCAGTAAGTACCAAGACTTATCAAGCTGACAGTTCATTTCTGAAGAAGCCCTAATTTTCATGAACAATGGCAGCCACTTCCTGGACCATGAAAAATAAAGATGACAAAAGATAAGAAGGTCACTCTTATCAAGAACTCAACTTGTGAGGAACAAAATTACAAATTCTTTCCTGAGGTTGCTTCACAACCCAACAACAAGGGAGCATTCTTGAGTATCCCGCCTAGGGTTTTATTGGTCAAAGACATTCGAGCATACATTCACTACAAGGTTACAAAGATCAGAGAAATTGAACTTAAATAATATTATAAGAAGCTATGCATGAATGGAAACCTAAAGGATTAGTACAAACACATCGAAGTGAAAGGGTTAACCAATGCCCTACTATTCTCGAAGTAATTCAAGACCGAATAGATTTGTATTGTGCTCAGTTGTGTGCATGATGGTAAAATGTGGTTGGATGAACCTAAGGAAATCATAAAGGATGTGATTCATGCAGTCACTAGATACCCAATCACTGAGAAGAAAAAATCCATAAGGCACCCAAGTTTCCCCGAGATTGAAAAGCTAACAGGAGACGAAAGGGACGTCAGAGCCCTGAAAGTGAACTCAATCACCGACCCTGAATTGAAGTTTGGTGCATATGTGGTTATATACAATATATTTCAGGCAATTAGAATGAACAACTTTGATTGTGAAGCTAGTGACACAACATACAAAATTGTGAAGAAAGGAATGCAACTAGACCTAGCAGAGCTGCTGCTGAAGCAACTTGAAGAAAACATGAGAACCATTAGATCAGCCAGATATAATACATGTAAGTTTGGTTTTCTATTGGTTTGCACATTCTTTTACTTCCAAAAATTCTTTCCTTGAATCATTAATGTCACTTGGGACACAAACCGACCAATCACTACACAAGTTAGTGATTTTATTAACTCACTAGGAGATAAATTCACACCTTTAATGGATGACTACTTTGCCACATTCAAGACTAGAATGGAGAAGAGGATGAGAATCCCTGCTCAACTAGTGGGAAATACAAGGATGAGATATGCTTTGTAGTGGACACTGACACTATGCTAATCAAAGTTGCTAACCCTAGAACAACATTGTTACCACCACTGAAATATAAAATTGATATAGATCAGCTACAAAATCCATTGAAGCCCTATCAAATGTACCAATTGAAAAATCTATAAGTAGATTTTGCACATATAAAGAAGCCAATTCAAGGATAAATATTGGCTTAGTAGTCAAGAAGATAGGGAAGAAACAAACTCAAATGGTAAAGACACTAAAGAAAAAACTCTCATTAATTGACGAAGAGTTAGAATAAAGAGAGGATATCACTGAGGAATAGTCACCTGTTGGTGAAGGAAAAGAGTTAAGTGACTACGAGTTTACCGAATCTGATGTTGAGCCACCAAAGGCCAAGAAATAAAAGGTTACTTATGTAACAGCTACATCTAGAACTAGGAGAAAAAAAGATAAGGTAGACTCACCACCTTTGAAGAAAGGTACAGTGAAAACTTATATGAAAAGAAAAGCCTCAACTGAGCCTAGAAAATAAAAAATATATATAAGAGGAAGAGAGGACAAAGATGACACTGAAAAGGATGAAAGAGAATAAAGAGTCCAAGCAGAAAAGGCCAAAATACCAAAGACAATTGATGAAGTTGTAGAGTCAATCATCAATACTGACAGTATCTCACATCATAAGATTAGACAATGGCCAACTCTGTCTACTGAAGATCAGAATAAGATAGAAGAGGTCATAATCAAGATGATGATTGCATATAAATATTTATCTATATAATTTAATTCTCATATTCCACAAGATCTAAATGATAATATATCATCAAGGTGAACATATGCATTGCATATGGAGAAACAAATGAGGGAGAAATCCCTAGCTACATTCATGCCTGAGTCAACAGTTGAAGAAATTGCTAAAACAATGAAGGAGCATACAAAGAAATTTTGTGCAAAGACAAGATCATACAAAGTATTGCAAGATAGGTTAGAATAGATTGATATAGAAACCAATAGGATTTGGACACAAATATTCAATCCACCAAAGTAGGTACTAGCTCTAACTGAGACAACTCACAATCAGGCGAAGGAGGCCACACCGAGCCCCGAGCACATTTTCATCAATGACACCGAGGATGTCAATTTGATTGATTTGAAAATAGAGGCAAGTAAGGCCATGGATGACATTCCTTAGATATTGCAATCATTAGGAGAAACAAAAGATATGACTATAAAAGATATAACTAAAGGTGATTCTGATGATAATGTCAAGGTTGATGAAGATGTAAGTATTTCCACTAAGCAAACAAAGGAACAAGACACTACAAATGTTGCACAGGAAAATGTGCCAGGTAACATTCCTTTATTGATACAAGCTATCAATATAATCGCTGAAGCCAAGGAGAAAACACCTGAACCTGAATCAGACACACTGAAGGACAAAATTGATGAACAAGGGGACAAGAGAGATAACAGTGGAGAGAAACTAAGAGATGCACCCACCAAGGATAGTGGAAAGGAAGAAAAGGATGCAAGTCAAGAAAAGGTTGATGTAGAGACATCTACAACCGACCAACATGTATTGACCGAGCCACCTAGAAAAGGCACCACACCTCCCAAGAAATCAATGACATAAATAGAGCAACAAAAGGATCTTGCTATTGTACCACATTCTCCTACTATTAGCAACATTCCTAAGAAGAAGAAGAACAAATCCCTAGTTACACTTGAGTAAATCATAGAAATACCCGACTATGATCCAAGAACACTAATTACGAGTCATTAAAAAAGTATGGGGAGATATGAAAACAGAAGGCACAACAGGAAAAGATCAAAATGGAACACAAAAATACACAAGTCCTAGAAACAACAAAGGACATACTACTACAGGTAGTTCTTGTTACATAGATTGATCAAGATGCACCCATCATAGATCAATTGGAAATTCTGATCGGGGCAATCACCAATCAGAATGTAGATGCTGAGAAGGTCATTGAGGAAAGAGATGAGGAGAAATTTTACTACAAACTCAGAGAAAATCAGCCAAGAAGTGGCAGTAAACAAGGGGAAACTTTCTGAACTGGTAACTCAATTAGAACCTATTATTTCAGAGTTAGTTACCCTAGTGCAAAAGATATGCAATATTGAAAACTTCACCACAGAGCATGATGCACAAATAGATAAATTGAATGAAGATCTGAAAGCTAGTGCCCAAAGTCTTTCAGCCAAGCCAAATGCATTCAAACTGTAATATGAAAAGTTAGTTGAATCCAAATGATTAAGACTTGAGATACAAAAGGAAGAAAGAAAAATCAGAGATGAAGTAACCAAACTGCAAAGTTTATTACTACCAAATCTCACATTGGTAATGACACATATGACTACGAAAAAGAATCTAACTGCCACCCAGAGATGTTAGTAGCTGAAAGAATCTATGATATGCACGCTCAAATCACATTGGAGCATATGACCCTAGAACACCTGAAGGAGAAAAAGGAAAAGCTGATGGAAGACATCAAGCAATCTCATAAGCACATTTTTGAAAAGTTGTAAGGTATACATCTTTGTCATTATTTTCAAAAAAAGGGGGAAATGTATATGTACATTCATTGTATCCACAAAGGGGGAAAATATACCAAGGGAAACATGTACAAACCAAGAGCATGCACATAGGGGGTCATTGTATAAGTATAAAATACTTGGTTTATATACTATATATATAAGTTTTTTATACTAATGCCAAAGGGGGAGATTGATAATCCATAAAGGATCATATGTTTTCATTATTATTCAAGAAGATAGTTTTGGTCAGTCAAGGATTCACCGAGTGTGAGCATTCACCGAGTGACAGTGATCACCGAGTGCAGTGTTCACCGAACACAGTGGTCACCAAAATTCTTAGTATACCGAGCAAGTATATCAACCGAGTAGAGACATAACTGAACAAAGACACAACCGAGCACCATTCTATAGAGAAACAACTGAGTAGAGAAATCACTGAGCACCAGTCTAACTGAGAGACAATTTTAACACTAAGAAAAGCGGATCTGAACTACACGTCAGCTAAAGAAATTGATTCTTTAAATTAGCTTTTTGCTTAGCTAGACAACCATTTCTTGAGGATCAAGAAAAATGTAATTGATGGATTTAATCAGTTTAACTGATTGTATTCATCCAAACTAAGAGATCAAGGTCAATTTTTAAACCTTTGTTCTTAGAGTTATTCAAGAAAAGCGTGAAACCTAATTAGGTCAATACATTGTATATATAGCTGTGTAATCAATCAAGAATATGATGATTGTAGCCACACAAGGACATATATGGATAAGACAAAGGCTTTAATGTAGAAGAACACATAAAGAAGAATTTAGTCATGAAGAACTAGATTCAAGGATACCGAACAGAACAAAGGTATTATCCATCACAATAGGTGATGTACTATTTTGTGAACTTAATGGATCTGTAATAAAAAATTCAAGATTGCAAGATATTAGGTCATAAATATTTTTTTCTACTCTCTAACAATTGTAGCAAACAAAAGAAATCCTTCAAGAAGGTAGACTTAACAGTCTTATTGTAAATCTCTTAACCGAGTGCACACATATATTGTGTTGCTAAAACATCTTAACCAAGTAGACCTAACAAGTCTAACATGTTACTCCTCACAGGGTAAGATCATTAGAAGTGATCACAATTTGTAGCCCTAACAGGTACATTCCATTATGCAGATAGTGAATCTTAGTGGGTTTCATCCCCATCATAGTTTTTACCTTCTAACAAGGGTTTTCTGTGTTATCAATTCTTATGTCATGAGTATATGAGTTTCATGAATGATTCCATATTTTTTTACATGCACTTACATTTATGTTATGATATTACATGCACATAAAGTAGAAAAGAAACAATGGTCGGTAATGTAAGAAAAGATTACTAAGGTTTAAAGAGAAAAAAAATTTAAGGGTACTGATTCACCCCTCCCCTCTTAGTACACACCCTTCCATTATTCCAAAAAAGAACATAACACATAACTCATAACATCATGAATTATTGTCAAGGAAACCCTAGCCAAGGGAAAACCCTAGTGGGGATTGTACCCACAAATAGGCACTAAAAGTATAGTGTCCCTATTAGGAGACCTAGCCATGTTAAGAGCTGAGTATTACATTAGCACATTTCCCTATTAGGGGAATACAAAACCCTATTAAAAATACACTAAGCACACAACTCTTACAATCAGAAATAGTTCTTTTACAATCTCAGAAATGAACATTACAAGTATCATCTATGCTTATATAGTTCCTATTATAGCTCACAGCTGTCTGATATGCATTCCATCTTCTTTATATCATCTCATCACTACCTCTTTTTCTTTCACATACTTCACTTAACAAAAAGCTCTTCATATATATATATATATATAGCTCTTCACATACTGTTCATCTTCCCTGTCTCTCTGTTACTCTGTCTTCGCATCACTTGAAAACACTGTAACTCACTACGATCAATACCCAAACTCAAGTGACCTTAACCAAAGATAATAAACATTCCAAAATGTCTTCCTCTAAGCTCTCTTGTCATCAAACATCATATACCATCTTCGCTGTCCAAAACTATACTTCTATACTCTATCTTACTTATTACTTTACTAAGTAATTTTTCTATCTATATCTCCAAAACTATAAACAACTCCAAGAGGCCATCATACCAAATGTGTTGCCATAAATGACAACCCTCAAGTGTCTCATAACACTCCAAAATGCATCAGTTTCCAACAATCTCTCCCTTTGGCATTGATGGAAAAACTTAGTGAAAAATGACTAAGTGTCAATACTCAACAAAAACATTTCTCCATATATTCTATACTTCTACATACATTTTTCATCTCTTCTCTTCTCTCCCTTTGAAAAAAATGGAAAAGGTGTACAAAAATGTAGAATAATTCTACTTACTTGAAAATTTAGACCATCTTTAGTACATCTTGGAAAGAATTTTCCAAGATCTTCACTTCCTCTGTCCAGGTCCTCACAAAAATTTGAATTACATGAATCAGTCTATTCAATGCAAATGAAGAAGCCTATGTTGCCTTTAGATCAGTAGGCATATGTGTTGTAAGGGCATGTCCTATCTTCTCCATGTCAGAGATATGAACCTCAAGAATTGATGCTTGGGCATGATTAAACTCTTCAGCAAACCAAATATTGTCATAAATCTCCCTCTTTCTGTATCAAGGACACTCAGTTTGTCCAAAATATTAGATACCTCTTTGTCTATCTCCAATAGAAATTGTAAGGAGGTCTCACAACTATCCATCAATTTATCTAGAGTAGATCTTTCCTTCACTACTATGTCTTAAATGTTTTTGATATGTCTAATAGGGTTGATACAATAATTGTATAACTTCCTTCCTTGTATGATAAAACATTTAGCCTCAGATGTAGTCTTATTCAATATTCCCAAGTCCCAAGAAATAGACTTGCATACTTCCTCTAATTTCTTCTCAAGATATCTCTTCTCATCCTTCTCTTCAATTATCTTCACTAATGACTCATAGTGACTATCAAGACCATCTAGTGCCATGTTCAATTTCTCTTCATATTCCTTTCCTTGAAAAACAATAGGTGCTGGAAGTATTTTGTTCAGAGTGTCAACTTCTCTTGTCATCACCTTAGCCTTCTTCTCTCCGTTCTGCTCAGATCTTTCTTTAGCTTTATCAAATTTGATGTGGGATAAATGCATTGGCTCATCTACATCCATGTTCTCAACATCAATTCTCAAATCCTTATCTACACTTGCCAACAACAAATATGAAGAATCACATGTCATAGTTTCCTACTTCACTTCAACCTTATTTACTATATCTTCCATTATTTCATCAATGTTTTCCTTATGTTTTTCTTTCTCTATCATATCCTTGTCACTGCTTTCCTCAAAGGTTGTATCTTGCAAAAAGGGGTCATTCACATCCTGCAAAGTGTTCAATGACACAGGCACATCATAAACATTGAAATATGGTTTCTTCACAATACTTACATACTAACTAGTATCTTCTCTCAATCATTTATCAAGATTTAATTCCTCTAGTTTCTCATATAATTCCTCAGGTACAAAGCCTCCAATATCTAACAAATTCTTCTTAAAAACAAGTAAATGATTAATCACTATGTCCTAAATCATAATTTTGGTAGATGCCTCATCCTATCATAGTATTTAGCCAATGAAACAAGCTTCCCTTTCTTAATAATCCTTTTCTCTAGAAATTTAATATCTGGTTCCATAGTTGTCTTACATTGGTGGTTTATTTTTCAACTTTCTTCTCTTTTCCTTCTATCCTTTGTTTCATAGGCTATGAGTCTAGTTTAGTGGACCTTGTGTTTCTTTGAGGTACAAGCTTTTCTATCTCTTCCTACTATGTCTTATGTTGATGTAGTGCAAGGAAGGAGAATCACCAATGGAGATGTCCTAGCCCCCAGAAAATATCCACACAATAGAAGATAATAAAAATACAGAGATTTATATCCACACAATGCAAATACTCATAATAGAATCATCATATTTTCATCCAACATGCCCGGCTATAAGGCCTTCCGGGTTACGGCCAAATACAATGCAATTACAATAGAAACTCTGTAAGATATCACAAGATCCAAACTAAACTCTAGCTAGCCCAGATCCACACACTGGTAGGAACCCCCAAGGAAGATCTAAACTTGTGCTCGCAAGCCCACCAAGCAATCCCCTTTTTTCCCAAGCCACATCCACTAGCTCTTCTCAAAACTCGCTTCTCTTCCTCTTCCTCTTCTCTAGGATGGATGAATGAATGACTAAAGACTTCCCACACAACCCCTACTTATACCAATCTAAGCCACAGGTCGGCCCTGAACATAAATTAAATACAAATACCGAAATTAAATGCCACAAGTCGGCCAACA
>MU224174.1:3630934-3642730 GCA_018584345.1 Thuja plicata
TAGTTTCTTAGTTTAACATGCATATGGGTAAAAACCATAGAAAATTTTTGACTAGTTAGTTTCGATCAAAACTAAGAAAAAAATGTAGTTTCGATCGAAACTAGGAATGTTTTGATCGAAACAATCAGTTACTTTCTATCAAAAGTACTTGACTAAATCCTCCCCCTCATGGATTTCATGAGGAATTCCTTCCTCCAAAAAACTATAACCCACTATTGTGGGATCACCTTTCTGTACTCTGCAAGACTCTTACCAATATTACTATCATTCTTCTTTGTATCCATAAGAGGTGGTACTCTTCTGTTGTACGTTCTATTGTACCTACAAAACTTCATTATATGCCCTAGATTGTTTCATTTGTAGCATATAGGAGGTGATATATTTTGATTTATCTATAACTTACAATAATTTGAGATGTACCCAAGGTTATTACATTTGTAACATGTGGTTTTAGCCGTTGACTCTTTCCTAATGTTATCTTATTTGTATCTAGATTGATCAAGTTTCCTGCATTCTGCTTTCTTGTGGCCGTATGCATGACAATTAAAGAAATATATAGAAAAAGGTTTGAAAGGGGCTTTATATCCTTGTTACATCCAAAAAATCTACCTCTGAAAGGTCTGATATGTTCTTTAGGTTCTTCAAGAGTAGGTTTTTCTCCATCAATCTTCGCATCATATTTTTCCTCTTGATTCTTGGAACATTCAACTTCATTGAAGCCAACACCATTCATGTCTCCTTTAGCTTTCCGTCTTTCTCTTTGTTCATTGAGCACATCACTGCTCATGTGAAGTCTCTCAATATGTTTCTTTGCCTCAACAAGTTCACCTTTTATGATCTGATTATATTTCTCTAATTCCATATACTTGTTCTTATAGTGATCAAGTTCATTCTTCATTTGTCACATCAAAATCATCCTTCAAAGCTTCTTTAATTTTTTTTTAGCATCCTTTTCTTTTTGAATCTCTTTAGATATCATTTCATGATTAAGCTTTAAAGTATCATTCTCTTGTTCAAGTTTTTTTATTTGATCCTAAGTATCATTGTCTGAATTCTCTTTTATCTGAACCATTGATCATGTCTCTGACTTCTAAAAATTTCAACTTGATCTTTTAGTTTCTTAATGAATCCCTCTACTCTTCTCAAATTGAATCTCAAGTCACCATTCTCTACTTTTGCTTTGTCAAGGTCTTCAAGTGTTGCTTCAAAGTTTTCCTCCAAACTTTCAAAACCCATCTTGGTCTCCCTTAAGATATTAAACTTTCTCTCCAAGGGCCAACAACTCTGATACTAATTGTTAGGATTAAGTAATACCAAGAGGGGGGTGAATCAGTATTACAACACTTCAAACATGAACTTAATAAATTCCAACTTAACCATACAATTAATAAAATGAAAATAACATAAGCACATAACACATAACTCATAACACCATGAATTGTTGTCCAAGAAACCCTGGCCAATAGAAAACCCCAGTGGGGATGGTACCCACAAATATTCAATAAAAGTATAGTGTCCCTGTTAGGAGCTAAGTATTACATTAGCACATTTCCCTATTAGGGGAATATAAAACCCTGTTAAAGGTACACTGAGAACACAACTCTTACAATTAGAAATATTTTTGTTACAATCTCATAAATGAACATTAAATGCATTAGCTATGCTTAGATAGTTCCTTTTATAGCTCGCAACTGTCTGTTATGCATTCCATATTCTTTATATCATCGCATCACTACCTCTTTTTCTTTCACATACTTTTCTTTAAAAAAAGCTCTTCATGTGTGTGTGTGTGTGTGTGTGTGTGTGTTACATCATTTAGTCAGCTCTCTAATACATTAAAAATAAAATCAATACTTATGCAAAGAGTAAATACACAGTCGGTGACCTTATACTACCAAAGCATAGGTAATCCACATTCTTAATCCAGCTTATCATGTTTGGATTCCATCTCATACTCCTGTAATCATTGTGACTGTTCATCTACCTGATCTCTCCGTTACTCTGTCTTCACATGACTTCAAAACACTAATACTCACTCTGATCAATACCAAAATTCAAGCAACCTTAACCGAAGATCATACACATTCTAAAATGTCTTCCTCTAAGCATGCATGTCATCAAACATCATATACTATCTTCACTGTCCAAAACTATACTTCTATACTCTGTCTTACTGATTACTATACTAAGTCATTTTTCTATCTGCATCTCCAGAACTGTAACCAAATCCAAGCGGTCATCATACTAGATATGTTTCCATAAATGACAACCCTCAAGTTTCCCATAAAACTCCAAAATGCATCACTTGCCAACATGTTGGAGCCCTGAAGAAATTCCCATTAGCAGCATCATAAGCATTAGCATTATCAATGGGAATGTTGTCATTGTTGGGTTAGGTATTCTAGGATTTATTGGGTCTCTACTACCCAAATTTTTTATCTTACGAACTATTGTTTTTATTATAGGTATTGAAGATTTGATTCTGATTATGATGATAATCATTTGGAGTAACATGTGTCCTTTGATACCCACTTTGGTTTTTGGATGGGTTTAACTTCATCTAGGTGAGCTCGCTGGAAAATTGAGATAGAGTTTTCTTTATGGCATCTAATTTAGATGCCAGGTGATTGTCACAAACCGGGGGAGGCATAGTTATCTATTCAAAGAAATCTATTTTCTGAGCTTCATAACCGGGATAGGTGATGGCTGGTGGAGGGGAAACAAGGGTTTATGTCGACATTAGGTTCAATAAGGGCGTATTGGTGGTTAAAGCCTGATTTATTGCAGAAAATTGATGCGGAGCAGCAAGGTTTCCCAAAGTGGGTAAGGTGCCAAAGTTCCATCCTTCTTTGGGATCCATTTATTGGGTGAAAGTTATAGCTTCATTGTACACCTTTTCCATATTACCTCTTTCTGTAGGAGGGAGTTTTCTTAAAAAAATGGAAGTGAGTGGATCCATATCTTTGAAATAAACTGGTATGACTGTTCCTTCTGGTATGACATAAGGTGCTTCCAATTTGTGGTGCATCTTGTGGAAGCGATGGTTGAACATAACCATTGGCTTAGTATAATCTTTCCTGGCTATTATGAATTGGTGATGCATGGTGGTAGGATCCACATACAACTTAAACTAATATAGGAATTTTGTTTCAAACTCAGCCCATACAGAGATAGAACCGTGTGCCAAGTTTAGGTACAAGTTTTATGCGAACTCACCCAGGGTGTATGGTAAACAATGACAAACAACCTCTTGGTGTGCAATTTCCTTGCGATTCAAAAATTATTTGAAGGTGCGGATGTGTTCTTCTACTGTACTTGATTCTCCATATACAAAACATGTGCAAAAATTCTCCATATTTTTGGGCAATTCATGGAGTTGACCTACCAAATTCAATGGAGAACATTGTGCGTTTGAGAAGAAATCCATGGGGCGAAGCTGCTGTAAATTTTTATTTTGTAATTTCTGATTTTGAGGGATTCGCGTCATGATCGTTGGGACAAAAATGTGGGATTTCTATTAAAAGGGTCCTAAGGGTTTGGTAGGATGATGAGTGTATTTGTATTTCCCTTTGTCATTGCAAGTTGTGCGATGGTGGGTAAGTTCAAGGGACTCACCCCTCTTTGGAGATGATCTAAGCATTTTCTCGAACCATTTGGGTGAGAAGGATCCGATGTTATCCATACTTTAAGTCTTTGGGCCCTCCCTCTAGCACCACTTATGTTGAGCATTATTTTTACACAAGTCAATTAAGAGGAAATCAAATCTCAAAATCCTAACAATTGAGTTGTGTAAAAACAACACTCAACAAGTCTTATTTGCTAGTGAGGAATTTTCATCTCTTAGTGAGAAAATAGAAGTCATTGAGGCTCTATAAATAGTAATTTGTTCAATAAGCTAGTGAGGTAAATTTTGAGTGGTTTTTCATCCCTATGAGGGTTTTCCACTCATGAAAAAAATTGTGTTATTTATCTTGCTTGAGCCCTGTTGATCTTTGTAAGTTTATTTCTCTGCATATTTTCATTTGATGATATATATGTTGCTTTTATAGTTCACTCTATTATGATAGCTTCATTGATAGAAAAAGAATTTTTGAATTAAATTATAGAACACTGATTCACCCCTCCCCCCACCACCCTCTTAATGTTATCCATACTCCAACATAAGATGACCAAGAATTTAATATTTTTGAAATTAAAAAAACACACGGGGAGACTTTGTGGAATACATAAAAGAGGAGTATTTCCTTGAGGACACCTATGAACATAAATTTGTGCAGTGGAAATTTCTCTAACAGAAGAAGGACCAATCGGTTCAAGAGTATACCATCATGTTTCATACTCTCATAGCAAAACTTGGCATCAAAGACTCAAAGAAACATTAGGCTTTGAAATATCAGAGTTGAATTCATAGGTATACTTAAACTGAGATGGATTCCTTTAATATAGAGACTTTATCTAGTTCTTTCAAATATGCTTCAAAGATTGAGGAGAAACTAAAGAAAAAAGGGAGGAGGGATAATTTTACGAACAACAAATAGAATGGTAAAAGTATAAAAATTTCAAGTACATAAAAAACAAAGAGTCATTTACCAATTCACCAAAAAACAAGGTATGAGGTGTGAATAAAACACAAGAAGATATGTGTATGTGGTGTGAGGCTCATAGAATCCCCTCTCATTATACAAAATATTGTAGTAGTATAAAAATTTTAATGATGGAAACAAATGAAGAAAATTTTGAGTCTGAGACAATAGATTCTTTCAAACAAAAAGAAA
Organism: Thuja plicata; assembly: GCA_018584345.1. NCBI lineage: Eukaryota > Viridiplantae > Streptophyta > Pinopsida > Cupressales > Cupressaceae > Thuja > Thuja plicata. The sequence continues at coordinate 3,635,710 of MU224174.1, forward strand.
ATTAATAGGTCAATTGAGGTTGAACCATATGCCACAGTATCCACTGCAAAATATTGCCTCATGAGGATGAGGAAAGATTATTCCATTCACAAATGTGGGTTGGAGGAATGGACCCACACTTTATTGTTGATAGTGGTTGCCAAAAGAACTTAATATCTATTGAGACCATGAAAAGGTTCAATTTGAAAATAACATGGCCACAACCATACTCCATGGGATGGGTAAGTCAAGGGTGGGATATTCAAGTGAACAAGAAATTTCTTCTTTCATATTCCATGAATCCCTTCAAAGATGAGTTAGTTTATGATGTAGCTCATCTTTATGTTTGTAATGTTTTTATAAGACAACCATACATGTATCAGCATCATGGTGTATATGATCCTAGGACACACAGTGTGACGATAAAATTGGGTGAACATAAGTACCATAAACTAGAGGTAAGTATTGCACACTCTACATATTTGATTAGTGAAAAACAAAGTAGAAAACTAATTGCCCAAACTAGAACATTTGTATTATTGATTATTTTTTAGAGGAGGAAAGAAAACCAATATGTAATTCCCATGACATTGTGAACACCACAACAAAGAAAAAAAGATCATTGGATCATAATTTGATAAAATATCAGACTATATTTGAGTTAGAAACTGGGGTACCCTCACACTGCCAAGTTATACATTTTATAAATTTGGTACCAGGAACTCAATTTCCTAATGAATCAGTGTACAATAGGTCAAGACTACAAAATGATTAAATCAAAAGAAAGATAGAAGAATTGATTCAGAAAGGACATATCCATCCAAGTGCATCACCTTGTGGAAGCCCAATTGTTCTTGCAAATAAAAAGGATGGAACATGGAGACTTTGTATTGACTATCAAGAATTGAATAAAATAATTGTGAAAAAAAGATATCCAATTCCTTGGATAGATGATCTTTTGGACCAGCTTAGAGGGGCTAAATTATTCAATAAATTTTATTTTAAATTTGGGTACCATCAAGTACCAATTGATCTCGTAGATGTGTGGAAGAGTACTTTTAAATCTAAGGAGAGATTGTTTGAATGGTTAGTGATGGATTTTGGCATAAAAAATGCCCCAAGAACATTCATGAGGATGATGAATGATGTACATAGGTCATTCACTGATTATTTTGTAGTGGTATACCTAGATGATATACTCATCTTCAGCAAAAATTGGGAGGATAATCTACAACATTTGGGACAAGTAATTTCAACCTTACCAGACCATGGACTCTATGAAAATAAAGAAAAGTTTCCTTTTGGTGTGCAAAGCATTAAATATTTGGGATATGTCATTGACAGTGAGGGTATCCATGGTGATCCTAAAAAAATACAAGTGATTAAAGATTGGCCTTCTCCTATAAATCTCACAAAGTTATGTAGCATCCTAGGGATGGCAAATTTTTATCACAGATTTTTGTTTGGATTTTCACATTTTTCTTGGCCTTTAAATCAGTCACTATGAGGAGGAGTGAATGAATAATTCAAGTGGACAGGTGCTCAACAACAATCATTTGAGGACTTAAAACAAAGGTTATGTTCTACACCAGTTTAATCTCTTCCATATTTACAACAATCATTTGATATACAAATTGATGCATCAAAATATGCTCTAGGAGTAGTCCTCATGCAACATGTTCATCTGGTTTCATACCATAGTGAGAATTTTTTGATACATTGCATAGATATCCCACCTATGACAAGGAGCTATGTCCCATTGTTCAATCTTGTAACCAATAGAAGTATTACATTTTTGGCATAATGATAGACACTAAAGATGGTCAAGCTATCTTCAATAATTTCATCTCAATATTTTTGATAAAAAATGGAATACTAATAAAGTAGTAGATTTTTTGAGAAGGCCTCCAATTACAACTATAAGTATGGTGTTAGAATCATGTGATCACAAAATAGAAACCTAGTCTCAATGGTATGGTCATGATAAGGAATTTCTTGATGTTTGCAATCATCTTGTGGAGGATAAACATGTGAGTGATTTTTATTTGCAAGATGGAATTCTTTGCCACCTTGGCCAAATCTGTGTGCATGATGAAAAATGCAAGAAGTTGATATGGGAAGCTCACTATAGAAATTGTGTATGTCATTTCATAATAGGTAAGACTACTACTATACTCCAAAGATATTTTAATTAGCCAAAAATGAAGAATGGTGTAATTTCATACATTCAAGCTTGTAAAACATGTTTTATTATAAAGCTTTTAAATCATAAGTTAGGTTTATATTTACCACTTCCTATTCCATAAAAACCTTGGCACTCAGTTTATATTGATTTTATTTATGGTCTTCCTACCACTAGATGAGAGCATGATTGTGTGTATGTTGTGGTAGATAGATTTTTAAAAAATGACAATAATGGTGGCTTGCAAAAAATGCAATTTCTATAGTGGATTCTGCAAAGCTCTTCTTTGAGCATGTTTGGGTTCATTTTGGTCTTCCAAATAACATTATTTCACATAGGGATAGTAGATTTCTCAGCAACTTCTGGTCTTCACTATGGAAAAAGATGGACATAAATTAATGAATTCTACTATATTCCACTCTCAAATAGATAGCCAAATAGATCTAGTAAATAGAATAATTATCCAAATTCTATTGATGTATCATCCAAAACATCCCAACACATGGTATTAAAGTCTTCCACATGTTAAGCATAGCTGCAATAGAGAAATTTACAGTTCTATAGGTCACAATCCATTTGAATCTTATCTTGGTTATTAGCCATTAACACCCATGAATGTTGTCATATCAATCACTCAGTTTGATTTGGTTACATGTGTGGATAAGGAGGAAGACAATAAAATGAGGTTTATTAATAGAATCCATCACCTACAGAAATAGGTTCACAAAATATTGGAACACACCAATAAGAATATAAGGAGAGGCATGATGAGCATCGAACCCCTTACAATTTTCAAAGTGGGGATAAGGTATGGTTGCATATTTGGAAGGAGATATTGCAAGGTCCCAACAGGAAGCTTTTTCCTCTTCGCTATGGTCCATATAAGATCATCAAGCAAGGTGGTGACAATGCATTTGAGCTCAACTTGCCCCCATTTTTGGGTATTCATGCAGTATTCAATGTAGAATTGTTGAAGCATTATTTTCCTCCATTATTAGATGTTGTTGATGTTGCTGAAGAAATTAGTAATATAGAATTGAATCTAGAGTTGTGTCTCCACTACAAAGTGATTAGATTATGGAGGCTAATACAAAGAACTCAAAAAAATAGATAATTCATCTATACTGAGTGGTGCAAGTTAGTCTGTTTGTGTGAGGCCTCACCCTGAGCCCATCGTAGCTTTCTAGATTTTTGCTTATGATAGACTTAGCATGTGATATATTATATTTGATGCACTATGGATTTTATACATTATGTCATGGATTGATCATTTTGGATGTTGGATACATGTTACTTTATGATGCACATGATGGACTATATTATGTTTCTATTATGGTTCTTTCATTACGAGACATTTGATTTGGGAAAATATTATGATTATGTGAGGAATTAATGATGATATGAGAATTATTAGAAATTGACATTTAATTGAGTTAGGATGCAATGCAAATTTTACTTTATGTTATATGCTTAAATGGAACTATAATTGCTTATGATCTTAGGAAATAAAATTTAATATGTAGATGTTTCAATGAGGTTTTGAATATTGTTTATTTCTTTATGAAGAATATTTTATCTCCTTGGACTACTGATATTTGGATTCAATGTGCAGGTATGAGACCATGGTATTAAACCACAGGAACCAAACCTAGGTATATGTGAATTTAGTTAGAGCCAAGGTTACGTCTAATGAGAGACAAGACCTCGTTGTATCATGCTTAATTTTTTAAACGTAAATGTGTGTGATTATTTGTATTTAGTTCATAAATATTAATTTCATATTTAATTATTTGTGCTTTATGCTCAAGTGGATATTCCATGTGTCTAGTGATGTGTAAGTGTTTGTATGTGTCACTTGACACTTGTGTATGTAATTAGGGCCATGACATGTCCACTTGAGGATTAGGTGTCCACCCACCTAGGTTAGTACCATAGTGGATCCCCATGTGCATTCCTTGGTTAGGGAGCTGGAGGTGTGGTCATTTCAATTGAATTTCGTGAGTATGCTTTAAGTGGACTTTTGGATACTCCTAAAAAATAACTTAGGAATCAAATACCCTTTTCCAAGACCTTAAATATTTTCAAGGTTTTATCTCCTCAAACCATCCGTACACTACTTTCCTGAAATGTAGGTCTTTTAGCCCTAGTTCTAAGCATTAACAGTAACACTCTAATTTCTTGTTAGAAAAGTGTTAAGATGGATTGGATAGGATCTGAGCTCATAGGAAGGGTTCAATTAGACCCTAATTCTTTAGGAACCACACTTGGTTTCTTTCCCTTACACACTCCTTTGCAATGACACTTAATTCTTACTTTGTTACACCCCTAACCGGACAGACATTGTTCACCTAGGAAATAAATTCAAAAATAGTAGCTCGACTCTTCAGGACCTCTCTTTGCATATATAGATTGTACATAAGCTCCCCTGAAACATTCATCTACCCTTAGGATATTCCCACGGTTATATTTCATGGCGGAGCGATGGAAACACAAAATACTCTAAACTTCTAGGATATATCAATTATTAGAGTCCCTCCCTCTAATTGAACTTCCTCTATTGCAGTTTCCTTCATGTTTTTCAGTGATCTTAGTCTTTTTTTGTACTTTAGATTTAGATTTTCTTCCATCATAACCACTTCTTTTTCCTTTGTTATCTCTTCCTCTACCCTTTCCTCTTGAAGTTCTTTAATCGTGTTTCTTCTTCAACTTGTCTTCCACCTTGATAGCAATTTGGTGGCATTTCTAAACTGTGTCTAGAGTCAAAAGACTCATCTCATCTTGAATGGTCCATTTAAGTCCATTAAGGTACATTTATACCTTAACCTTCTCATCCTCTGCTACTCTTGACCTCATATAAAGTCTCTGAAATTCTTCAGTGTATGAGTTGACATCTAGGTCCTTTTTCCTTAGACCTTGTCTTATTTTGTGCAACTGGATTTTGTAATCCTCAGGAATATATGCATCTCTGACTCTTGCTACCATAGCCTTCCATGATGAAATGGACATTTTCCCTTCCTTCTCTCTCTCATATTGGAAAAATTTCCACCAAGTGAGTGTAGACCCTCTTAGTCTTTCTTTTGCAACCTTCACCTTTTGAGCCTCTATTATTCCATCACACTCAAAATGGTTTTCTAGTCCCTCTATCCAATCAAGGACTACCTTTGGTTCCATTTTCCCACTGAAAAATAGGAAATCCTTCCAATGATTTTCCACTCATAGATTTTAGGGCTCTCAGGAATGGCTCCTCATTAAGGATAGGGTCAACTTCACATACTTCATCATTAATGGCAATGTGTTTTCCTTTCCCTTCAACTTTGTCCTTCACTTCATCTTCTTTCACATCAACTTCATCCACTTTTTTCTCCAATTGAGCCAATCTTTCTCAAAGTAATCTATTCTCCTCTTCTTTTTCATCTACTTTCTTATCCAATTCAGCATTGGTCACCATTTTTGACTCTCCAATGGATTCTTCTGGTTGAAGCATTAACCACAAGCCTGATCAAAAGAGGCTCTGATACCAATCTGATGGAAGAGTCCCAAGATTGGATTGCACTCACTCAACTAAGGTCTTAACTTTCCCTAGTCCACCTAGGATCCTAATTACCTTCTAGAATTTACCAAATCCTTGATTCTTCACACCCCAAGTCTATTCCAACTCCACACTCTGATTTAGTTGCTTTGTGCCCAATCTTGAATTTTTTCCACCATTGAAAGTGCTCTTTACCTCTATGCTTCCTTGGATGATTCCAAGCTCAATTATTCCCAAACATCCCTACAAGTGCTAAAAATTACATGACCACCTTCAAGACATCCATATGACATCTTTTGAATCCCATTTCTATGGGTCTTCTATTCCAAAGTGATCGAGTTCCATCTTCACAATGCTTTTGAACCTATTAGGCCTAGTAGCGCTATTTGCCCTATCCAGAGGGTTTTTCTAGTTTCTTGTAAAAAAAATTTACACAACCATAAAAACTAACTTAGGAATCAGATACCCTTTTCCAAGATCTTAAATATTTTCAAGTTTTTATCTCCTCAAACCAACCGTACACTACTTTCCTGAAATGTAGGTCTTTTAGCCCTAGTTATAAGCATTGACAGTAACACTCTGATTTCTTGCTAGAAAAGTGTCAAGATGGATTGGATAGGATAGAAGATAATAGGAAGGGTTCAATTATACCCTAAGTCTTTAGGAACCACACTTGGTTTCTTTCCCTCACACACTCCTTTGCAATGGCACTTAATTCTTACTCTGTTACACCCCTAACCAGATAGACATTGTTCGCCTAGGGAATAAATTTAAAAATAGTAGATCGACTCTTCAGGACCTCTCCTTGCATATATACACTATACATAGGCTCCCCTAAAACATTCATCTACCCTTAGGATATTCCCATGGTTATATTTGATGGGGGAGCGATGGAAACACAAACTACTCTAAACTGAACCAACAGACTCCCTAGATCCTAATCAATTTATTAATGCTACTAAAATAAATCTACAGTACTTGAAAAATGAATGAAAAAGTCTTGTATCTACCTACTCAACTCAGATATAACACTAAATCAACCATTTCAATCCATATAATTTCTCTATAACTCAAAATGCTTGAATAATGCTAAAAAGGATAGAATTGCAGAGCTTCTTACTATTCAAAAACTTTCTTACTTTCTCCTTCTCCTTGGGAAATGAGCCACATACATCCTTAAGATGCTTCTTCCATTTTTATAGGCATTATCCATTAATTTACGACTCCTACAATGAGGGGAATCCAATGTTGTCGAGTTGCATGCAACATTTGCAAAAAGTTGCAAATGTTGTCATGACAACTTTTGAGCATCTTTGCATTTATGCCTCAAT
>MU224174.1:3642795-3659349 GCA_018584345.1 Thuja plicata
ATTTAGACCAAAACTATGCATTAAAGTAACCTAACTAGACTAGGTTGGATTAGACACTAACTATCCATCCACCTAGTAACACACCTTACAAGACCTACTAAGGTCCAAATTAAACACACACACTGACCTGGATAAGTTTAGTTACAAGCCAAAACATCTAGGGTTTAGTGGGTAGCCTAGGTGCTCCTGCACCATCCCCATTAGGGACCAAATCCTCGTGTGTGGGGCAGCCTTAGCGTTACTTCAATAAATGAATCTACCAAAGGATAATGGGAACAAACTCTTCAAGTCATGGAAAATTTGGTCTTTCTTGCAAGTCCCCTCCTCAGGCTCGTCAGGTGGACTATCCATATTATGGAAGAAGAAGAAATGTCAATTTTCCTCCCTTTTCATAAATGCAAATTGGTTAGCAGTTGAGGTTAGAGTCTTCACCCTCACATTTATTCAGATAAATGTCTATGGGCCTATCTCAGCTGTCGGGAAAAAATGTTTGTGGAACTCTTTGTCACATTTTTTACATGGATTGGATGGACATAAAGTAATTTTGGGAGGAGATTTTAATGAAACGTTAGGAGCCATGGATAAACTAGGGGGAGCTAAACCATCACCTAGTGTAACATTAGAATTTAGAGATTTCATTGAAGGGAATAAATTTCATGATTGTATGCCTATAAATGGGAAGATCTCGTGGGAAAATAGAAGGAAGGGTCTACAATTTTTTGGGTCTAGATTGGATAGGTTCTTGGTGAATTCGCATTGGTTGGTTGAACATGGTTACTGTCCATCTTCTATTTTAACCTTGTCTGGGTCAGATCATTTTGCGATTGTTGTACAAATCCAACTTGATCCTTCGGGCTTTAGTCCAAGACCATACTTTAAGATAGAAAAAATGTGGTTCATGGATACAAAATTCTTAAAATTGCTTCAACAATGGTGGTTTCAATTTCCTTTTTATGATGGATCCCAGATGTATCATCTTTCAAAGAAGTTGACCTTCATGAAAGCCAAGATCATAGAATGGAATAAGTCTTATTTTGGAAACATTTTCAAGATAAAAATGGACCTCCAAGGACAACTAGATGAAATAAATGAGTCCATTCTTCTCAACGGGATGACAACAAAGATGTATTACAATCAAAAGGATATAACCATGCAGTTGGAGGAAGTGTTGCTCGTCGAGGAAATATATTGGAGACAAAGGTCTAGGGAGCTGTGGCTTAGAGAGTGTGATAGAAACACTACTTTTTTCCACACTTCTGATAAAGTGAATAGGCATAAGAATTTATTATTTCAGATTAAGGATGAAAATAGACACCTATTATCCAAAGCAAAAGATATTCAACATGAAGTAGTAAGTGTTTTTAGTAATCTTTTGGTAGTTCAGGACAACCAATGCACACAACCTCCAAATATTTTGAACTGCATCCATCAAATAGTCTCTCATTAGGATAATAGGACTCTAATGGAACCCTTCTCTTTAGAAGAAATTAATAATTTGGTGTTTTCTATGGAGGATGATAACGCCCCGGGGCCAGATGGCCTAACACCTTTATTTTTTCAAAAATGTTGGGACTTCATGGGCCTGAACATTCTCAAAGAAGTGGAGGAATCTAGGAAGAATTCATGTATGTTCAAAAAATTAAACAACACTTTTATCACCTTCATTATAAAATGTAAATAGTCAGCTTCATTCATAGACTCGAACCTATATCTCTATGTAACACTATATACAAGATCTTCACAATTTTTATGGCCACTAGACTAGGTAAAATCATCCCAAAAATAATTTTAGAACAGCAAGGTGGTTTTGTTCTAGGTAAGGAAATAGTTGAGGGGGCTCTAATAGCACATGAAGTTTTACAATGAATCAAGGAAGAGGGTCTCCCAACTATGATTTTAAAGCTATATATGATGAAGGCATATGATCGGGTCAACTAGAAGTTTCTTGGCTATGTGATGAAGAAGATGTGGTTTGGTAGGAAATGGATAAAATGGATTGTCTTGTATCTTCGGAGATAAATTCTCAATTTTGATCAATGGAACATCATGTGGTTATTTCTCGTCATCTCAAGGTATAAGGTAAGGAGACTCCTTATCACTATTTTTATTCATAATACTTGCAGAAGGTCTAAGTCAACTAATAGCTTTCAAAAGGATCTTGAGATTATGGAAGGATATTTGTATCAGAAAAACTCAACTGACGGTTTCTCATACCCTTTTTGTTGATGACTCATTCCTCTTTGGGAAAGGTTGCATCAAGGATGCTAAGGTTATCAAGGAAACTTTGCTGGAATACTGCATAGTTTTAGGACAGAAGTTGAATATTTTTAAATCAAATGTATTCTTCTTCAACATTAACCTTAAAGCTAGAAATGCATTTAAAAAATCCTTGAATTCTCAGTTGCACAAACCCCATGCAAATACCTTGGTATTCCATTACTTCAAGGATCTGCTAAAACTATGTTTTGGGATAATATTTTTAAAAATATTAAAGATAGAATTGCTTCATGGAAAGAAAGGTGGCTCTCTTTCGCAGGTAGAATCTTGCTGGTCAAGATGGTACTGAGATCCATACCCAACTACATTATGACTATCCTATTGGTGCCTAAGGGGGTAATGGATAACATCACTAAATGCTTGAGAGACTTCATCTAGAGAGGAAATCCAGATGACAAGAAGAAGGTCCCGCTCATCTCATGGAACAACTTTTGTAAGCCAAAAGAGTGTGGAGGTTTGGGCTTTCAAAGGATATTTGAACGAAATCTCAGCTAGGTGCGAAACTATCTTAGAAACTATATGAGAATCCATACAGCCTTTGGGCTAAAATTATTAGGATAAAATATCTTGATATGGATGCACCTGAAAGAATATTCACAATAAGGAGTCCCCCATTAGGGTCAGTAATGTGGAATTTTATTGTCAAGAAAAGAACCATCATACTTCCTCATTTGTCCTGGTTCATAAAATCAGGGGATAAAGCTCTGTTCTAGTCAGATTCCTAGAGTGGATTTCCTTAGTTGTCCTCACATACAAATTTACATAATTCCAAAATTATTTTGATGCATGCTTTGGGCTCAAAGGTATTAGACTATTTTACTAGGGATGGGGATGAAGTTAAATGGAAAGACTTCGTAGGTATGCCCATCCCTCATCCAGCAAAGTAGGAACTTTAGAATATTCTTAATCAGAGAAAAATATGTTTGAAACACAAAGAATATAATCTAACATGGCTCAAGAGTAAGAGTGGAAAATACTGAGTGAAAGAGGGGTATTTATTATTAGTAACACGAATCAGTCCACCTAGTCCTCTCTGCAAATTTTCCTGGCATGGTGTTTTGTTACCTAAATAAGGAGCTTTCTTATGGCTATCCTTTCAAGATAGGATCTTGAAAAGTGAATTCTTACAACATCTTGGTATCTTGGACAATTTCCACTATCTGAATTGCAATAAGGAAATTGAAGATACTAATCACCTATTAGTGGGTTGCAAGTTTTCTCAAGCAATATGGAAATAGGCTCTAGGTAAATTAGGATGGTAGGGGCCTCTACCCTCTTATCTAAATAAAATTTTCACCCAATGGCCATCTCTACATAATGACTCTTTCTTTTCAGTCATATAGAGAGTTATCTTGACAACTGTTTCCTGGTGCATATGGTGGGAAAGGAACAAAAGAGTGTTTAGAAAGGAAGTATCCACCTTGGATCAGGTGTGTGTTTTGGTAGAGAAATCAGTCTCAAAGATGGTTAACGCTCACCTTATGAGAGTTGATTCATTATCTTCTATGCTTACTTCAAATGATAATTTAATTCTTAATAATTGGAGGCATATTACAATTCCATTCAAAGGATTTCTTATTGGTAAACCTTCGAGGCATGAGGTCAGAAAAGATATCAAGTGGATTCCCTCATATATGGACTTTATCAAATTGAACTTTGATGGAACCTCAAGGTGCAACCCAGGTAGATCGAGTGTTGGATTTGTATTATGGGATTCAAATAAGTCCCTTATCGGAGTAGCCTATTGTAGGATTCTAGAGCGATCAAATAATATCTTTGTGCTGTCAAGATGGCCTTACAATTGGGCATTCAAAATTTATATCTTGAGGGTGACTCTCAGTTGATTACGTCCTCCTTCATTTCTTGAAAAGTCATTAGTTGGGAAATTCAATATGTCCTAAATGAAGTATGGAGACTCATGCCCAGGCTAGAAGCTTATAAAGTTTCTCACTGCTATAGAGAAGCTAACAAACTAGCATATTGGCTGTCAAATTTGGGGGATGATCTCGACGTTATTAACTTGGGGCAGATTATACAAGTCCTAAATTGGGGGAAGTGCCTAATTTTATTCGTACGAAAGTCAATGTCCTTCAACTTTGGATGTTAGTTGAGAATATTGTTTCAAATTATGATTTTTGGCCTGGCTACGAGGGACTTTATGTTTGTCAAAAGGGAAATCTCCAAACTTCATGAGTTTCTGCCAAATTGTGCCTTGGTAGCAGCTAGTTTTTCTCTTTGAAAATGTTAGCCTCCTTTTGGCAAATGTGGATGATGAAGGACTGTTATATTCTTCACCTACGTGGGTTTTCTCATCAATGACGTCGTGATATTTTGGCATGGGACACTCATTGGGATAAGATAGTCTCTGGCCCATATATATATATATATATATATATATATATATATATATGTGTGTGTGTGTGTGTGTGTGTGTGTGTGTGTGTGTGTGTGTGTGTGTGTAGATGTATATATGTATATATGTATATACATATGTACATATATATATGTGTGTGTGTGTGTATATATATATACATATACATATATATATACACATATACATATACATAGATATATTTATATATGTAAATGTATATACATATGTATATATATAAATATATCTATATATGTATATATGTATATACATATATATGTATGTATATACGTATATATTTATATATATATATATATATGTAGATATGTGTGTGTGTGTGTACACACACACACACACACACACATATATATGCAATTTATGCAAATTTAAGAAATATGACATTTCTAATTTAAGCATATTTACACATGTAAATAAATAAAATAAAACATAAATAAATTTGCTTGTTCAACTCATATTTATCAATTTATTTGATAGAAAAATGATTTAATCATATGGGTAGGTCCTAATGAAAAAGAAGATGTAATGAACCTAAAACATTATCTAATTTATTTTAAGATTACAACTTAACTTTAACTACCAGGTTATCTTTAGTGTTCTAATTTAATTTTACAAATTTTTGCTTAATTATACCTAGGGTTAGAAGTTAACTAGGTTTAAAGTATGCTTAACTAGGTTAACTAACTTAATTTCTGACCTTGGACAAGTTAAGTAGGTTTGAAGTATGGTCTAGACTTAAGCTTATAATTAGGAGGCTTTGATGTAAGTAAATGTATGTTGTTACACTTATATGCTTTTATGTAGATCATTTTATGTATGCTTTTAAATGTATGGTTATGTGTGCTTTTATGTATGGGTTTAATGTAACATTTTCATAATTATTTTCTAATGTTTCTAATGTAACGTTTTTACATGTATGGTTATGTATAGTTTTATGCATGTTTCCTAATGTATGGTTTTAATGTAACATTTTCCTAATATGTATCTAATATTTACAAAGTAACATTTTTATGTATAGTTTTAGGTATGTTTCCTAATGTATGATTATGTATATTTTTATGTGAGATTTTCTTAATATTTTTCTAATGTTTCTAATGATCTTGTTCGTTAGATTTTACAGGTGTTTTTTTGTAACATTTTCCTAATATTTTTCTAATATTTTAAAACATATGTAATAAAATAAAATAAATTAACTAACTAGCAATGTAAACTAACTAAATTAACTAACATATGTAAACTAACTATATTACTGAAAAAATAATTACATATTTTTTTAACTAAATAATATATTAACATATTTTCTTAACTAGAAAAAAAATTAGGTATTAACTAAATAACTAAATCTACATAAATCCATATTAGTTATTTTATACAATTAAAAAAAACTAAATTACAAAAAACATTAAACAATACAACAAATACATAAAATTAACAAAAAAAACTCAAAAATATAATAAAAATACAAGTTTTTTTTGGGTAAAAGCTGCGTTGTTCGGCCAAAGATCCCCAAACCCGCTCCTCCAATCTCAAAAGGTGCCATGTTCAAATGAGCCGCTTATGGCGATTTGGGGGTATATATTATTTTTGAGGGTTCCAGCCGAGACCAATTCAATCAGAACCCATATGCTACCCTGATGCCACATGGCACCGCATGTGTGCCATGTATCTTTGTCTGCATCATATTCAACAGAACAGTATTTGGCTGAAAGTAGTTTCGGCCAAAACCTGTCAGTTGTCCTCTACTGTGACAGCTTTGTATTTTCTAGCTTTTAGTAAATGACATTTTAAAAGTTCTTCAGAGAATTTTTAGCCTTTGAAACTTTGGACGGTCCCTTATGAGTGTTGTCATAGGTAGACTCATAAGGAACTAAAAATAGAGCTCTTGGAGATCTTTCCAATGGTAAAAATAGTTCACAGTTTTGAGACCAAGCAAAATGTTATGGCTTTTCAAAGTTGGACTAAAATTGTATATAGTATTTTGATATTTTTGATAGATTTTGGTATTTTATTTTGTAATAAATATTCTAGATTACTCATTTTCAATTCCAAGGGGATTCTGGTGACCCTTGGGATCTCATAAACATTGTATAATTTTTTTTTGAATGGAATGGAATCACTTTTGGCTTGCATCTATTGTTGTCAAATTTGTTGTTTTTGTAATAGGTTTGTCTATATCGTGGGTTATACACCTTTTATTGTACTTTAAAATAATAATTTAGATCATACAATGTCTTGGTAGTTTCTACCCTACCCCTTCCATGTTTTTCACCATTGCTTTACTTAACATGGGATGTTTGTTATCCTTTGGCAACTATTAAATGGGTGGGGACAGGAATAGGGTAGAGCCCAGCTCCTATGAGTAGTGGCAGAACAACCCCATTGTATGGGGAAAGATTTTGGTTGGAGGAATCACCCCATATTTGAAAAAACTACATCAATATTACCTTTTGTGATGAACTATAACTGATTGAATGTTTGAAGATGTTAAGTTGATGATCACCAAGATGCAGAAAGTTAATGTAAGACATTAAATTAGTTAATGTATTGTATTTTCATTGATGTCAAATTGATATAATATGATTGGTCATATACATAATGTCAAAGACTTCAAAGAACCAAAGAGATAAATTTTATGGTATCAGTAATGCATAAAAGTTCAGTAAACACCAAGTGACAACAAACACTGACGGATAGTGAACACCGACGGATAGAGAACCCTGAAAAGAATCACAGTGATACTCGAGAAAGTTACCCAAGAAAGCATTACCGAGCATAAACAAAGTGATACCTGAGCAGAACTGAAAGTCACAATGTCACCAGACGGACAGAAAACCCTGACAGATAGAGATGCTTGAGGAAAATTGAAGTCCAGGCCAAACAAACAAGGAGTTAAACACCAATTAGAAGTAAAGTTCAGAAATGACAAAAGACTTAGCTGGTAGGAGCTAGACATGGAGTTAATTGATTGATTACATTGTTTTCATCGACCAGTTAAAAGCTAGAGATTAAAGATAGTTTTATTCCAATTATCAAGGAGAAATATGTGGGATAAAACTAAAGCATGTTTTAAATCAAGAATGACAATATTTGCGGATCACGTCAAGAACAAAAAGAGACAAGGACTTAGAAATGGTGAAATCATGTCTATAAGAGAGACAAGCTAATTCATTATGAATTAGGGGAAGAATAGAAAAGAATGTTGAAGAGAATTCTAGTGAAGAAATAATTCTTCATACAGACCCGATCATACAAGCTAAAGAACAGAGCTAAAGTTTTCTACATACACTGAGCAATAGAGAAACAACATTCATCGAGAAGAAAGAAGTGGAGAAAAGGAATAGAAGAGAAACATTGATCAGAAAGGTATTATGAGATTACAATAGATCTAAACATTTGCAAAGTTTAGTTGTATTTTGAACAGATCATATACTATTTCAGTTTAACCATTGGGTTAGAAAGTCTCTTAACTGAGCGGGATTTAACTATCCTTTATATATTGAGATACATCCCAAGGAGTATCAAAAACAAATTCATGAAGATAGTATAGTGAAATGCCAGATATGAAGTGATAAACTATTATATTTAAATCCTCTAACAAGGTCGCACTTAACAGTGTGTTTTTAACCTTTAACAAGGTTGGCTCTTCATCAAGCTCACTTTAGAAGAGTGAAAATTTTGGGTTACCGGTCCCAAGTGTTTTTTCCCTTAACAGGGTTTCCACGTTAAAAATCCATGTGTCAAATGTGTATATGGTTCATTGATTTGATGGTTTTCTTTTCACATTACTAAAATAGGATTAATTGATAAACACTAGGTCATTTACTATATTTCGGTAAAGGCTAGAGAGCTAATTGGTAAAGCTTAAGAAAAATGATTAACACTGAATTCTGAGGAGTAGTTATTTGATAAGATTATTTAAGGGCATACATCTTGTATGACTAAAGATAACTAGAGGTTTATATTTGTGGTATAAAGTTTTTGGGTTGATTTATTGGATTAATTTTTGAGGCCACTGATTCACCCTCCCCCCCTCTTAGTTATTCTAACAATTGGTATCAAAGCTTTGTGTGCTTAGAAGGAAGGTTTCAATACCTAAGCTAAAGATCACAAGAAGAGTAAGAGGGATATGCCTAAGTTGAACAAGGACAACTTTGCATCATGGAAAAGAAGGATAAGACTCCACCTATCAGGTATTGGAAATGATATTACTCAATACTTGGATGTTGAATATGTGTTTCCTACAGGACCTCACACACTTGATCAATTGAGAGAAAAGCATGAACACAATTCTATGATGATAGAAATTGCTTCCTCACTCTCTGATGTTGAATTTGAAGATGTAAAAAACATGCACCACTGCAAAGAAAATGTGGGACAAATTGAAGCTATTACATTGAGGAGATGCAAATGTGCTAAGAGCTAAGGCAGAAATCCTAAGAGAAAGGTTTGATGACCTAAGAATGAAAGGAGAAAACATCACTTAGTATAGCTGCAGAATCAAAGAGGTAGTCAATGTTATCCGAGGAGTAGGAGGTGTACTTGAAGAAGAAATAGTGGTAAGTAAAATCCTAAGAACCTTACTACCTATGTATGTTATTAGAGTATTTTCTATACAAGAAATGAGAGCAGTAGCAAATAAAAATGTCAGTCTAGATAGTTTGATTGGTAGACTTATTTCATTTGAGGTGAATAAATTTGACAACAGTGTCTTACCATCTATTGAGTCTGCATTTAAATCTTCTCTAAAGATAAGTAAATCAAGTCATAAACACACTATGAGAAATGATAGTGAAAGTGATAGTGAGGACCAAGAACTTGATGAGATTGAATCATTAATGGCTATAAGATAGCAGAGAGGCAAAAGTAGATACAAAGGTAAATTACCACTTGTATGTTTTAATTGCAAAGAAATTGGACACTTTGTTGCCAGATGTCCTAACAAAATAAAAGAAGACAGAAATAGTGATAGATCATATGAAAAAAAGTTTGATAAAGGTGATGACAGAGATTACCAAAGCAACTGATAATCTGACAGAAGAGACAATCGAGACTACAAGGACAAAGGAAAGAAATATTGTTACCTGGTTGAGAACAAAGATAGAAATACTGACACTGAATCTGGTCATGATATTGAGGTGGTATTTGTTGCTATGAAAGATGATTCAGATGAAGAAGAAAGGTATGTTGAGACTCTACTCATATTTAAGGTTAGTAAAAATGATGTCTAGATTATTGATAGTGGCTGTACTCACCACATGACTGGAGATAAGGAAAAGTTTGAAACTTTTGAAAATTACAATGGTGGATCAGTAAGAATGGGTAATGACTCACCTTGTCTAGTTGAAGGTAAAGGAACCATACTGTTGAATAATCTGATCATATGTGAAAATGCTTATTGGGTGAAAGGAATTAACTATAACTGATTGAGTGTTTCACAACTGAATAACATAGGTCACCGAGTTGCATTTGAGAACAAAAAGGCAAAGATCTTTATTGAATGAGGAAGGTTGATCGAAATTGGTGAACAGATTAAAAGTAACCTATTCAATCTTAATGATACTAACACCACTTGTTTAATGGCTAGAAATGAATACATATGGTTGTGGCATAAAAGGTTATGTCATGTGAATTTTGACAGCATGGTTAGGATAAGCAATAAAAGGAAAGTAAAAGGCTTACCGAGCATGTCAAAACCTGACCATGTCATGTGTAATAATTGTCAAAAAGGTAAAATGACAAAGTCTAGTTTCAAGAGAAAAACCTACACATCTAATGATATTCTAAAATTAGTCCATAGTGATCTATCTGGACCAATGAGAAAAAAAAGTTACTATGGTGATAGATACTTCATTCTCTTTGTTGATGATTATTCTAGAATGATGACAATTATGTTCTTAAAATAAAATTCAGAATCTTTCAAGATGTTTAAATGGTATAAAGCTATTGTGGAAAAAAAAAAGTGGTAAGGAACTGAAATGCTTAAGATTAGATAGAGGAGGAGAATTTATCTCTGATGAATTCACTAACTTTTGGAATGAGCATGGAATTCAACGGCAGGTTTCTTCACCAAGAACACCACAATAAAATGGGATTGCTAAAAGAAGGAATAGATCCATTGTTTCTTGTGCCAAAACACTGATGTTTGAGAAAGGCATCACTCAAACATTCTAGAGTGAAGCTTTCAGTATTGTTGTCTACACATTGAACAAAGTTCAATTGAAGGACACCAATAAGACACCCTATGAGCTATGGTGTGGAGATACACCCAATGTAAGTTACTTTAGAATTTTTGGAATTCAATGTTATATTTTGAAAAATGATAGAAATGGAAAAATTGACTCCAAAGGTGAAGAAGGAATATTTTTAGGGCATTCTACCAAGAGCAAGGCTTATAAATGTCTTAACAAATCCTCTAACAAAATCATTGAAAGTGAAAATTTCAAAGTAGATGAATTTCCTGAGAAAAATGATGAGGAAAGTAGAAAATAACCAGAAGACTACAACAGGTTTGTCTATAGTGAATAACCTGACACTCTACTCGAGCAACTCTGTATCGTTCCTGAGTGACAAAACAAAGCACCCGAGCATCAGGCTACAAACACCAAAAATCAGGAAATTGCTCAAGATGATGTACTGAGTGATGGAGATCAGAATGAAGTTCAATATGATGACCAAACTGATGAAAAAAGAACTAAACCGATACTTTCCAAGTATGTCAGAAGACACCATCCACAGAACCAGATCATAAGAGACAAGAAGGCTAGAATGAGAACAAGAAGTAAGTCACTGAACACTAGATGTTTAATTTGTGATTTTTAGCCTAAATATGTTAGTACTACGCTTGAAAATGAAGAATGGGTCAGTCCTATAAATGAAGAGATGGAACAAATATAGAATAATAGAACATGGACATTAGTACCTAGACCAGATGACAAAAATGTCATCGATACCAAATGGATATTCAGAAACAAGCTGAATGACAATGGAGAAGTCACAAGGAACAAAGAAAGATTAGTATGCAAAGGTTATGCACAAGAAGAAGGTATTGACTATGGAGAAACTTTTGCACATGTTGCTAGACTAGAGGGAGTAATAATTCTACTTGCTTATGTTACATTCAAAGGATTCAAGGTATACCAAATGGATGTCAAATCTGCATTCCTAAATGGAATACTAGAAGAAGAGGTATACATTGAACAACCAAAAGGGTTTTTTGATCCTAACAAGAGAAACATGGTTTGTAGACTACACAAAGCCTTGTATGGATTTAAATAAGCACCTAGAGCATGGTATGAAATACTTCACTCCTATCTCATAAGTATTGGATTTGTAAGAACAAGTGAAATAGTAATATGTATTTAAAAGAAGATACTGATAATAAAATTTTGATTGCTAAAATATTTGTTGATGATATCATATTTGGGGGTAATGATATGCTATGCAAATCATTTGCTAATGAAATGAGCAAAGAGTTTGAGATGTCAATTTTTGGGGAGATCAAATTATTTCTTGGTCTATAGATTCTTCAACAGGATGTAGGCATATACATCACACAATCCAAATACATCAAGGAAGTTCTCAAGATATTCAAGATGGAATATTCCAAGCCAGTTGGAATACCTATGGAAACCAGATGCAAGCTGACAAAGGAAGATAAGTCAACCAAGGTAAATCGGACCCTATATAGATCTATCATTAGAAAACTCATGTATGTTGTTCATACTAGACCAGATATAGCACATGTAGTTGGAATAGTTGCAAGATTCTCTGCTAATCCCAAGGAATCACACATGACTGTTGTCAAAAGAATTCTGAGATATTTAAAGAATACTGAAAACTATGGCTTATGGTATAAAAGAGAAGGAAAATTTTACCTTCAAGTCTATACAGATGTTGATTGGGCTGGAAATTGAGATTACAGAAAGATCACAATAGGAGGAGCATTCTTTATGGCTGACAGACTTGTCACTTGGATCAGTAAGAAGCAAGGATGCATCTCACAATCTACTGTAGAAGCATAATATGTGGTTGTTGCTACAAATTGCTCTAACATTGCATGGATCAAACAATTACTGGAAGGTATGAAAATGAAAATTCTTGAGCCAGTGGTTATATATTGTGATAATACAAGTGCAATAAGCATCTCTAAGAACCCAGTCATGCATTCTAAGACAAAGCATATTGCTATCAAGTATCATTACTTAAGAGATCAAGTGTAAGAGAAAGAGGTGATGTTAGCTCTTTTTCTTGTAGAATTGATTATAATGACAATAAATGCTAGACTCTCTTTTACCTAAGTTAGATTCTCACAAGGAAAAGGGCTAATTAACAAGGATAGAAAATCCTTCTACACTTTGGATTCCACACACCCAGGCGGGTACACCTTTAACAGAGTATAAGCTTTTAGCAATTTTAATTAGTGATTTAAGGACTAGAGATCCTTCTTCTTTTTATGCCATTTAGGCCTAGGAAGGCTAACCTATTGATTCACTCTTCAAGGAATCACAAATATGAATTTTACTAAATACAATTAACTAGACATGCATTTGGAATAATATGAGTATAATGATTGATTGAATTTGAATTTGATGATAACAACCACTTGTCAGCATTTATGACCAGTGCCTAATCATGGGTGTGATAGAGTCAAAATAGAGCATACTTATACTAAAAATAATCAATGGAAATACAAATGAACCCAAGATAGAATGCCTTACAAACTATCTGCTCATCCTCAAAACCCTGTATCAAATCCCTGCATAAACCCTAATCCTCTATAATCATCTATAAGATTTAAAACTTTCCTTGAAAGCCACTCATAGACAAAAACATGACTACCTTATAACCAGTATATTCAGAGTGCCTTGCAAATTGAACACACAAGAATTAATAGTAAATGCAAGAAGACATCATAGATATAAAAATGGAGATTCCATTGTATTTTATTAATATCAATTTGAATACCAGTACATTCACAAAGACTCAGAACCAATAGTCAGACACAATTCAGTAATCTGCCTTGTAGTCTTATTTTTAGCATCCTTCTGACAATATTACAACTTGATACTTATAGGTAGCCACAGTTATCTTGGAATCCTTTTGGAAAATAAGGATGCAACAAGCTATGAATGACTGGGCTAAAGGACAAAATATAGTTTCAGAAAGAGACAAAACTTATGGTGGATGACATAACAATATTTGCTATAAGCCATGTAATCATTTGTCTTATGACCACCTGAATACTTGAAGTTGCTCCGAGGTAGTTGGGTCTTTGTCACCTGGATTTTGTTTTCTTGCTGGTGTAGAGGTCTCAATATTTTATTTGCTCCATTATCTTAACCTCCTTGATGCTAGTTGTCCCCTTCATATTTTCTATTTCATGCTATGGGGGTAACTATACCATATATGCTGACCCAAGCAGTGTACACCTCATCACTTGGCCACTCGAGGTTGAGAACTTCATCTTTGTGGTTGTTGACCTCCTCCTAGTCACTGTTATCCTTCTCTACTTCTGCCTCCCAAGATTCAAAAAATGTCTTGGCTTTGCTCAAAATATCAATGGTTAATACAAACCAGCCAGTGTTTGCCAGTGTAACAATACTCTTTGTCCTGCTACTCAGTACCTCATTTAACTGCCTCAGCCATAGGGATTCATTCTTTATGCTCCCATCCTTTTTGAACATGTTAGGATACATATCATACCTATCCTTGGAAAACTCTCCTCTTAGGGTTATTATTTTCTTCAAGAGCATGTTCCTTTTGGTGTCTAAATTGATCATCAATTTGAGACACTTGTGAGTTCTTGTTAGGAAAAAATCAATATTATTTTGTTCTTTCTAAAGGGAATAGAAATATTTGACATGGGATGCCTTCCCTTTCCACTCATTTACTGTCAGCTCCCATTGCTTCTTTTCATCCTCATGCCAGCTGGTGATGCTTGTGATCTTTTTTCCCAATGAGTAGAGGTTAGCAAGGTTAACTTCACTGGCACATCTTTTGAGATTTGAAACTATCTGATCTATGTGCTTTTGCTTCACCAATTCTTCAGCTTCTTTGTAGGCCTAGGAATCTTCTAGGTCCCTCTTACCCTCTTCTTCTAATCTTGTCCTTTCATTGATTAGCCTGTTCTTCTCAGCTTCTAATTCTGCTCTCTTGGCATCAATAGCTTCCTGAGTTGTAAGACTTAGAGGTGTAGGGGATGGGGGATATGTTATAAATGGACTTGAAGAGGAAGGCTGATATGGTCTTGAGAAATTATCCTTTGGGGCACCAGTTGAATCTTCTGCTTACCTTCCAACTCTGCTATTTTGTTATCCTTAATCAATGATTTCACCTTCTGTTCGTTGTAAGCTTTGAGCACAAACTCATATCTTTCATTCAGACTAGCATATGCTTATTTTTCTTTCTCTTACACTTTCATTCTCAAATTGGAAACCTGTACAACAAGGTTAGCCGCTTCAGTTCCTAAGGTATCTGCAACCTTTTCACAATTAGGTTGCATGTGTCTTGAGTCTCATCATCTTCTTTAATTCTTCTCTTGTCATTTTTCTTTAGTGACCAGATCACCAATGCTGCATGATCCTCACTAAACTGGGAACCAATTGATGTCCCAATAGGGCTTATGGGTTTAGCTTGTTTCCTTATAGAATCAAAAACCATTGCATCAGCTAAATCCCATTGTGGCAATATGAGAACTCCTTGCCTTTTGATCATTTGTCTACCCTCCTCAGGAGTAATCTTATCAAATTTTGATATCAATTCTTGCTTGAATGCTTTTTCTATGTCCTCCTTGGTAGCATTGGGTTGAACTTCTATCATTTTCTGGCACTTATCATTATATTCACCAATATGCCATCTCCACAGGAACTGAATAAAAGCCCTAGTTTTGATGAAATTGTCATCAGACAAGAATTCATCACTAGCTTGTTTGGTCACATGATCTAATTCCTTGCTAGCAAATTCTACCACTGTGAGATTAGATGATGTATGTTTAGGCTCTTTTGGCATCCCTTATTGTCACTAATACATTTGGTACCAAATTGCAACGGCAGTGCCGTTGCAGTTTTTCCGTCACAACCTTGTCATTGTCGCAATTGCGACGGTCTATTGTCGCAATTGCGACAACGACAAGGTTGTGACAGAAAAATTGCAACGGCACTGCCGTTGCAATTTTGTACCAAATGTATTAGTGTGTATTTCTTGAGTGGTAACAACTACTTCACCAGTATTTCTCATCTTGAGCAATTGCTCAACAATGGTCTAGTCTTCATATTGCATAGGGGATTGGGAAAGAGAATACAATTCACCTCCTTGTTCTTTTGTCTCCACCCTTTGCCTCTTTGGAGAGGGTACTTCTTGAACATTAGTATCCATTGGTCTCTTTCCCTTATGCTAAATGGGCATATCAACTCTGGGAGCAATAGTGGTATATCCTCTTCTTTTGTATACTACATAGTTCCCAGGTGGAACTATTCTACTTTGTGGGAATCTATTCAAAATAGAAAGAGCCTTTTCTAGATCACTATCAACTTCTCTCTATCTCTTCTCACTTAGGGTTTGCATTATTCCCTCAAAAAGATTCATTAGTGAATTAATTTTATAAGACCATGGGAAAAAATCCTTTAGAGGATCATAGGTCTTGTCAAAATTCTAGACAAAGTCCAAGGATTTCTTATATGCCATCCACTTTTCCTTCCTGACTTCTTGAACCTCTAAGTCAAAAATTTTACTGATAATATCCTCTGGATAGTAGAATTGATGATTTAGCATTATATAATTGGTCCTCTTCCTGAACATGCCCATGATAAAATCTTCATTATCTGCACACCTGGATATGGAAGTGGATAAATGATAGGGCTCAAAGTATTTGCCAAATTGTGTCCATCCCC
>MU224174.1:3685940-3696770 GCA_018584345.1 Thuja plicata
CTTAAGATTTTACTTACCACTGTCTTCTCTTCAAGTGTACCTCCAACACCTCGTATAGCATTGACTACTTCTTTTATTCTTGTGTTGTACTGTGTGATGTTTTCTCCTTCTTTCATTCTGAGATCATTGATGAAACCATTTTACTGTCTCTATTATATTAATCCTTATACTCTATTTTTAAGTATTATCATAACAATTGTGAACTTTTAGTCAGATGAACTTATGTCAAGTACAGATGGAACCATTAAACCATGGGTGGAATAGATATGTCATATTATGCCAATAATATATATATGTTGCAGGATTTCATATAATAATCAGAATGTGTGTTCTAACATCCAGATTAATTTGAATAAGCTACTTGTATGAATGTCTTTTGCATGATAACTAATCCTTCCAGGAAGTAGGAGTCGCTGGGAGTGGTCAACAGCATTAAAGGAGGATGTTAAAGACCAGCTTTGAAAGGATAAGCCATCATGGCATCAGAAGACACGGCTACTACAAATCAGGAGCCACTGTTTCAGATATGCATGAATGTAGCTCTACTATATTCCCTCTGTATTCCTAGCATGTTGACTTGGTCACCCAGACTTCATTGCATATGTTGTGGGCTGTTGCATTTCCTATCTTTTCTCTTTGGCGCAGCTTTAGTTAGATAGTTCCTTTTTCTATTTCAGAATAAGAAAGTCAATCCTCTATTTATAGGGATGAGATTGATAGTTAGTAAGTTCAACGATTTTTTGGAAATACAATGTTCTGATTGTATCTTGCACAGCAAGTTCATTTTTAGTTTCATGTATCATTCTCATGTAATCAGTTTTGAAAGATAATGAGGTCACTTTTGGTTCATATTCTATGTTCATATATTAGCAGAAGCCGACCAAGGGGGGCCACTTGGTAGGTGGGTTAGAGTAGAAGTAGAATAGATTTACTTTCTACATTTCCAGCATTCTAGATATAAGATTATAGTTTCTTCCTGTAGCATTGTACTTTGTGAATGTTCCTGCAGCACCTACAAGGATAGTTATAGTGAATGCTCTAGGTTGAAAGAATAAGTTCAAGTAGATTTTGCAAGTTGTAGCATTCATTCTAGTAAGGAGTAAGTGTGTTTCCTTTCCTGCAGCCCTGGTATAGATTCCTTTCATGTACTTTACTTTCCTGCAGCATAGGTAGAGTGGCTCTTTAAGGAACTTAGTGCACATACTGTGTTGTACTATTTCAAGTATGTGTCCCTGGGTTGACAAAATAAATGTACCTCATGGTGGGAGAAGTGATCCTTAGATTGAATAAACTATTCCTAAGAGAGGCTTTGGGCATGATTAATAAGCACCTATTATGAGGCGGTTCATTTTTGGCACTGCTGCTGGGGATGGTGTCAAGATAAGAAACTTTCTGAGCCATTTTTCAGTCTCTTAGCTAGTTTAGTGGATTGTGGTCCTAAATTTGCTTCACCTATGTGAAGAATTCATTTGCATGCATCGAAGGGGAAGAAGAAGAGATGAATATGCCATATTTCTTCCAGGAGAACTTGTGAATTTGAATGAGCAAGCTGAAGAAGTTGAGTTGCCTTTTGTTGACACAAGTCTCGAGTTTCCTGTAGCATCTTCCACTGGAGAAGAACCTTTTGATATAAGTGGTCTTTGACCTTTCACTAAAATCTTGGCCAGCTTTCTTGATAATTCTGACCCAAACACACCTATTGTTAACAATCCTGTCGCTAATATTCCTTTCCAACAACAACACCAACTCCCAATACCTCCAGTAATGGCACAACCTACTTTCCCATTTCCTCTACTGAGCCTTATAAACAATGCCAACCTCAAAAATATACCCTCTTCTGCACTTCCAAATTTTTATGGGCTGATAGCTGAAGATCTTGACACCTTTTTGCTTGAGTTCGACATCCTCTGTCGTAGCTTTGACTATAACACTATTGCCCATAAACTCAAGCTATTTCCAGCAACACTAAAGGAGTTGGCCTTACAATGGTTCATGGGCCTAGAAGCAAATGCAGCAGGCACATGGGATGAGATGGAGACTCTTTTTCTGCAGAAATACAAAGAATATTACAAGGGGAATTACCCAAAGGGAGATGACATTTTTAGAATGTCACAGAAGGAGGATGAAACTTTGGAGGACTATGTTTCATGTTTTTTATACACCATGTAGAAGAATCCCCAACATGTTCTGGCGGAGGATTCATAGAAACTAGTCTTCTTGAGAGGAGTGAACGAAAACTATTTGGAATCATTGGACCTCATGGCTAGTGGGGACATATCCCAATCTTCTTGGGATGACATCAAGAAAATCTGTCTCAACTACTCTAGATCAACTGGGAAGAAAAGCAGAGGATATCGGTCTACAGTCATTAAAGGGAGTAGTTCAGGCGTTTCTAAGTTGGAGATATCTAATTTTCTAGAAGATTTCAAAAAAGACATCATTAATGATGTTGCTATGCATCTCGACACCATGACAGCTAAGAAGAAACATGTACACATTGAATTGCAGTTAGCTGAGTACTATCCACATTGCCATAACCAAAAGAAAGACTGCGGATGCAAGCTGGTGGTGAACCTAGAAAATCAACATTTGCCTACCGAGTACATGAAGATAGAAGGAGAGGATGAGAAAGTGTTCTTTGTTACTCAATTTCAACCATGGGCTTCAAGACAAGGTATGCCTGAGGACCCATTACAATTTTCAAATCCTTACAATAGTCAATGGAAAAACCAAAGTTATCAGAATACTCCTCAGTACTCTCAGCCAGCCTAGAATAACTACTGGCCTAACCAGCAAAATAACCAGTGGCCTAACTAGAAAAATAACTAGTGGCCTAACCAACAAAATAACTAGTGGCCTAACCAGCAAAATAACTAGTGGAAAAACCAGCAAAACCAATGGCAACCACCGCAAGGAAATTGGCAGCAAAATAACCAATGAAGGGGGCCTCCATAGTGGCCTAACCAAAATTCTATTTTTCCACAACTTCCCCCGCTAGTCCCACCTCCTACAGCCACTAGCCCCAATCCAAAGAAAACCCAATTGCCTGTTAAGCCGCAACCAAATCCAAATAGCAAGCAATAGCAGCAGCCAATATATACCACTGATACATAGTAGTATCCTGCCTACGCTCTAGAGATGTCTGATATCCATTTGAGGTCAGGTACTACTCTACCTGCACCCAAACATCCTATTATCATAGAAGTTACAGACACTCCTACAGCATGAGCACCTCTTCCAGAAGTTACATTACAAAATACCACCCAATCAACTCAAAAATCCAGCAAAACTGATGTTGAAACCTCAGTTGACCCTCCTTTTCCACAAAGGCTCACAATAGAAAAACCTATATCCCAAGAAAAAATGCATTTTGACATTCTTGAGCAGCTAAAGAATATGCACATCCAAATACCTCTATTTCAAGCTATCAAATATGTTCCTATCTATGGGAAATCTATTAAGGACACATCCCTTAAAAATCCTGGAAGGAAAAAGAAGGACCCTCAAACAGTTCATGTAATAGGGCAACTTGCTGATATCATGTTGGGCAAGGTAGTTATACCCAAGTATTCAGACCCTGAAAGTCCAGTATTAGATTTGATAATTAATAGAAAATCTGTTAAAAATGCTTTAGTTGATTTGGGAGCAGCCATTAATGTAATGACTAAAGATACAATGCACAGGCTAAGTATAGAGGGTTTGAGAACAACACCAACAGTATTACAACTTGTTGATAGTTCAACAGTCACTCCAGATGGTCTTATAGAAGATGTGGTAGTCACCTTAGACTCATGGGAATACCCTACATATTTTCTCATCTTATCACCAAAATTAAACTTTGATGGCTATCCAGTCATCTTAGGGAGACCTTGGTTAGCCACCACTGATGCAAAAATTAACTGTAGATTAGGAAGTATGATAATTTCAAATGGTTAGGCACTAAATAAGCTAGCACTCTATCCTCCTGCCCAGCCTCAGCTAGACTTGAGAGATCCTATTTGTCCAGAACTAGGGGATGAAGGAGAAGAGGTCAACTTTGTTGCTCATCTTATGATAATGCATAGACAATCTTTTCTGAAAATGCAAGAGGAAGATGATGTAATACAGAGTATTCTTACCAATGAGTGTATAGTAGCAAAAGATATTTCTGAAAGTGCTATTCTATAGCTATGTACCTATGAAGACTGTGTCTTTCCAGGAAGACCTGAGATAATTAGCCAATTGTTACCATGTGAAGTAGCTACAAGCCTAGTACTTGAGATGTCAATGGAAGAGCTAACAACTACAATAGAAATTTCCCCAGGTCACAATCTCCATGTGAACAACAAGTTTCCACCCCCACAATTGGCATTGTTAAGAAAACTCTTGTGTAAGCATGAGAAAGCATTTGTTTGGGATTATGGATACATGCTAGGTTTGAACCCCAAACTCTGCACCTATAGGATCTACATTAATGATGGTAGCTTACCACTATGCCTGCCTCAAAGAAGGATAAATCTAGTATTGAGAGAGATAGTCAAAAGTGAATTACAAAAATAACTAGATGTTGGTTTCATCTATCCAATCTCTGATAGAAAGTGGGTATCACCTTTGGTCATTGTACCTAAGAAAGGGGGAAAATGGTGAATATGTGTGGATTACAAAGAGTTGAATAATGCCACAAAGAAGGATCATTTTCCTTTATCCTTTATTGATCAAGTCCTAGACACTCTAGCCAGTAAGAAATATTTCTCCTTTCTGGATGGATACAGTGGTTACAACTAGATCAGCATTGCTCCAGAAGTCTAGGAGAAGACTACATTCACATGCCCCTGGGGCACATATGCCTATTCTGTATTACCATTTGGCTTATGCAATGCACTAGCTACTTTCCAGAGAGTTGTAATCAGCATCTTTGCTGACATATCACATGATTGTATGGAGATATATATGGACAACTTTACTACATTTGGTGTCACCTTTGAGGAAGCCCTGAAGAATTTGGAAAGAGTACTAATCAATGTCAGGAACACAATTTGTCTCTCAACAATGAGAAATGCTTCATGATGATGCAATAAGGCGTAGTGCTGGGACATTTTATCTCCAAAGCTAGGATCTAGGTAGATCCTATGAAAATAGAGGTAATTCTGACATTACCTATTCCTATAAAGTAGAAAGATGTTAGGTCTTTCCTAGGACATGTTGGCTACTATATGAGGTTTATCCAAAAATTTCGTCAAATAGCTAGTCCTATGTATACTTTTCTTACCAAAGAGGCTGAATTCAATTGGACAAAGGAATGTAATGAATCCTTCCTGCAGCTTAAGAAACTATTGACCACTGCACCCATACTTAGGGGTCCTGATTGGACTTTTCCATTTCAAATTCATACAGATGCTTCAGAATACGCAATAGGTGTTGTCCTAGGACAAAAGTCTAGTAACCTAGAGAATGCAATTTACTACATTACTAAAAGCCTCCATGGACTAGAATTAAACTATAGAGTGACTGAGAAAGAATTACTAGCAGTAGTTTATTCTTTGAATAAATTCCATCATTACATAATTGGCTATCCTATTTTTGTTCATACTGACCATGTAGCAATAAAATATCTCATGAACAAACCTTCTATCACAGGCAGGTTAGGAAGATGGCTTCTTCTTTTGCAGGAATTTGACATTACTATAGTTGACAAGTCTGGCAAGGCAAATATAGTAGCTAATTATCTATCAAGAATCCACAATACTGAAGAAGATACTATACTGCTAGATGATGCATTTCAAGATGAGCATTTGTTTCATATTTCTGTCCAAATTCTGTGGTATGCTGACATAGCTAATTACCTTGTAGAAAAAAAAATGCCAACACACTTTTCTTACAAGGATAGGACACTATTTGTCAAGAAAAGCTTTAATTTATCTTGGATTGATAACATGCTATTTTACACTGGACCTGATCAAGTAATGCACATATGTGTGCGAGAAGATGAGACATATGACATTCTCCATGCCTATCATAATGAACCATGTGGGGGACACTTTGCAGCAAAAAGAACAGCCCAAAAGATTTTAACAACCAAATATTATTGGCCTACACTTCACAAGGATGCAGCCAGCTATACAAGGAAATGTGACAAATGTCAGAGAATGGGTCGACCAATTAGATCCAATGAAATTCCATCACATCCACAAGTGGTGGTAACTCCATTTGAAAAATGGGGCATGGACTTCATTGGTCCAATAGATCCTCCATCCATTGGGAAGTTTTACCTCCTGGTGTGCACTGATTATTTGACCAAATGGGTCGAAGTAAAAGCTATGAAACATGCCCGAGACCATAATGTTGTAGAATTTTTGTATGATGAGATTTCGTCCAGATATGGAGTACCGAGAGAACTTGTAACTGACAAGGGTGCCCAATTCACTTCCAATCTAATAACAAAGCTCATGAAAGAATATAATATCAGACATAGGAAGTCAAGCCCTTATCACCCTCAAGCCAATGGATAGGTTGAAGTTACAAATCAAGAAATAGAAGCCATCTTAACAAAGATAGTTAATTTGCATCACTAGGACTAGAGCAGAAGACTAACAGAAGTCATCTGGGCATATAGAACAACTTGGAAAACCACCACAGGGTTCACTCTATTTGAGTTGTTATTTGGAAAAGCAGCAATGCTACCCATTGAATTTGAACACAAAACACTGCATCTCAATTCCTTGGATGAAATGTGCAAATTTGCACTGGAGAGAACTAAAATAGTCCAGAAACAAACGAAGAAATGGCATGACTCACATATTAAGAACAAACAGTTTCAAGCTGGTGATTGGGCATTGCTATACGATTCAAGATTCAAAGAAATACTAGGCAAATTGCAGACAAGATGACTGGGGCCATATGAAATAAGCCATGTCTTCACCAATGGAGCCATCCAGTTGAGCACAATTGACCCAGTGCAATTCAAACTATTAGTCAATGGACATCGGCTAAAGTTGTATCACCAACCTCAAACAAAAGAAGACTTCCTGCAGCAATTCCAACAACAAATTTCAAATGAGCAACATGTAACACTTCCTGCAACAGAGGGTACAAACCTTCTTCCTGTAGCTTTTCAGTAAAATTTTATCGAGCATGTCCTTAATAAAAAATTCATGTTTACATGAACTACATTCCTCCATTCACTTTCTACTTCTTCTTTCCAACTCATCGCATTTCTTTAATCTACCACCCACCCACCCTCCACATCATCAAAATTATCCTTTATTTTCTTTCAATCAGAGCCGAAGTATGCTGACGCACACCGCCGCCACCTTAGTTCCTCTCACACCACCTTTTAATGGCATGTGCAAAGATCGAATGATAGGTACAAGATTTTTAATTTTTTTTCCATTTTTAGCACATAGATTTCGATGATTATATCTAGTACTGCAATAAATATATCATTACAACATTAAGCCAGTTCCCTTCCTCATGCCAAGTCTGCCAAGTGTGGACACTTGTCAATATTATGTAGGGGGGAGGGAAGTGTATTAATTCCAAATTGTCATTTCTATTTATGCCTAGAAGATTTTATGTTACCTCAAATTTGTACTTAGCCTTGTCTCATTAAAGTTCTAGTGCTATATCACACAATTGTCATACCTTTATTCTCGAATCCTCCATGATTGTCAGACTTGATGTGAATTATAATTAAGTTAAGTGGAAACTCGCAGTAAAGACTATAATTTCTCTTGTTAAAACACATCACTATTTTTCATACTAAGTATAACAGAGGAATTCAGAAGGAAGCCCATAATTTTTCAAAAATGAGTAGTCTGATATTCAAGGAATAGGGCATTTATCTTCTACAAGGGTAGACAAATTGAAAATTGGAAAGCATAGATGGGAGGCCAGTTATAGAGACACAAGCTGGTAGTACATGGTGTACTACTTTCAGATGTTGAAGCGGCAAGAAGATTTAATGCATGTGGTTGGCTAGGATACTTCTTAAGGTTAACAAAATTTGATGAGGACTCAGCAGCTGAATTTGTGTGAACACTCAAAGAAGGGAAAGAAACTATGTGGGGATTGATAGTGGTTGCAATAGAGGAGTGGATAGCAGAAGTTACTAAATTACCAATGGTTGGGGAACATTATCCCAATGTGTATGATGCCAGATCAGCTAGGGCCCAGTTTACCCTACCAGGCGACCCTCCATTGGAGATTACCAAACAAGGGTGCAAAAGAATGTCTATCCCTCCACCGTATAATGATTTGGCTATGCATATCATCAGGTATTTTACATGTGAAGGGAGATTTTCCAATTTGCATGCACATCATTTCAAATTACTAAGTTATGTAAGGCATAATCTACCAATAAATGTCCCAAATTTCTTGTACAATATGCTATGTATTAGTGCTGAGGAGACTCAAAAAGGAAATGCAAATTCTATCACCCACCATACCCTAGTTAAATTGTTAATAGAAAGATCTCTTAGGGATACCTCTCCCATAGCATGGTCAGAGTTTGTCAAGCACAAAACCATACAACCACAGGTTGACCCTAATGTACAAATTGGTCATGATAATGCAATACCAACTGACCCAGCCATTGAACAAGATACCCAAGGGGCAGAAACCATAAATCTTCAAGAAAATGTGCCCTTAACTACTCATGAGAGAAATGTACCTACTTCTTCCCAAACCAAAGGAAAACAAAAATTAGAGGAAGAACCTTCAGTTCCTGTAGCCAAAACAAATATCCCTACTTCGAAGGGGAAGAAAAGAAATTTGGTTCCTGCAGTGGCTACTCCTACAGCAAAGAAACCGAAGAAGGCTACTAAGAAAAAGGCTGTAGAAATTGTAGAAACCCCTGTGCAAAGTAGTCCTAGAATGAGAGGATATATCCCTGGAGCATCCTCCAAAATCCAACCCGCTTCTCCTTTGCAATTTGATGAACAACCCAATGTGCAAATTATTCTAGATGATTCCCCAAATTAGTCTACAATTCCAAACTTTCCACTGCATTCAACAAAAACTTATGAAGCTGAACCTGATGTTTACAAAAATAGTCCCCAGGAAATCCATCAGGATATTCCAGATATTAACAAGGAGAATGCCTCAGTAATCCATCAGTCAGCCCATGCAGAAACTACCTTAGTTCCCTACAACAAAACTTGGTTAATGAGTTTCTTAGAGCAGTCTTCGAAGGAACAGATAAGGCAAATAAATTAGGCAGAAGATTGTGGCCCAATCACCTTGCAAACACTTCTCTTTGTATTGCATAATAATTATGTTCTAACAACAACTCTATGAGGAGAGGAGAAGAAGAAACTGAAAAGAATAATAATAGAGCAAGGGGAAGAAATTGTAGAATTGAAAGAACAATTGGCAAAGAAAAAATAAAAGATGGATCATGCCCTCAAATTGGTTGATCAAATAATTGCATGTAGGCCACCTCCTAGGATTTATACCATCTGTTTGAAAGAACAGTTCCTCTTGTTCCAGCTAATGATGACCATTAAAGATATAGACTTCAAGTTCAAGTCACCCTATGAATTCTATGGCCTTTACCAGACTCTTCCCTCATGGCAGCAAAATCTACTTTGTGAAATGTACATGCATAACTGCATTATCCCAGCTGAGACTGACTAGAATCCTCTAATCTACATAGGGGATATACAGCTAAGGGCAGTAATGTCCTAGATGCATAATGAAGCCAACTATGATAGAAAGTTTGAAAACTATAGGGAACAGGAGAAAATAGAGCCATTACCATTAAGATAAGAAAGCAGCAAGCCAGATATACTCCTCAGAGATTGGTTCAATTTGACTTATGGAAAAATTGAGGAAACAAGGGATAAAATTTTTGGGATTCGCATAGATGTCTATTCAGAATATGATGGTTTGTCTTACTTTGTCTTCCAAAAAGCCTTAGCTGGAGCCAGAAGCAGATGGGGTAGGTTATCTGAGGCATTGAAGAAATCTGATCCACACAGTCCTATCAACCTCCAAGTAGCTATTCAAAGAGCACCAAAATACATATAGCTGGGAAGGCAAACTAGACAGGAACTCTAGTGTCCACTCACCATATAGCCACCGATGCTCCTCCGGCCCCTGTATGACATCAATACTGATAGACTTGACCGACTGTAGGAAATTAATAGAGTAGATGTCTGGGAGAAAACAAGGGGGTTCTACTACACCTTAAAAAGCCAAAGGAGAGGGAGAACAGAGGTTGGAGATTTCAAAGCAACTACCATAAGATGTAATGCCTGAGGACAAGCATTCAGCTTGCCAAGGGGCAAATGATGAGACAATTTTACTATCTCTATTATATTAATCCGTATACTCTATTTTTAAGTATTATCAGAACAATTGTGAACTTTTAGTCAGTTGAACTTATGTCAAGTACAGATAGAACCATTAAACCATGGGTGGAATAGATATGTCATATTATGCCAATATTATATATATGTTGCAGTATTTCATATAATAATCAGAATGTGTGTTCTAACATCAGGATTAATTTGAATAAGCTACTTGTATGAATGTCTTTTGCATGATAACTAATCCTTCTAGGAAGTAGGAGTTGCTGGGAGTGGTCGAATGCATTAAAGGAGGACATTAAAGACTAGCTTCGAATGGATAAGCCATCATGGCAATTCCAACAACAAATTTCAAATGAGCAACAGGTAACACTTCCTACTATAGAGGGTGCAAACCTTCTTCTTGTAGCTCTTCATTAAAATTCCATCGAGCATGTCCATAATAAAAACTTTGTGTTTACATGAAGTACATTCCTCCATTCACTTTCTACTTCTTCTTTCCAACTCATCTCATTTCTTTAATCTACCACCCACCCACCCTCCA
>MU224174.1:3726780-3740968 GCA_018584345.1 Thuja plicata
GTAGCCGTTGGTGACTCGGTAGATATAATGTCACTCGGTAACCGCTGGTGACTCGGTAGTAACTGACTTCTCGGTTGGCTTCAACTGATGGCTCGGTAGTTACGGTGAAGCTCGGTGACTACCGTCTTCTCAGTAAATGTTGCTCTTCTCGGTAACCGCTGAACTGTTCATATGCTCGGTGACTACTGTTCTGCTCGGTTTGAACTGTTTACCGCTGAGTTTTCCAAGGTGATTACTGAATGCTCGGTATAAGCTATGGACTGAGTAATGAGCTCGGTAAGCATTCAGAATCGAATAAGTGTTTTCACTGATGACAAATATAACATAATTCCAACAAGTTCAAACAATGCTTGCTTTAATCTAAGCAGTTGCAAAAGATGCTAATGCGATGAAGGCTAAGAAAGAAGAAAAAATCAAGATGCTCGAGGATACTATAGGCAAGATGAATGAGAAACTCAGGACTATTGTCCCCTTTAGCAGGGTGATTGTCTAGAGTAGCATCGTAGACTCAAAATGCTAAATGAATAAGCATTGGTTTTCAAAGTGGATGCTATGGAGAAGGGTAAGATCATGACTCATATATCTACTACTGCTAGTTAGGATGATGTTGCTACTGGTGGTCAACACAAATCAGGCTCGGTTCCTCTACAAGGTCCTTCTGCCAAGACCTATAGCCATGCCAAATGTGTTACACATCAGTCCCAGATTATCCATGTCATGGATAAGTACAAGAAATTTTTAGACAACATTTTCACACTATAGGCTACAACCATAATAGCATCACCCAAGTCTCAAATAAATTGAATCTTAATCAAAGTTTCCACCATCTTCTCAATCAACTATTTTAGCACTCCATGATCTAACATAATAGTAATGAAAATTGAAAAGATGACAACATTAACCACAATTTCTTCACCTAAAACCCACTAGACTACATACAAGAGCAGTTCATTCCTTCCATTAAAAGTCCTCTTAAGCTCTTCTTATAAATTCTACCAAAAAGAAAGCTATTTTCCACTAGCTACAAGCTAACCTTATAAGTGTGTCAATGGTACTTCTTGAAGATTTTGAGGGTTTGAATTCTTCAACGAACAAAATGTAACGTTTTAATAACTCCTACATTCTATTAATCAATTTTAAGCTTTTGGCAACAGTAACGTCTTAATATTCTAGTCTTTATTCATTTGAGCACATGCTTTGCGAAAATATCTTCTTAGAAAATTCATTCGACGACTGACAGGTCCATGCTTTGCGAAAATATCTTCTTAGAAAATTCATTCGACGACTGACAGGTCCTTCTCTGTTACGATGGACTTGATCCCCACTCTACACGCCAACCGTGTCAACTAAGTCTTGCTGACATTTAGTGAAAGGACTGTCCCCGCTAATTATGCATGCAAAAGAAAATGTCAGGAAAATGAGCCCTCTCACCGTGATAAAAGGGCGAAAAGATAAGATGATAGAAAATGGGAAGGAGAAGGGAAGGGGGAACGATTCAGAGATTTGTCTGTACCGAGCAAACAAATTGATTTCTACCGTGCCGTGCTCGTCCAGTTTTTGCCTTACTACCATAATTTCCAGTTACACAAATGTCAAGGAGGCATGTGGGCCACTTTACGTGGAATCTCATTAGTTTAATCTAATTCCCATAACAAACGAATAAAATGCTGAGAAACTTTGAAAAGTCTAAGCGAGGACGTGGTTTCCTTAAGGCTTTATAAATTGTTTTATAGGCACCCTGGCATTATTAAATTTGATACATAGCAGAAAGAGCAGGAGCAGAAGAGAGAAAGATGGATGACCCAACGTTCCAGCCAGACTTTGAAGAAGACCCAGATTCTCCACACTATCCCCCGCCTTCTCAAAATCAGCCCCGCACACAATTTGTGCAGCCGCCGCCTCAAAATGTCTACACTCAACCTCCCGCACAATATGCGCAACCCCCTCAAAATCTCTTTGCTGGCGTTGAGATGAAATATACGCCGCCACAAAACCCTCGCGTTGAGCCTCAGGTGCAGTATGTGCAGCCGCCACTGTCACAGAGTCCTCACGCTCAGCGTCGTATGCAATTAGTCCACTCCCCGCCGCCACAAAATTCCCATGCAAACTACACGCAACGGCCGCCGCAAAATCCACACGCTGAGCCTCATGTACACCATGTGCAGCGGCCGCCGAAAAATTCCGTATCTGAACCTCAGGTGCAATATGTGCAGCCGCCGCAAAGCTCCACTCCTCCGGTTATATACGTGCAGCCACCTCCACAAGGCGGGAATAATGGTCCTGCACTCTGGGCCTCCAGCCTATACTCCTGCACGGATGACCCTTCTAATTGTATACCAATCTTCTTCATTCCCTCCTCTCTTCTCTTCTCTTCTCTTATAATGCCTAGCAACGTTCAATATAGTAATGGAATTGTTATGTGACTGCAGGTTTTCTCACATTATTCTGCCCCTGCGTCACTTTCGGGCAGATAGCGGAAATAGTGGATGAGAATTCTCCATGTAAGACTTCCATAACTAAATCATACTGCAATGCAATTTATATATATATATATATATATATCGATATTATGGAAGGGCTGAATGGTTGGAGTTGTTGTAGCATGCATTTGGAGCGGAGGGATCCATGGGGTGCTTTGTTTGGTAGGGATTCCGGTGGGAGTTTTCCTTGGATTGCCTTGTTTAACTGGGTATGGTTGGTGCTACGCCTGCTCCTACCGAACAAAGATGCGGGCCAAATATAACTTGGCTGAGACCCCCTGCTCAGACTGTCTGGTCCATTGTTGCTGCGAGCCATGCGCTCTGTGCCAGGAATATAAAGAGCTCAAACATAGAGGATATGATCCTGCTCTCGGTAATGCCTGTTTGTATCACTGGATCTTTATTATTCTTATTATTTAGCTGGTTTTGGAGTTCACTGTGTTTCTTTTACTTGTTGCAGGTTGGAAGGGAAATGCAGAAAAACAAAAGCAGGGCGCCAAGGCACCTCCTGCCTATCAAACCATGGCAAAATGAGCCCACTGCTCATGCCCTTTGTCTTTAAGTAGAAGTTTATATTTTGTACTGAACTTATTTAAGTTATTTAATTCGCTATTCCATATAGCGAATTATTGGTGTGGGTGTGTATTAAGGAAACGCTTTATAAAAGTCATATTATAGGACCCGTTTGGTTGGGGAATTGAAAAATAATGCAAATCATGGTTATCTATACTCTGGTTATGCAAACCCCGGTTATGCTTTTTTGGGACTGTTTGGTTGCCTTGGAAGATGGATTTGTAAATCCACATTCCAACAGTTAAATCGACGCAGTGCTCTGGACCCGACAAGATATATAAACCAATTTAATCATGCAAACCTTGGAGTGCACTGGACCCGACGGCGAAGTTAAAATGGCTTTAATCTCTATGAAAACCATGGAGATGAAAGTCATTCCACCTCTTGAACAGGAATTTGGACATCCACATTTTTGCACAAATGGGGATTTGCAAATCCGTATTCGCATTCAATTTAGAGGTCACCAAACAAAGAATTGCACCCCATAATCGAGTTATGGGCTGCATAACCGGGTTATGGGCTGCATAATGACTTTACAACTTGGTAACAGGAAAAGCTATTTTTCTTTAATGCTTTCAATATGGTATTGGACATTGCAGTTTGTTAGATCATTTTCCATGAAAAGTGTGACAACAAGTTCTACTTTGTGTATCCATTCTGGCATTTCTACGCCAGTGATCTTTTCCAGTGTAGTATTTCCTTCACATGATATGTAAGCTATTTCTCTTGTTCTAAGTGCTCAAAATGTTTCAAGTCACTGTTTAGAAGGGTTATTATTTTAATCAAGGATTTCTATATGGTTAAAAATGTGTGCTTTGCGATTTTATCCTTTTGTTTCACATTGATTTTATATTGTTTTAAGATTTTATATCCTTTGTTATATATAAAAATTAATTTTATTATGAATTCTTTTTAAATTGATTTATCTATTATTTTAATTGGAAATTTCTCTGATTTTATATAATTCATGTAATAGTGCCATGCCACTTTCTATTAATTCAATGATGGGAAAAAATTCAACCATTCATATCATTTATCTTTTATTAAGGTATTTCTATATTTCAATTTGTATTTCTAATATATGATTTTTAGAATATTAAGTTACACTATATAAGGTGCAATTTTAGTTGATCCTTGCATCTTAAAAAAAATCTTATTATGTCACCTAATTCTTTTTCTTTATGGACCATCTTTGTTACACCTAAGGGCATCTCC
The DNA here is from genome assembly GCA_018584345.1 of Thuja plicata. Taxonomy (NCBI): domain Eukaryota; kingdom Viridiplantae; phylum Streptophyta; class Pinopsida; order Cupressales; family Cupressaceae; genus Thuja; species Thuja plicata. Next base: position 3,731,049 of record MU224174.1, read on the forward strand.
AAAGAATTGCATGCAATATTAACTATTGGCTAAACGATTTTCATCATATTACCTAATTCTTTTTCTTTAGATGCTGATTGTATTGTGGAGTTCATATATTGTAAAATATTTTTTTTAATATGAGAAGGATCTAGTAGAAACTCTATATAGATTGTTACCTAGATACTTTAGAATTCTAAGGATCTTAGGATTTTAGCTATTACCAAGGTCATTAGATAGCTTGATAGAACACTATAGATATATAAAGACATGTATTATTGTCCAATGATTTCATAAATCTGACATTGTCTAGAAATTTCTTTTTGAAATAAAAAGTTTAAAGAATATATATTTATATTATTTTGATAAACATGTTATATTATATGTAATGTAAACTATAAAGGGCTTCTTGGAATATTAAAGGTTACATTTGTATTAAAGTCGCCTTAATAAATTATTTTACTATTAAAATATTATTTGGATTGGAATTTAGTGTAAGAAATAAAATTTATATATTTATAAAAGAGAACTTCAAAATATAATCATAAATCAAATCCAATCAATCGGCTTTAATAAAAAAAACACAAAACAACTATTGGTCCACTTGCTAGGAATGTAGATGCAATGGAGCAATACAATATCATATTTTGTTTATAGTTAATTTTTCACTTAGTTTATTTACATAAGTACTTGAGGTACGAAAATGATGAGTATTCATAAATTCTTTGAGACAAATAAAATGGGTGAATGAGTGAATGAGGATAAGGTCAAAAAGTTGAGTTAACTAAACTAAATATGAAGTTCACTTGAGAGATATTTAAGATTTACGATACAATAAATATATAAATAAGCAATAGAATTTTCTACTTTGAAGATAGAGTTTTAAGAGGTGAAATAAAGAAATTTTACTTTATTTATTATTAAAGGTGGATAATTAGCTACAATTATAAATCTTAAATTAGATGAGTAATTGCTAGCATGTGTGAAGGAACTAAGGTGAGAGAACAAGTAGAGAAAAAGTGAGTGTGTGATGCAATGGAAGGAAAAACCAAGAATCGAAGTGTAATATTAGATGGTAAGCATGGTTAGGGTTTTGACCCTTTCAACTTGGAAAATGTATTGTGAATGGATTCCCCTCCTTTTTCCTACCTATTTCCTAAAACCCCTATTTTGGCAAACAAACCCCAAACTTCACTATTTACGACACTTGTAATACATTTTATAAGTAAAAAATTATCTAAAAAAACCCCAAGTCCTTGCCAAATATTGGTGATCTATCCCTTTGTACCATATTAGATATTACAAATCCTCCTTCACCTATAAAAAAATTGTGAGGAAAAATCTTTTCATGCACCCTTTGAGTGTTCTTTCTTGAGTGAGATAACTTAATTTGAAGCAACTTGGCTACTTCTGAAATCAAAATGTTGGAATTTGGCCTCTTTGTTGATAATTTTAAATCCTTAGAACAATACAAATTTGTGAAATAGAATGGACCTTATTTCTATGAATACTCTTGGTTTTTCATTGCTCTATAGGCCTCTTTTTCTAATCCAATTACTAAAATTACCTTCATATCTATTAGAATTTAATATTATAAATTATCCTTGATCACGAAAGATGTGGATCTCATTAGAGAAATGATCAATCATGTGGGATATTTTGTTACATAATATTTTCAGATGGTGGATTTAAGGGTCTATGCAATATTAGATATCTCAAAATTTTGAACCACTTAGCTAGAATTCATTCCTCTTTTAGGAACCTAGGGCTCAATTCCTAATTTATGATGGATTCCCACTCAAGTTCTTCAATAATGACATGTCTGGTCATAATACTGCTAGATGTATTATAGTTAAACCTTCAGGTCTCAATGTGAAAGATCTTAAACAATGTATTAATAATTCAAGCCCTCCAAATATTGACTGTATTTGGTCTAATTGTGCAAAGTTCATGGATCTTCTAAGAAGATTCAGTTTGATCCTATGAATATTGTGGATGCCTCATTTTTTTTGGATCCCCCTAATTTCATTCTTGCATCAGAAATTACTCCTATGGTATTAATTCGCTTTCTTATAAGGATAATGTTGGTTGAAAATATGCATCTACCATTCTAGTCATGGATGAGTTAGAAGAAGATATCCCTAATTTACTTGATAGTGATGACATAATAATTATATCTTATAAATTTAAAAATTAAATATTATTTACTTAATGTATTATAAAAATGATAAATTGATGATAAATGACTAATAATTTGATAAATAATAAATAGATTAATGATTAATTAAACCTTTGGTAAATAGATGATAACATGCACAATAGTATGATAATAATTAGAACTTGCATTTTGTCCTCACTTTAAATAATGTTTGAAGTAACATTGTTTCAAAGATGATTTGACAATTAATGACGATGAATTATATTTTCAAAGATGAAAAGTATTGAATAAACCTTACACTAAAATAATTGTGAGAAACATATATAGAGAATATTTAAATATTGGAGACATTGAAAGTAAGAGAAAGGAAGAATCATCACCCCTAGAGGAATTCTTACTTTGTGGTGTGCTATGCGACCACATTTTCTTCCCAATTTGGTGGGCAAGTTAATCTTTAACAAACACACTCAATTCATTTTTTTTTTCATTTCACAATAAGTTGGATTGTTTTTATTAGAGTAAATAGGTTTCGAAGGGACCCTGAAACCCATTTACAAATAGAGATATCCATTAGCAAGAGAAGTAAACCAACAACAACAAAAGAAAACCAACTAAACAACGCTATTACTCAACAAGGTAGATGACCTAATGAAGAATAAGGAAAATAAGGTCATAGATCCACAAGCGTATACAAAAAGTTTATAACCTAAGAAAACTCAACATTTTTTTGGATGTCATCCTCATTAATATCCAGAACTAGGTAATGAACAATTTTGGATTTCTCTTTCTTTCCCTTGGCATGGTTCATGGTTATTGTAGAAAGTCCTTGCACCTGAACTGAACATTTACTTTTATCTTAGTATGTCATAGCTAAAGAAGCAACCACTAATTTATCCTTTCTTATAGCATTAACACTGAGAGCTTGGGATCTCTCATTCAACTTCCTTAGGCCATCAAATCTATTCTATGTTTTTTGTTCTACTAAAAACCCCCACAGCTTGAAGTTTTTCATGGGCCTTACTAATATATATTCTTCTAGTTCATTCTGATCAATTCTTCATAATCATTTTTCATGGTTTTGACATCATCAACTAGTGCTTTAATAAGGGCAAGCATTTTCTTAGAATTCTCTATATCAAAACTTTGTTTAGCATTCTACTATTGATTATTAATCTTGGAATTGATGTCATGAACAACCTCTCTCAAAGAGTTAACTTTAGAAACCAAAAAATTTAAAACTTTAGACTACCCATCATAAATATATTTCTGCTAAAGATACCATATCCCCAGTTTCCATAGTGGGTGATCCTTTCTCAAAGTCCACAAGGGTTACTTTATCTATTTCAACATGGATTTCTATATGGAAGTTAACCTAATTAGACTCCACTTCCAAATCCAAAACATAGCTTTGATACCCCACATCCCCTTCTTTTGTTGGTCTTCATGTTGGTCATCTTCTTTTGATTCATTGGTTCTTCATGATAGTTTATGTGCTCACATGAATGATGTTGTTGTTGATTGGAAGCGGAGTCTTCCAATTATAAAGGAAAGGTAAAAAATATTTTTCAGGTTAAAACTGCTATTTTCATATGATTATGTTAGGCCCTTTACCATTGTTGGCAAAAAGGGGGAGAAATGAAAATGAAAAATGGAACCGAAGAAGAAGATACTTAACTTAGGAAGATATTTTGAGGTGTCTTCAGGTTTTTGTGCTTTGACCATTTTTCAACTTTGAGTGTTTTTCCATCAAGCCAAAGGGGGAGATTGCTGAGAGAATGTTTTTGTTTGTACTGTTGTCATTGATGTCAAAACATGTATCGGTTGACTGTGCTTCAGAGGGAATAACTAATTCGATCTATCTTATACCATTTTTTTGTGGCTACAGTTTTGAGTCCAAAAATAATGTCATATCCTTTTGGTACATATATTGTGCTTGATGGTAGTATTTTGGATGATTCCACAATGACAATTGTTGTTCTGAGGTTCCTCTGGAAGTCTCCAATATCTGATTCTTCATGTAGTTTATCAAAAAATTTGGTATAACAGTGAAATCACTTTTTGGATCATTGCTTTTTTTGGCACTCTCAAATTTGGCACAATTTAGGCACAAATTTGGAGTGACCAATTCAAAATTTTCTCCAAGGCAAGGTGAGTACACCTGAAAAACTTTTGATGATGCTTACTTGAAGTGCAAGTAAAATATGACCCGATGATTTTAATGAGATACTGATTGGGGAACATGTGAAAAACCTATCATGGGGTAGATGTAATGGGTCACAATTTTCAGTTATTGGTTTTGATGAGTTTTGGAGACAGTTGTTTAAAGGTGTTCACATAAATCTACATTATGCATATTGCCAGATTATAGCAAATGGCCTACTTTGGATGCTTGCATCTTTGACCTGATAGAATTTCATGATATAAGGATGGGTTTGAGGTGTTGTAGACATGAGAGAGAATTTCCATTTCCACTTGCATATTCTTACGAGTTCGTATGATAAGTTTTCCCAAACTATTCTATTTGCAACTAATGTTGATTCTCAGAATCTGAATTGCAAAATTATGAAGTGGACTACTTTGCGATCTTGCAACTTGCATCCTATTGAAAAAAATGGAGAATTGAGTGCTCCTTTGTTTAGTATTCATAGAAATGTGCTACCATGAAGATTTGCAGGTCTGTGCCAATCCATCTGATTAGTTTCCTCAGCCGATTCAAAATGAGATTTATTCAGTTTTTAATCAATGCATCAATAAGAGTCTTCCAGAGGGATGACTTTGCAAACAGATATTATGGTTCCGGTTGAACATTTTGATAAGTGAGTTGACTCCTTATACTCTTTGTATGTCAGTGTATTACTAGGATCAAGGATTGAGCTTCAAGATATAATCTGGTAACTTTTCAACGACAACTTCAAAGGCAATTTATTCAGATTATCATTGTTTGATAGAATCTAACTGCTAAGTAGTCATTTTTAGAGAATTGAAGTTTTGTGTCAAATGATTGTTTAAACTTTCCGGTTTTGAATCTATACTTCCTATATGTAAATGTCTCTCCTCGTTCAGTGATAAAGCTTCAAAGCACAGTTTGCTATGTTTATAAGAGCAAATCTAAATGCATTTTATGCAATGTATACATCTGCATTGGTCAGTATTTCATGATCACCTTTTTGATCAGTTGTGTCTTGCACTTGGAATTGAATCTGATAAAGCCCTTTTGCGCACATATACATTATAGGTAAATGAATCCTCTAGCCAAGTGACAAGAATTTAGGACATGATTTGGTACTCTTGTAGAGGTATATCTGAAGTCCATTTGTTGTGTTTTCACACCTCCATTTTAGAGGGTTTTACAATGGTTATTTTTCGATCATGGACATCTTGCACCCTATTGTCTTGCACCCTATTTTCAAATCACATCCTCATTTGTATTTAAATGAGATTGCTTTGCAGAAGTGTCAGGAGTTATTATAAAGTCTGCCAATTTGATGCTTTGTGGTTTTGATTGCAATATGTTTTATACTTACAATGTGGAAGCATATATGAAGCACATGAACTTTACGCCATGAGAACAAAAGTGGAAGCACAGACAAGATGTGTTAATGATTTCATAAAGTGAACCTAGTAAGTGTGAATGCCAAATAATTAAAACAAATTTGAAAGTCTGTGTTTTAAGTATCAAAAGAGGAAACATTCAAAGCATTGCAGTTGAAATGAAGGTGCAAACAAGGCTACCCTGCGTGGGAGATGGTCAGCGTGGAGAATGAAGAGCCAACACACCATTTTAAACCCAACTAAAATGGCCAGTGTGGAGTATAGATGAGCCCTACGTAGAGCATGTGGAGGCATGTAAAACTTTAAAACCACACAAGACAGAGGAGTCCATGTGCACATTGAAGAATAGTTTAAAGCATTTAAACAAATGATATTGGCTAAAGGCTGCATGGGAATTCCAAAGGAGAATCCAGCGCAAGGCATGTCAGAGGAAATAAATCAAGTTTCAAAATAAAGTAATATGGAAAGGGTTGCGTAATACATTTCTTAAATGGCCAGCACAAAACAAGGTGGATTCTACGCATGGAGGAGATAAGCATTTCAAATGCCAACAAAAACTAATGGGAAAATGCATAGAAGGAGCTGCATGAGTTTTGGCAAGAAGCCCCATGCCAAACATAGACTTGTGCATGGCTTTCTGCTCAGACAAGGTATGAAGGAAAGAAGACCAAGTGGCTAGTGCATTATGCAGGTGTAGGAGGCAGTGATACAAACTTCTAAGCAAACAAATAACAACTTGCACATACTGGAGGACGGGCTACGCGATATGTTTTAAAGTTAAAAGCGCCAAAGCATATATAATCCACTTACAAAGCAATGCAAGATGTGTCAAAGAAGCTACACAATGTATCTTCGTGGGATTGCAGAAGGCCTTTGTCAGATTCGCATGAACTGGTGTCGATAATCAATCAGCTGGATTGGGGATTGGTTACTCTCTCCAGACCGCCTCCAGATCGCCATACCAGCTACAATTCATGGATCTCCTCCCACTCCCTAAATCTCAAGAAGGCAGGAATTCTAGTGGCAAACTTTACTACCAGATTCTTTGCACATTTCAAAGGCTTCTCCAAAAGCACCTGAAACTTCTTTTATGAGATGGGTTTATATTCAGAATGTGAAATCCAATTACAAGGCATGTGAACTGAATGAAAAGCTACGCAGCATGCCATAGAAGGTGACGTAGCATGAGCTATAGTCCTAGGTGCAATAGGAGTCCAATTCGTGAAGGAAGTGCTGAGAGAAGGGCTAAGATTGAACAATGGAAGTCGCACTAGGTTAAATAAATAATCCCACATTGCACGTGTGGTGTTTTTCTAAAGTATTTTTATGCTATATCATTAGCATTTTTATATGAATAATAAGCCAAGAGGCTTGTGGCGGGCCCCTTAGATGAAGGACTCAACATGTCGGTGGGCCCCATTATTTTGAGACGAAATGGTGGAAAAGCTTTAAAAAATGAATGGTATTTAATCCCACATTGGCCCCGCTAGGCAAATATCAAGTGTTTATAAGGAAAAAGGCTCAGTAAGTGATTAAAAGAAGAAGCTCAGATTCTCTCCACGCGCAAGTGACGGGTGCATTGGTAAATGTGCTCAGAGGATGAGCACCCAATTTTGGTGGGACCCGCGAGTGTGACATGGTAGGTGAGTTGGCATAAAAGAATGTACGATTGGCACAAATCTCGAGGCAATAAAAAATTGACGGACGACTTAATGACTTAATGAGAAAGTTGCAAGGAAGATATGTTTAATCCATTAATTCGTGCCAACATTTGGCAGAGGGCAGCGCGTCAGACATGCATGCAGGTTGGGCATGAATCTCGAGGCAACCAGGATCAATGGTTGACTTGAAGGCTTAATGGGAAGATGCATGAGATCTACCCATTAAGCCATTAAGTCTGAGTGACATGTGGCAGGGTAGACACATGGCATAATCTGGTGCAGAGCAGAGGCAACAAATTAGAGATTGACACGTGGCGCCAGATGGACACACATAGCCAATTAGAGAATGACAAGTGGTGGATCTTGTTGCGATCTAGATAAAAGGGATTAATGTGAAATTTAAAATGATTTTATCTCAAAAAAGAGAGGGTTAAAGAACTTGCATGTTGAACTTAATCCTAGGGTCCACTTAATGACTTAATGATAAAGTGCTCAACATCTATCCATTAAGCCATTAAGGGAGAGTCACATGTGTCCAAATCTGGTGCAGTGTGGGAGAAAAGGTTAAAATATAGATATTTAATTGAAAATCATCTCAACTTAATAGTTTGACTATTGAAAAGGCACAAATATTTCAAAATTATTCAAGAAATATGCACAGGAAGGGAAAATATTTTTAGTGATTCAGGGGGCAAATGTTATCAGAAGTATCAACTATCATATACCGTTGGAAAGGTATTGAAATGAGGATTCTAATTTTGTAGTCAATTTTGGTGCAGGATCAAATCAGTTTGAATAGAATGAGGAAAGAGTGACTCAGCTCAAAATTGGTTAGAGCAGAGAGGACAGATGGTGTTTCAAGAAAATATCTGGAGATCTTTTGCTTTGGCTACATATTTAGATTTATTCCATTTTTATAGGGTTCCATTTTATGGTCTCCAAAGGGTTCCAAATTCTTGGCCTCCACAGTGGGTTTCAAGCTGTGCTTAACTCGAGGAGCTTCCAATTTCAATTCGTTCCAGATTAGGGATATAGCTTTTTGATTGTACTAGTTTTGCTTAAGGTAGAATAGATTTTCATTGGTCGTTTGCAGCTTATTGAATAGGCATTTGTTTGATTGCAAATTTGTGTGCAGTAGTGTGATTTTTCATACTTAATACAGAAGTTCAAGATTCATATCTCTCCTTGGTGTCAGTCTTGTGAAATCTGAAATTTCTAATTCTCTGCATAGGGTTTACCTATGTATGTATTATCATTCTCCAGTTCTGATCTAGGATCAAATTAAATAATGTTGTGGATGTGACATAGTTTCATTCGATTGTCTACAAGAGGACTTCTATAAGTAGTAATGATTTGGACTGATTGTATTTATGGCTTAAAATCATTGACAATAGTTGATTACTACATTTCTAAATTTTTTTAAAAGACATTGCCCATGGATAAAGCACTGGCTGGTGATTAGTATCTTTTGTACCTATGTATTTTCAGTTCAATCTTGGTTATATTCTGCAATTTAAACATAAACTCTGAAATATCTGAAGGTTTTATGTGGTTTGTGATGTTGTGTTAATCTCATGCTCCACTTCAAGGTTGATGTTCAATGGGTGATTAGCCGATCACCTAGTATCTCCCAGTCGTGTTGAGTCATTGTGAGATCTCTGCTGATTTACGCCTTACTGAATATTTGAGGGTGTTGAAGGGTGTACCCCCCTTGGCTTTGCAAAACCTAAAGCATAGAAGGATGGACCCCATCCTTGTTAATTGGTCCTTTTCGGTCTTGGTTGAATACCGGGAGTTGGCTACTCTTTAAAATAAATCAAAGGGTGAAAAGGTTGATGTTCAGTAATCACTGTTAGAGTAATCATTATTTTGCTTATTAATTAAATTATGTTGATTTAATTAGTTAAGTTATTACTCTATGCTTAAGTTTCACTTAGGCAGCTTTCTAATTCTTTAGGGTTTCGTGATTCCTTTTATAAGGATTCACCTCTTAGTTTTCATTACAGAGTTTTTACATCGCATTGTAATTCATAGAAACATATCATTAATATATTGTTTTCTTGAGCACATGATGTCTCTATCTTTTTGGCCTCCATAGTCTCTTTCTTCTGTCTGCACTTTGCTTCTTCTTGTGACAGTCTTGCATGCAGGTGTTCTTGGGTAGATTTGTTGTTTATCAAATCTAACATGGTATCAGAGTCATTCTGCAGCTGGCTGTTCGTGTTTTGTTGAAGCATTCCAGATTCAGAGGGTTTCAGAGGATTGTCAGTGGTTTTTATGGAGTTTTAGGGGCAAGCTTTGGTTATGGTCACTTTGGGCTCAAACGGACATTTCCATTGAGCTCAGAGGACCCCAAAACCCTAGAAATGACATAAAATTCATCCATTTTAGACTACTGGACTCTAAGGCAAAAAAAAATTTGTTTCTGTGTCATACGACACAGAAACCGAGGCAAAAAAATTTAAAAAATCATTAAAAAAACCATTTTTTAATGGTTTTTGTGGGTTTTTCACAGCGCGGGCTTTGTTTTTTAAAAGGCGCCGCTCTATTCACCACGACCCGCGCAGCTC
>MU224174.1:3742052-3767198 GCA_018584345.1 Thuja plicata
CATTGTCTTCTCTACCTGGTCATGCACTTCAGTGGGGGTTCCAGCAGTCTCTTCTGACAGAGTTTTCAGCTTCATGCTTCGGAGATGCTTCCTGCTCATTCTTGTTCCTTTCTCTGGGACACCTTTTCCCTTTCTTTTTTTGGGTACCTGATCAGGCCTTGTTGCCGGGACCCATCTTTCCTGCTTTCGGCAGTAGTTTAGCTATTTTTCTTCTCCCTAAGTTACACTTAAGGGGGGGTGTTAGAGTAATCATTAGTTTGCTTATTAATTAAATCATGTTGATTTAATTAGTTCAGTTATTACTCTATGCTTAATTTTCACTTAGGTAGCTTTCTAATTCTTTAGGGTTTCCTTTAGGGTTTCGTGATTCCTTTTATAAGGATTCACCTCTTAGTTTTCATTACAGAGTTTTTACATCGCATTGTAATTCATAGAAACATATCATTAATATATTGTTTTCTTGAGCACATGATGTCTCTGGCTTTTTGGCCTCCATAGTCTCTTTCTTCTGTCTGCACTTTGCTTCTTCTTGTGACAGTCTTGCATGCAGGTGTTCTTGGGTAGATTTATTGTTTATCAAATCTAACAATCACAGCATAAAAAAGAACTGACAAAATGGCGACTCTAATGGGGAAAGAGATGGAAAAATCTTGCTAAACTTTTAAAGAATCTCTGGTGTTTCATTAATTATATTATTTGACCCATCTGATTCACCAAAAAAATGGCGACTATGCTAGGGAAGTTGTATTAAATGCACAGTTAATAAGGTTTTAGTTGAGCTTGGCTCCTTGCCTTCTTAATTTTTAGTCCAGTTAAGTCTGTCCAGATTTGCATAGAGTTGAAAATTTATTTTTATGTCATGGGGTTTGAAGGATATTGTTTTGTGTCTGAGATATTTGTGTCCAAGAGTTCATGTCTTGTGGGAGTTAGTTTTGTCTTGTAAAGGTCTTTTGCAAAGGGTTTGTCCTTGCAAACTGTCATAATATTTCCCAATTTGTATTGGGTGGTGACTCCAATCTCTGCAGCAGTGCTGAATGAAATATTTATTTCATAATATTTGCAAGATGATAAAGACAATCACAAGATATTGAGGTGAAGAAGCATCTCAAAGGAAAGTAGGTTGATCTTCTAAGGCTCTCAAGGAATGGACACTAACAAAGAGATCAATGAACATGCAGTGCTCCCCCATCATGAGAATCTGAAAGTTTAAATGAAAGTGTGAGAGAATTCGAGTTCGGATTACATCTCAGTGGTTTCAAGTTCTCTATCCTCCAAGAGGAGGTGGCGAATCTACAAAATATTTAGTGGAAGGTGTGAAGGTGATTTAAGATCTAGCATCTTGCAACCACTACAATATGTGCCAGGTATTTTTCTCTTCATGGTAAAAAATTTCCATGAGAATAATTATGAATAGTTTCCTTATTAGGTGAAGAAGTCACTGAAGAGAAAGGAAAGTGATTTTAAAAGTTTCCCATGCTTCTTGGTACAAATTTCAATCATCAGATTCATAATTATATTATGTTGTTATGTGAAACAAATGATTTCACAATTGGATGAAATCTTTGTGAGTAAGAAGATGTGTTGTTAATAAATAGTGCAATGGAGATTCCAAATTTAGTAGATCAGGATATGCTACATAGATTTTGAAACTTATCTAGCAAATCTTGAAGAAATCCAAAAGGATATTGCATTATTTAATCAAAAAATACAAGACCAAGCCATCTTGTTTTTGAAAAGACATGTAGGAGAAATAAATGAAGAATCCATACATGTATTTTATGAAAAGTTTTCCAATGCATATGATAAGCTAACGTGAGGGATTGAGCTTCAAGAGTCTGCATATTTTCATTTGTTCTTAGAAATTTGTATGCCTAAGTCAGTAAATTGGTCTTCATCATGTAGAGAGGAAGGCATTGAACTGGTTAAGAAATGGATATATGAGTTTGAAGATTCTAAATTTGAAAGTAGTAATAATGTTGAATCTAGCTGTGCGAACAATGCTGACTATGATGCTGATAGTGAAGTAGATGAATATCAAGATGTCAAAGATGAAAATCTAGTTGTGAATGTTTCCGTTGGATTTGAAGATTTGTTTTATTATCAGCATGGCAGGGTAGATTTATGCTCTTAGTTTGGGGAAGAGTCTTATGATCAGCAAGAGAATAGTTATCATGTGGATAAGAGTGGCTATGATGACTCTTTTTCCCAAGATGATGTGAGTCAAGAGATTACAGTCCCTATTTCAAATGAACAAGATATTTGCAGCAGAAAAGGAGAAATTAAAAACAATGAAAATGAAATCCAATGTTCATTGAGTAGCGTAAAAAATTTAGAATTATTAGCTGTTGATTTTTAGAGGTATGCAACTGATATAGATTCTACTTTGCAATACCCGGTTGATATTTGTTTTGACAATGATGACATGCAAATGGATACAAGGTGTGAAACTTATGTTGATTTTATTTTTCCTACTTCCGAGGCAAACAATGTGCAAGATGGAAATGCATATGACTGTGAGAAATTGGATTATGTCAAATATGATGAGTATGATGACTCATATGATGGTATGGGTTCAGATTTTGATGAGTTTGCATGGATAATTATTGTGTACATCAGAACGATGATTACTCCCTTGAGAAGAGTGACAAATTTACATGTGTATTTTCAGATTTGAAAATGGTAAATGAGTTGTTATTTGATGATACATTTACAGAATTGGAGAGTGCTAATAAAAATTCTGATCAGCAAGAAGTCTCAAATGTTGTGCAATCATGTTTTGACTGGGATAGTTTGCAATTCTCTGTTATGACTGAGATTGAGTCCTTTGTGCAAACTAACATCCAAACTATGTTTGATTCCAGCCATGTAAAGGAGTTGGAATTTTTTACTTTTCAGCTTGCCAGTCAGGGTAAAGAGTGTAATAGTAGTATTACATAATCATCAATGTTCTTGCTACTAGGGTGACTTCACGACACCTAATGACAGGGAAGATGATGATTGTTTATTATTTGATATGTTGAAGATATTGGGCAGCATGTTGGATCGTGTTGCAAGAAATAATAAGTATCGCTTAACTCTCATCCATGGAAATGAGAATCAATTTTTTGATAGGGGTAAGTGGTGATTTCAGTTTGATGGTTGTTGGCCATTTGTAAATATTATACAAGTTATATAGCTGTTTTGCTTTTAGTTGTGTTAGGTGTTTGGTGTTTTAAATAACGAACCCGGTTTTGGAAAGTTAAAAGGAAATCTGAGTTTTGAGTGGTCTGCTTCACTAAGAGATTCTGAATTCTCTATGTGCCCGCAACGGGAACATGTCCCCAGACATATCCACTATTGGTACTCTCAAATTTGGCACAAATTTGGAGTGACCAATTCAAAATTTTCTCTAAGGCAAAGTGAGTACCCCTGAAAAACTTTTGATGATGCTTACTTGAAGTGCAAGTAAAATATGACCCGATGATTTTAATGAGATGATGACTAGGGAACATGTGACAATCCTATCATGGGGTAGATGTAATGGGTCACAACTTTCATTTTTCAGTTTTGATGAGTTTTGGAGGCAGTTGTTTAAAGGTGTTCACTTAAATCTGCATTCTGCATATTGCCTGATTATAGAAAATGGCCTACTTTGCATGCTTGCATCTTTGACATGATAGAGTTTCATGATATAAGGATGGGTCTGAGGTGTTTTAGGAGTGAGAGAGAAGCTCCATTTCCACTTGCATATTCTTAGGAGCTCTTATGATAAGTTTTCCCAAACTATTCTGTTTGCAATTAATGCTGATTCTCAGAATCTGAATTGCAGAATTATGAAGTTGACTACTTTGCGATCTTGAAACTAGCATCTTTTTTAAAAAAATGGAGAATTGAGTGCTCCTTTGTTTAGTAGTCATATAAATGTGCTACCATGAAGATTTGCAGGCCTGTGCCAATCCATCTGATTAGTTTCCTTAGCCGATTCAAAATGAGATTTATTCAGTTTTTAATCAATGCATCAATAAGAGTCTTCCAGAGGGATGACTTTGCAAACAGATATTATGGTTCCGGTTGAACATTTTGATAAGTGAGTTGACTCCTTATACTCTTTGTATGTCAGTGTATTACTAGGATCAAGGATTGAGCTTCAAGATATAATCTGGTAACTTTTCAACGACAACTTCAAAGGCAATTTATTCAGATTATCATTGTTTGATAGAATCTAACTGCTAAGTAGTCATTTTTAGAGAATTGAAGTTTTGTGTCAAATGATTGTTTAAACTTTCCGGTTTTGAATCTATACTTCCTATATGTAAATGTCTCTCCTCGTTCAGTGATAAAGCTTCAAAGCACAGTTTGCTATGTTTATAAGAGCAAATCTAAATGCATTTTATGCAATGTATACATCTGCATTGGTCAGTATTTAATGATCACCTTTTTGATCAGTTGTGTCTTTCACTTGGAATTGAATTTGATGAAGCCCTTTTGCACGCATATTCATTATAGGTGAATGAATCCTCTAGCCAAGTGACAGGAATTTAGGATGTGATTTGGTACTCTTGCAGAGGTATATCTGAAGTCCATTTGTTGTATTTTCACACCTCTATTTTAGAGGGTTTTACAATGGTTATTTTTTATCATGGACATCTTGTACCCTATTATCTGGCACCCTATTTTCAAAGCACAACCTCATTTGTATTTAAATGAGATCGCTTTGCAGAAGTGTCAAGAGTGATTATAAAGTCTGCCAATTTGATGCTTTGTGGTTTTGATTGCAATATGTTTTATACTTACAATGTGGAAGCATATCTGAAGCACATGAACTTTACACCATGAGAACAAAAGTGGAAGCATAGACAAGATGTGTTAATGATTTCATAAAGTGAACCTAGTAAGTGTGAATGCCAAAGTATTAAAACCAAGTTGAAAGTCTATGTTTTAAATATCAAAAGAGGAAACATTCAAAGCATTGCAGTTGAAATGAAGGTGCAAACAAGGCTACCTTGCATGGGAGATGGTCAGCGTGGAGAATGAAGGGCCAGCACACAATTTTAAACCCAAATGAAATGGCTAGCATGGAGTATAGATGAGCCTTGCGCAGAGCATGTGGAGGCATGTAAAACTTTAAAACCACACAAGACAAAGGAGTCCATGCACACATTGAAGAATAGTTTAAAGAATTTAAACAATTGATATTGGCTAAAAGCTGCATGGGAATTCCAAACAAGAATCCAGTGCAAGTCATGTCAGAGGAAATAAACCAAGTTTCCAAATAAAGTAATATGGAAAGGGTTGCGTAATACATTGCTTAAATGGCTAGTGCAGAACAAGGTGGAGTCTACGCATGGAGGAGATAAGCATTTCAAATTCCAACAAAAACTAATGGGAAAATGCATAGAAGGAGCTGCGTGAGTTCTGGCAAGAGGCCCCACACCAAACATAGACTTGTGCATGGCTTGTTGCTCAGAGAAAGTATGAAGGAAAGAAGACCAAGCGCCAGTGCATTATGCAGGTGTAGGAGGCAGTCATACAAACTTCTGAGCGAACAAATGACAACTTGCGCATACTAGAGGAGGGGTTGCGTGATACGTTTTAAAGTAAAAATCCCCAAAGCATATATAATCCACTTACAAAGCAATGCAAGATGGGTCAAAGAAGCTACAGAATGTATCTTTGTGGGATTGTGGAAGCCCTTTGTATGATTCACATGAACTGGTGTCGATAATCAATCAGCTGGATCGAGGATTGGTTACTCTCTCCAAACCGCCTCCATATCGCCGCAATGGCTACAATTCATGGATCTCCTCCCACTCCCTAAAGCTTGAGAAGGAAAAAATTCTAGTGGAAAACTTTACTACCAGATTCTTTACACATTTCAAAGGATTCTCCAAAAGCACCTGAAACTTCTTTTATGAGATGGGTTTATATTCAGAATGTGAAATCCAATTACAAGACCAGTGAACTAAATGAAAGGCTACATAGCATGCCATAGAAGGGGAGGTAGCAGGAGCTATAGTCCTAGGCGCAACAGGAGTCCAATTCGTGAAGGAAGTGTCGAGAGAAGGGCTAAGATTGAACAATAGAAGCCACGCTGGGTTAAATAAATAGTCCCACATTGCACGTGTGGTGTTTTTCTAAAGTATTTTTATTCTATAACATTGGCATTGTTAAATGAATAATAAGCCAAGAGGCTTATGGCGGGCCCCTTGGCTGAAGGACTCAACATGCTGGTGGGCCCAATTTTGGTGGGACTCGTGAGTGTGACATGGCAGGTGAGTTGGCATAAAAGACTGTGAGATTGGCATGAATCCTAAGGCGATCACAAATCGATGGACGACTTAATGAGAAAGTTGCAAGGAAGATATGTCTAATCCATTAAGTCGTGTTGACATGTGGCGGAGGTGACAGTCGGGCAGATAGCGAGGTGAAAAGGTGGTGATGATGTGGCAGTGCGTTAGACAGGCATGAAGGTTGGGCACGAATCTCAAGGCAACTAGGATCAATGGTTGACTTAAAGGCTTAATCAGAAGATGCATGAGATCTACCCATTAAGCCATTAAGTTTGAGTGACATGTGGTAGGGTAGACACATGGCACAATCTGGTGTAGTGTAGAGACAGCAAATTAGAGATTGACACATGGCGTCAGGTGGACACACATAGCCAATCATAGAATGACAAGTGGTAGATCTTGGTGCAATCTGAATAAAAGGGATTAATGTGCAATTTAAATGATTTTATCTCAAAAAAGAGAGGGTTAAAGAACTTACATGTTAAACTTAATCCTAGGGTCCACTTAATGACTTAATGATAAAGTTCTCAACATCTAACCATTAAGCCATTAAGGGAGAGTGACATTTGTCCAAATCTGGTGTAATGTGGGAGAAAAGGTTAAAATATAGATATTTAATTGAAAATCATCTCAACTCAATAGTTTGACTATTGAAGAGGCACAAATATTTCAAAATTATTCAAGAATTATGCACGGGAGGGAAAGTATTTTTAGTGATTCAGGGGACAAATTTTATCAGAAGTATCAACTATCATATACCGTTGGAAAGGTATTGAAATGAGGATTCTGATTTTGCAGTCAATTTTGGGGCAAGATCAAATTAGTTTGAATAGAATGAGGAAAGAGTGACTCAACTCAAAATTGGTTAGAGTAGAGAGGACAGATGGTGTTTCAATAAAATATCTGGAGATCTTTTGCTTTGGCTACATATTTAGAATTTTTCCATTGTTACAGGGTTCTGATTTCTGGTCTCCAAAGGGTTCCAAATTCTTGGCCTCCACAGTGGGTTTCAAGTTGTGCTCAGCTCCAAGAGCTTCCAGTTTCAGTTGGTTCCAGATTAGGGATATATCTTGTTGATTGTACTAGCTTTTCTTAAGGTAGAATAGATTTTCATTGGTCTTTTGTAGTTTATTGAACATGCATTTGTCTGATTGCAAATTTGTTTGCAGTTGTGTGATTTTTCATACTTAATATAGAAGTTCAAGATTCATATCTATCCTTGGTGTCAGTCTTGTGAAATCTAGATTTTCTAATTCTCTGCATAGGGTTTACCTGTGTATGTGTTATCATTCTCCAGTTCTGATCTAGGATCAGATTAAATAATGTTGTGGATGTGACATAGTTTCATTTGGTTGTCTACAAGAGGATTTCTATAGGTAGTAATGATTTGGAATGATTGTATTTATGGCACAAAATCATAGACAATAGTTGATTACTGCATTTCTAAATGTGCTTAAAAGACATTGCCCATGGATAAAGCACTGGCTGGTGATTAGTATCTTCTGTACCTGTACATTTTCAGTTCAATCTTGGTTATATTCTGCAATTTAAACATAAGCTCTGACATATCTGAAGGCTTTATGTGGTTTGTGATGTTGTGTTAATCTCATGCTCCACTTCAAGCTTGATGTTCAATGGGTGGATTAGTCAATCACCTAGTATCTCCCGGTCGTGTTGAGCCATTGTGAGATCTCTGTTGATTTACACCTTACTAAATATTTGAGGGTGGTGAAGGGTGTCCCCCCTTGGTTTTGCAGAACCTAAAGCGTAGAAGGATGGATTCGCATCCTTGTTAATTGTTCCTTTTCGGTCTTGGTTGAATACAAGGAGTTGGCTACTCTTTAAAATACATCAAAGGGTGAAAAGGTTGTTGTTCAGTAATCACAGCGTAAAAAAGAACCAATAGCTTCTCATATATTATCTTTTGGTTGATGTTGATTTTTTTATGATTAGGACATGGTCTTGGTTGTGGTGTTCTATCGGTTCCAGAATATACTTATCTTTTGGTGTCTATGTTATGTAATATAGTTATCCTATGTAAGACCTATTTATGGGTCTCATAGTAGTGTGTTGTATATTTCTCATATGTGTGACCTATCCTTTAGTTTTGGTGCTAGTGTGTTGATCTTCAATATACACTTTATCATACTCAAGCCAACGTGGCTTGCTAGGTTGACATATGGTTGGTTGTTCATCGGATATGTATATATATAAAGAACATCCTTTGGATCCAAAAAATAAGGTGGTGTGTGATAATGGTATCATGTTAATAACGAAAGGTGACATAATGCGAGTATGATCTTGAAGAAAATTTTGTCAACAAATTGAGGACATAGTAAAGAAGGTATCTAAAGGTCATTTTGTTGCAGAAGTGAAGATTGGTAGAATTTTTTTTTGGTTCTACTCCTAACAGAGATAGTACTATTCACCATAACCTAATCTATGCATATGTAGATGCAAGTAAATTATTTCAAGTTTTATTTGTAAGAACTCTTTTGTATTGGTTTTGATAGCCTATTTTATATTAAAGGTAGTTAGCTTGACCGACTATTAGCCGCACTTGCAATGAGCATTTGTAAGAATCACCTTAACCAATATAAAATTAACCAGTGTTCATTTTCATGAGAATTAATTTTTTCATGACGTTTCCATCTTGGTTTTCCACGTAAAAATTTGGTATTTATTATGCATTGTTCATGATTTTAATGCTTTATTTTTTTTATCAGTTCGATCTTATTTAAAGAAAAAAAATGTCGAATAAATGATTCAACCCCTCTTAGTTATTTTTCATGTTCAACATGAATTGGGTATCGGGATGATGATCCAGATGCAGAAAAAGAAGAATTAGGTATCAGGATGATGATCCAAATGTATTACGGACATAAAACATTGAAATCACCAAAATGAGGCCTAATAGAGCATCCAATTGTGAGTGTTAACTTAATAGGATGGTACACTTTCTAATAATTGAGAAACCAATTTTTTTAGGGAGGAAAAATTGGTCCCATGCCACAAGATGCAATATTTTCTTAGACTTAGACCCAATTAAAAAAAAAATCTTTGAATTTTCTCAATTTTAGTTAAGAATTTATTTGGAACATTAAAGATACTCATGGCATCAACTGGAAAATTTGGAGAGAATCTTTAGTTAACTGAATTTTACCTTCTTGGTTTAATAGGGTCGCCTTCCCACTAGAAAGTTTAGACTAGAATCTATCGAGAAGTCTGATCCAAAAGGAATCAAGCAAAAAAATAGTACACAAGGGAAAACAAAGATAAGAAGAGGGTAACTTTGCAATAGGATAACCCAAAATAGCATCAATTCTCATCTTGAATCTATCAGCAGTATTAAGGAAGAAGGAAGAGCTCTTATCAAGACTTATCTTTTGGCACAAGGTACCTTCATATTTAACCATAATATCTTTTAAAATCTTGGATTCAAATATATGTCATTCCCCAAAAAGAACGATATCATTAGCCAATTGTTGACGGGAACACAACTGAGGAGAGAAAGAGTGTCGATGACCTTTGAGAAGAATCATCCTAAAAAATTTCTAGATAGACTTTCCTAGAATATCCATCATCATGATGAAGAGGAAGTGGGAAATTGGATCCCCCTTCCTAATACCTTAGGATCTCTTGAAGAATATTGAAGAAAAATCATTAATTAAGATGGATAATCTAAAAATCAAAATGAATTGATTTATAATTTGTATCACCCTACTGTTAAAATCAAAAGTTGAAAGGACTCTCATAAGGAACTTCTAGTTGACCTAATCATAAGCCTTATGAAGGTCCAACTTTAGAAGGAGCTCTGGACTCTTCTTAACCATAAATGAGTGGATATTCTCATGGATAGTAATATTGCAATCTAGAATTTGATAGCCTTGAACAAACCCATTCTAGTGATACAAAAATGAGGTGTGGGAGAAAAGGATTGAGATGAAGGACTAGAATGTTTGAAAAAAATCTTGTACACATAGTTACAAAGACTAATAGGGTAAAATTCCCCAGAGGAATTAGAACCCACCTTCTGAGGGATAAGAATAATGAAAGTGGCATTGAATTCCTTTAATATAGATCTAGAACCAAAAATATCTCTAGCTACCCAAACAATATCCTTGGCCAAAATATTCCAATACATCTAGAAGAAACACATTGGAAAGGATATGGGTTTGGCACTTTATTCTCTTCAAAAGAAGAAAAATAGTGGAATGAACTTCAAAATCTGAGGGGATATTTGGCAAAGCATGATTCATATCTTTGGTGACGATGGAAGGAATCCCCCTCAAAAGATCCATCTTCTCATCAAATTCTAGGGGTAGATGCGTAGAAAGAGGATATGAGAAAACAATTGTAGCAACCTTCATTATATCTTCATCTTTCTTAAACATAGAGCCATTATAAGAGATCCCTTGAATTCTATTGGTGACTCAATGCTTAATAGTACTCATATGAAAAACCATGGTATCATAATCACCACTTTGTAGACAAATAGCTCTAGATATTTGTTTCCAAAACTCCTCTTAAGCTATGATATCATGGAGCTTGGACATAATTGATATTTATTGATCCACGAGATTAGGGTTGGCTCACTGAAGATGCATCTAGAGTTGGATATTATCAATATCTTCTTTAAGAAAGTTCTTGGACTGGAAGATATGATGAAAACATGGATTTGTTAGATATTTGAGAACATTGGATTTGATATAGGCCAATCTCTTAACCAGATGATGCATAACATGGCTACTAAAATCAATATTCCACCATTCTCATATTCTATTTTGAACATCCAGTTAAATGGTCCACATCTTTTCAAATCTAAAAGGAAAAATTTTCTTAAGGCAACCACTATCAGTAGATGGGACAATAGGAAACTGATATGATCCAATACGAGTGAGGGTTGAGAAATTGTAATAGTAATAAAACAACCAATGTGGAGATATAAAGGCTCTGTTCAACTTGACTTGGATAAGACCATCCCCATTTTTCTTATTTGACCAAGTATAAGAGGACCCCTACAAGTCAAGGTCCAAAAGTCCTTGGGAGTTGATAAAGTAAATAAAATATAAGAAAATATCATTGTTTATCTTCCATCCACCTTTCTACTTATTGCTTCATTGAAGGGTATTAAAATCCCCCATCATCAACCATCTCATCCATGAAAATAGATCTAAAATTTCACAAGAGAGTTCTAAAGATTTATTCTAGCTCCTTTGTTATTTGGAGAATAAAAAATAGAAAGAATCCTAGAGGTGTCATCCCTGATGTGGTCAAAATGAGTAGGAATGTGATTAGATTGAGAAAGAATGGAGGAGCCCTTAACTCCTTTCAAGTTTTGGAAGATTGCAATACGGCCAGAAATACCATCAGCATCATAGCAGTGAACATCTCAGTCCCTAAATATTCCCATTTGGGGACCTTAAGAAGTTTGTCAATCTACATTTTATTCTTAATAAAAAATATATCATATGTATGATCTCTAATAAAATTAGAAAAGATTTCATTTTGTGGGGATTATTAAGCCCACCTTATATTACATGATATAATTTTCATAAATTTATGAGTTGGGATAGTTGGGCCCATGTCATGCAAAGTCTTTTGAGTTCCCTTAGCTATCTCAAACTTGCTATGCTTATCCTAATTCTGAATCCTAGTACGTCTGCTTGTGGATTTTGCATCTGAACCACGGTTGACATTTTTCCTATTCCTTGTCTTGAGTTGGAGTGAGAGGAAACCCTCCTCCTATGTTTAAATTTAATCATAGTAAAGGGCTACTCATCTAAAACACCTAAGGCACATTCTGATAATGTAACGACTAAGTTGAGAACAAAATCTATTAGAATATCATGATGTTGTAGAGTGAAGTTATCATCCACAACTTGAGGAATAGCCACCACAATATCAATAGAGACATCTTCAATAGAGTCAAGGGTTACTAAATCAGGAGGAGAAGCCACAAGGGAATTTTGTTGGAGATTTGCTTCTGTGAAAATAGTTGACTGTATGTTTGTCATTGATGACAACATATAGTATACAGCAGTGAACTGTATTCAATTTTCAGTATGGATATGTGGAATCCTTGTGCAATTGTTTTTATATTTCAGACATAATTACTATACCATGTACATACACATGGATTCAGATGTTCAGTAAAAGTTGAGTTATGTTACTCTGTTTACAAGACAATTTTCAGAAGATTGTTCTCATAAAGCCGACAGTAATTTTATCGATTCTTCAATTGCATCTATCTATGGGATATGTGTGTTCAGATTCATGTTTAGTTATGAGTCTAGGATAATTAACCAAAGGCGCTAGTCATTTTTCATCCAAAGCATGAGGTTTGGGTAATTTTGGTGGATCCGACTATGTGAACCGATGCGTCTATTCAGTTTGAGTTGCGCAGTTCTAATTATGTTGCGTGCTTGGTTTGGACTACTAAAGAAGCATTGAAGGGATTCCTAAAGCCGAAAAAGATCATATCTTTTGGAGAAGATACTTATAGTAGTTCATTTGAAGATCACCAAGTGTGAATGATAAGAAAAGAGAAAGAAGAAGGACAGAACAGAATGCTAATTGTTTTGGGATAGTAGAACCATTTCATTCATCATAAAGACCTATGTGAAGAAGAAGATAATATATATACAATTCACTGGAACTGATCAAGACAGTAGGTCTTCTCAAATAGTTCATTATCAGATATAATGTGTATCTATTTTCCTGAAGGTTGTAGCCTTCATCATTTTAGCAGTGAGCTTTTGGACAGTGAATCCTCACCCCTAACAAGGTTATTTTTAAAAGACTCCTAACAGGGTCAGACCCTTAACCAGTTCATTGTACTTATTGCTTTGTAAAGATCAACTCTTAACAAGGTTTTAAGATCTTCTCAAAGGGATTATTATACTCAAGTATAGTTCTTTGTGGGTGATAATTCCCACCAGGGTTTTTACCTAGTTTGGTTTCCCCATAATCAAATTGTGGTGTTCTATTTTGTGTTATCTTAAATGTGTATGTGCTTATAATATTATGTAATTAATTGGAGGAAATAATTTAACTTGTTGATAACTGATTCACCCCCCCTCTTAGTTATCCCTTGGGACTATTCCAACAATTGGTATCAAAGCCAAGTGCCTTGGAGAGAAATCCTACCAGCTTAAGGTAGATCAAATGGCTTACTTCAGGAAAGAGAGTCCTAAGTTTGATGGAGAGAATTATCTTGACTGGAAGAACAAAATGATAACACATCTTCAGTGTGTTGGTTTTGAGATTTATGAGATTGCTACTCATGCAATTGATGTTCCCACCTTGAAGGACCTTGCAGAAGAATATTCTACCAATAAATAAAAGGAATTATTCACCCAAAATGAAATTGCGAAAGAAGCCCTAATAAGTGCCCTATCTCACAGTGAATTTTCTGTGATCAAGAAGGTAGACAAAGCATATTCAATTTGGAAATACCTAGAAGACATGTTTGAAGGAGACATCCAAGCAAGAATGCGCACAGAAATACATGGAAGAAAAGATACAACAATTTAGAGATGCTACGTGAAGAAAACATCAGAGCTTACAATCAGAGGATTAATGAAGCAGTCTCAGGAATCAGGAAAAATAGTGGAGAAATTTCAAAGGATGATATAATGGACAAACTGATGACCACATTGATAGTAGATTATGAAAGCAAGATAAACATCTTGGATGAAACCATGCAATTCTCAAAGGACTTCAAAAGAGAAACCTTGATTAGTAAAATATCAGCATTTGAGATATCAAGATTGAAGACATAACCTAAAATGGAAACAACTTTCAAAGCCTCAGTCCATGGTAAGAAATCCTTAAACATCACTAGTAATGTTGAGAAAGAAGTTGATACAGAACTAGAAGAAATCATTGCTATGATAGCTAAGAAGGAAAGAAATGGTAAAGGAAAATATGAAGGACAACTACCATTCAAATGTTTTTCATGTAACAAAGTTGGCCACTTTGCATCTAAGTGTCCTACAAGAGTCAAGAAGTAAAGATCATATTACAAACCCAAATATACTAAGGAATGCTATCATGCTGGGATGGTGTAACTGATGATGACTCAAGCGAAGATGAAATTGGATTTTTTGCAATTAAGGATAATGAAAAAATGATTGATCAAATAGAAATTGAAGATGAAAAGCAAGCACAAGAATTGGCTTTAGTATCACAAGCTAACATCATAACAGACTGGATCATAGATAGCGGATGTTCACATCACATGACAGGAGACAAAGATAGATTTGTACATCTAGACAAAAACAAAGGTGGCATGGTCAGATTTGGAGATAACACTCCCAAACCTATCATAGGCAGAGGATCTATCACCTTAGATGGAAAGAACAAGACATATGATCTCTATGTTGATGGTTTGCATCATAACTTACTAAGTGTTGGACAGTTTCTGGATAAAGGATATAAGTTGGAATTCAAAAACAACAGATGTATTATCAACAAAAAAGAAGGATACATGATTACATTAGGCTCAAAAACAAAAGGTAATATTTTTCATCTTAACTCTGAAGTAAGTTGTTTTGTTGCAAAAGTGGATGACAGTTGGCTATGGCACAAGAGACTTTGTCATATCAATTTTGACAACACGGTGAAGATAAGTAATGTAAAGACAATAAGAGAGCTTCCTAGTATTGCAAGTGTTGAGATTGATGAACATCAATCTACCCAAGAACACCTGCATGCATAGCTATTACAAACAGAATGAAACAGACAGAAGAGAGAAGGATCCAGAAAGCTATGGCGGCCGATAGGCCAGAGATTGCAAGAACATGTTGATAGAAAATAAGTTCTATATTCAACAATGTAAAAATGATTACAAACTCCTTAAGAATTACAAAGCGGACAATCCTTATAAAGGATGCCGAAACCCTAAAAAAGGGAAACAACTCAGAAAAGGAAACTTTCCTAAGTCTAACTTAAGCACTAAAGAGTAATTACTAAAGATTACTCTAACAGCAAGACCAGTTGATACTATGTGCAAGGAATGTGTGATGGGAAAGTATGTGAGGACCTCATTCAGAGAAAACAGAACTCTGTAGAGAACAAACTAGATCTAATACATACAGACCTATGTGGACCTACTCAAAAAAAATCTTACTATGGTGAAAGGTATTTTATTTTGTTTGTTGATGATTATTCTCTCCAGGATGATGTGGGTTGCATTCTTGAAAGACAAATCTGAAGCTTTTGAGAAATTCAAAATATTCAAAGCTAAAGTTGAAAATGAGTCTGGATTAAAGATAAAGTGTCTGAGATCTGATAGAGGAGAAGAATTCACCTCTGACAAGTTTCTTGAGTACTACGAAGAACATGGGATAAAAAGATAACTAAGTGCGCCCAGAACCCCTCAACAAAATGGAATTGCAGAAAGGAGAAATAGGATAATACTTGACACAATGCGCACTATCATGAATGAAGGAAAAGTTGTGCACACCTATTGGAGAGATGTAGTCAATACAACATTCTATACTATCAACATAATTCAACTAAGACCAGGTGTAGACAAAACACCTTATGAAATTTGGTTTGGTAATGTACCTATAGTAAAATACTTCAAAATCTTTGGAAGAAAGTGCTACATCAAGAGAGATGATGGTGTTGGAAAATTTGATGCTAGAAGCGATGAAGGTGTTTTTCTTGGTTACTCGACTAAGAGCAAAGCTTACAGATGTTTTAATTTAAGATTGAATAAAATCATTGAGATTTCACATGTGAAGATTGATGAGAAGTTCATGATTCAAGAGAGAGATTATGAATATGCACCTATGATTG
This sequence comes from Thuja plicata, assembly GCA_018584345.1. NCBI lineage: Eukaryota > Viridiplantae > Streptophyta > Pinopsida > Cupressales > Cupressaceae > Thuja > Thuja plicata. The sequence continues at coordinate 3,758,129 of MU224174.1, forward strand.
AAGATGAACCTAGACCTATCAATAAGAATATAGTTATTGAAGAAAGGTTTGACTGTATTGATGTATCATGCAATAACCCAAAACCAAGTCAAGAAGAATCATAGATTACAGATGAGAGTGTCACACCTAAAATCTCAAAATACACATCCAAATACCACTCTAAAGAAGATATCATTGGAGATCAGAGCAGTAAAGTCTTGACAAGATCCAGAGAAAAAGGTTCAACTATTGATGAAGAGGTATGCTTACTCTCATAGATTGAACCCTTAAGTGTTGAAGATGCGTGTAATGATTCAGATTGGTAAAGTGTTATGCAAGAAGAATTAGATCAAATAATGAAAAATGACACATGGGAATTGGTCCATAGACCTTGTGGCAAGAATGTGATTGGAACTAAGTGGATATTTAGAAACAAAATGAATGAAGATGGGACAGTGATAAGAAATAAAGCAAGATTGGTATGTAAAGGATATGCACAAAGAGAAGGAATTGACTATTCTGATACATTTTCCCCTGTGAGTAGACTGGAAGCTATAAAGTTATTTTTAGCCTATGCAACATTCAAGAACTTCAAAGTATATCAGATGGATGTCAAGTCAGCTTTTCTGAATGTTGACTTAAAGGAAGAATTCTACATAGAATAGCTTGAAGGATTCAAACTTTTAGAAAAACCAGACATGGTATGCAAACTAAAGAAAGCCCTCTATGGACTTAAATAGGCCCCAAGAGCATGGTATGAGAGACTTGATGGCTACTTAACAAATATTGGATTAAAAAAGGGAGCATCAAATTGCAACCTATTCATGAAAGAAACACCTGATGGTTTACTACTTGTTGCTATCTTTGTTGATGACATTATCTTTGGAGGTAATGACAAGCTTAGTGCATAATTTGCAAGAGAGATGCAGAGTGAATTTGAAATGAGCATGATTGAACCTATCAAATAATTTTGGGGATTAAATGTAAAACAAACAGACAAAGGCATATTCATAAATCGATCTAAATATGTGAAGGAGATATTAAAGACTTTCAAGATGGAATATTGCAAGCCAGTAAGCACCCTCGTGATAACAGGAAGCAAGCTTTCTAAAGATGATGATTCCACAGTAGTTGACAAGACACTATACAAGTCTATTATTGGAAAACTCATATATCTCACTCAATCTAGACCTGATATTTCTAATGTAGTTGGCATTGTTGGAAGATTTGCAGCTGAACCTAAACAAAACCACTTAATGGCAATAAAAAGAATATTTAGATACTTAAAGGGAACTATAGACTATGGTTTATGGTATCCTAACTGAGAGAATGTACAAATTCATGTGTATATTGATGATGATTGGGCAGGTTGTGTTGATGACAGAAAGAGTACCTTAGGAGGAGTAGTATTCCTTGGAGACAGATTGGTCACTTGGACAAGAAAGAAGCAGAATTGTATTTCTCAGTCAAGAGCTGAAGCAGAATATGTAGCAGCAACATTGAATTTTTCTGTAATTGTTTGGATCAAACATATGATAAAATAATTTGGAATTCAGATTGATTATCCTATTGTTATTCACTGTGATAACACTAGCACTATCAATATGTCAAAGAGCCATGTGATGCACGCAAAGACAAAACACATTGAAATAAAATATTATTTTCTAAGAGAAAAATTTGCAGATAAAGAAGTAAAGTTGGATTATGTAAGCACTAAAGAATAATTAGCAGATATTTTTACAAAGCCTTTATCAATAGATAATTTTGAGTATCTCAGGGAGAAGCTGGGAGTAATTCCCTTTCCTGAGTCTAATTAAAATTTGCAGCAAAAGCATCAGTCTTTGGTGACTGATGAATGGTTGACTACTCTACTTTTGGATTAGTAGTTGTGCTTAATATTATTTGGAACCCTTTTCCATTGATGTCAAAGGGGGAGTATATAGTAAGGGGGAGCATATACTCTAGGGGAGTATATAGTCATGAAAATAAAAACACAGTCAGAGGAGCAGCAGTGAAGAGGAACCTTTGATGAGGATATTGAGAAGATTGTAAAAAGGAGGATACTTTGGGTTGATGGTGTTTTTCATATCATATGTTGCCATCAATGTCAAAGGGGGAGATTGTTGGAGATTTGCTTCTGTGACAATAGTTGACTGTATGTTTGTCATTGATGACAACATATAGTATACAGCAATGAACTGTATTCACTTTTTAGTATGGATATGTGGAAGCCTTGCGTGGTTGTTTTTATGTTTCAGACATAGTTACTATACCATGTACATACACGCATATTCAGATGTTCAGTAACAGTTGAGTTATGTTACTCTATTTACCAGACATAGTTTCAGGAGATTGTTCTCAGAAAGTCGACAATAATTTTATTGATTCTTCAGTTGCGTCTATCTATGGGATATGTGTGTTCAGATTCATGTTTAGTTATGAGTCTAAGATAATTAACCAAAGGTTCTAATTGTGTTTCATCCAAAGCATGACATTTGGGTAATTTTGGTGGAGCCGACTATGTGAAGTGATGTGTCTATTCAGTTTGAGTTCTGCGATTCTAATTATGTTTTTGATTGCTGGTAAAAATAGGTTTTTATGAGGACCAGAAACCCCTTACAAAAAAACCATAAAGATAAGAATCTAAAAATAGAATAAACAGAAATAGGACTAAGAACTAGCCTACAGACCTAGATAAAAAAAAAAATCCAAAGAGAAAAGCCAGAAACCAGCTTGACTCTCCGAAAAACAGAAACCAAAAAATGAAGCGCCAAAAAATAGGGGAACACCAGAGCTAGGCCAACTATAGGAGAGTGCCCTCCGCTTCCTTCTTTGCTTCAGAAACCATTTTTATGGCCACGTTGAAATCTGACAGCTCCGAGATCCTATCTAGAATCTTCTTCTTCCTAGCTAAACGTGTGTGCTTTCCCGGTCCCTCAGCATCAATATCATCTTTTTCTTCATCAATCTTCACAGTGGGGGAATCCATTTCAGATTTTATGGAGTTAAAACACTCCATAGTCATTCCCATGAAGACATTAAATTCCTTCATGTGTTTTTTCATAGTATTATCCAAGGTGTCCAGTCACTCATGTAGGGACTGCAGATTTTTCCCATCCTCTGTGTTCTGATTGCATACATCCCCAGCCAACCCAGAGTTAATAAGATCGACACAAGAAGACATATCTTTATACTTCAGATGAAGACTTTTGATTTCCTTAAATACCCATTTCATCAGTCGAAATGAGTACAAGGACATAGCTTTGGCAATTTGTAGAACCCCAAATGGTGGATTGATTTTATCATCCATGTCCTTCTAGAGAAGCTAGACATTCCGCTCATGCATGTCCACCAGCCTAGAAAAAAGGATGTTCTTAGAAGAAGTAGGGATAGCTTCCTCATCAACATTGTCTTGACCTGGAGTTTTTGCCTCTTTTTGTTCTGAATGCACCAACATTAGAACCTTGAGTTTCGGAGAGATAGGGATATCATGCTCTTCTGAACTCACGTAATTAACCAAAATGGGGACTTTTTGACCTCCCAAATCCTCTTCAGCAACCTCATGCATTTTAGTTTTTTCCTTAACATGGTGGGCTTCCTTAACGCTGTGGGTTTCCTTAGTTTTTACCTCTTCCTCAACAGAGGCACTCACCGAGACAGAAAGAGACTCTTTGCTATCATCATCAGACTAGGAGTGAGGAATGTAGTCGGTCTCATCATAGCCATCAGCACTCATAGCATTAGAGTCTGTGTCCATTCCCAAATTTTTCTCAAACTTCATCTTTTTAACAGTCAAATCCCCCTTATCATCTCCAATCCTATGTCATTTTCTAGCCTTAGCAGAGCCCGACTCTTTCAGGGAAATAATAAGTGAATTGGAGGCCACGACTTTTCTAACATGTTCAACAATCCAGAGAATCAAGCCCTCATAAAGAATGGGCTTGCTATCCACCTACCTATGGTCATTAATGCTATAACAGAGATATTGCAGCAAGTATAAGGGGAAATAAATTCTCACCTTATGATGGAAATGGCCTAATAGCACAAAGTGATAAGAATGGGCCCTTTTGTATCTTCCATCCAAAGACACATACTCCATGATCACCGTAAGAACTTTGGCCTAGAAAGCTTTAATGGAGCTAACATCATAGAACCCACTAGAATCCTTCACCAGGTTGTCTGCTTCCTCTCTATCCTTTGGGAAATGCTGAATGGCTTTCTGGGAGATCTTTTTATCTCTATAAAATTTTATGCCTTTAGTTTAAGCCCATAACCTCCGCTATCAAATCTTCACTAATCTTAACGGTCATGCCTCCGATCACCAATGTTCTGTCCTTCCAGCTTTCCACAAAATAATTTGTAACAGTGTCTTTGGAGCCATGAAGGTGCTCCATATAGCTAGTGAGGCCTCCTTTTTTAAGTTTGTCCCAAATGTCAGTTTGGGTTTTCCATTTGTTAAAATTTTTTGGCTCCTTTCTATTTAACCCACCACCCATGATACCTTGAAGATAGCTAACAATGATAGAAGAGATATAGAGATAGAGTAAAAATGCCAAGCTCAAATTTTGAAAACCACCAATGCACGCGTGTCTACATATAACCTTCTTGGGAAAGACACACCTTTTCGTAATCTTGTAACCATCAATTAATGAACGCCATAAAATCATGAGAGATTTTTTAGATTTTCCAAATATGCTCATTTTCTATGAGTCAGATCATAAGCCAACTTGGCCTTCACTTCAACCATCAAATTAGTAACTCCATGCCAGGTCATGATACCCTTAGCCTTAACTGTGATGTTCGCCAGCTCATCCGATGTATAGTTTGCTTCCCTGAAGGTATGTGAAATGATAACATTGGAAAAGGAATTAATGATTAAAGAGGTCTCATCAATGATCTCCTTGATAGACCATGATGACTTAGTTTTCCCTTTAATGCAATTTAAAATATTCATTGAATCACCTTTGATCCAAATATTAGAAGGCATAGATTTATTGATTAGCTTTAGAGTTTGTAGGAGGGCCATCGCTTCCGCCACGTGATTAGACTAGACCCCAATAGGGAAGGCCACAACCGCAAGAAAAATGGCCTTGTCATCACGGATAAGCCCGCCACAACCCGCAGGGCCTGGGTTTCCCGTCACAGCCCCATTGAAATTGGCTTTAACGTAGCCAATTAGAGGGGAAAGCCAAATGGCATTCTCTTGCCTAGAAGGAGACATAGCCAAATTGTGGTTCAAAACTCCAGCATTGAGATCCAACACTTCATCGCTAAACAAATTACCATTCTCTCTGATGCTTCTTTTGATCTTTTCCACTATGATCTCCGGAGGTGAAGCCTTATCACAAAAAACTCTATCATTCCTTTCACGCCAAAGTTTCCAGATGATATGGGGAGCTATAATATTCCACAGAGAGCTCGCAACAAGAATAGCAGCATTCCTCCATTGTTTGAAAAAAAATTCCAGATTGTTTGGGAACATCCAGTGTATATTCCAGCTTTGCAGGGTAAGACACCAAACATCTCTGGAAAATTTGCAATCAATAGCCAGGTGGAAAACTGATTCCGCCTCTTGTTTACACAAGAAACATCTATTCGGCAGGACCATTCCTCTTTTTTAAAGGTTGTCAATGGTTAGGATCTTGATCTGCAAAACCATCCAAAAAAAGATGTTACATTTTGGAATGAGCCTTTTATCCCAAACCAGACTCCAAAAAGGAAGAGGGTCTAGAATATTAATAAAGATCTCAGAAGTCGAGGCCATCGAGTAGATGAAAGGAAACTAAGTGTGCGGAAAATAATTCCCTATGCTAAAATTGCGAGAAGAGGATCGTGCAAATTTAGATTTAACCCTTATCAATTACAAAATGATAATACAATAACATGCATACATAGAAAAATGAGAATGACACAATGATTTACCCTGGGGAAAACCTTTCGGTAAAAAACCCCAGCACTCCAAAACCTGCACAATGTATTAATCAAAATTATTGTTGTTTACAATACACTTGCAATGCAAGTTCTTTCAGGAGATAATTGACACTTGAAGACAAATCCGACAGTATAACAATATTCCAACAATACACTAACTTCACTCTTCATTTTTCAACCCTAAAAAATGCTTATATCACGTGCTTCCCTTTTTAGGGCAACTTCCAAAGATAACCGTGTTAGGGTTTACCATTCTCCAGAAAAATAGGAACCCTAAATTTTTTTTGCATTGCAGAAGAGTGTACAGTACTCAACATGATCAGTTGCCACATGTCATGCATGTCTTCACCCGTCATCAAATCTTTCACAATTAGCTCTTACAAATATTAATGACCGTCATAGGAATCCGTCATAATCGTTTCAGTCATGATTACCTTACACATTGTCCAAAGTGCTGACATTTGGAAAATAACCTCTACCACAAAATGGGATGCCTAGATCTACCTAGACCAAGTTTGATCATCCTTGTCATCTTCCAAGTGGAGTGAAAACACATGTCCACTCAACTAAATGACAGAACGGATATCAAACTTAAATACATTATTTGCAAACAATTAATTACAAAACAAATGATATCAAAAGTAAGGAAATATACAAGGTTGAGACACCTTATTCCTAACATTCTCCCACTTGTTGAACACCTTGTAAGAGCCAAAGGAAATAACAGGATTTAACTGCTATAGGCCAAGAGGCCCATAGACTCCGAACACCATCTGAACTTCTTTGTGCCCATAAGTTTTGTCAGTGCATCGCAACATTCTCTAATGTATCTACCTTCTCCAATCTTATCTTTCTATCCTCTACCATATCTCTCACAAAGTGAAACTGCACATCAATGTGCTTGGTTCTGGCATGGAAAGTTTGATTCTTCACAAGGTAAATAGCACTATGAATGTCGCAACAAATCGTAATCTATCCTACATCAACACCAACATCCAAACATAGTCTCTTAAGCCAAATGGCTTCCTTACAAGCATGAGTAGCTTCCATGTACTCTGCTTATGTCATGGACAAATCAACCATAGGTTGTCAGTTACTCATCCAACTGATGGCACCACCAAACATAGTGAACACGTAGGCATTGGTGGATCTCCTGCTGTCAATGTCACCTGCCCAATCTGAATCCACAAACCCACGAATACAAACTGAATATGGATTTTTAGAAGAGTTTCCATGATAGCATATGGAATACTCTGATGTACCCTTCAAATATCTGAACACTCTCTTAACTGCATCCCAATGTACCCGTCTAGGTTTAGCCATAAACCGACTCAGGACTTTCATTGCTTGGGCAATGTCTGGTCTAGTATAGACCATAGCATACATAAGGCTGCCAAATGCATTCGCATAAGGTACTTTTCTCATGTCCTCCACCTCACTAGGAGAGTTTGGACAATCATCCACAGATAACTTTGTTCCAATAGAAACAGGAACACGCAATGGTCTACAATCTGCCATGCTAAACATGTCCAACACACACTTCACATACTTACTCTGACTCAACCAATTTTTTATGTTAGATCTATCTCTGCTAATTTCCATTCCCAAAATATACCTGGCTGCCCCTAGATCTTTCATCTCAAACTGTGTTGACAACTGAGACTTCAAATCAGAAATCATAACCATACCCTTCCCAATCAACAACATATCATCAACATATAATGCAATAATAAGAAGGCGATCATTTTCAACTTTGAAATAAACACAATGATCTGATTTTGATCTCAGAAAACCAATTGACAACACAAAGGCATCAGATTTAAGGTACCACATCCTAGGAGATTGTTTCAAACCATATAGAGACTTCTTTAATCCGCAAACCAAAGACTCTTTACCTTTTTGAATATAGTTCTCAGGGTGTGACATATAGATCTCTTCCTCCAAATCACCATGAAGGAAAGTTGTCTACGCATCCATCTGTTCTACCTCTAAATCATACGATGCTACTAGAGATAACATAAATCAAATGGATGTAAGATTTACAACAAGAGAGAATATTTCACCATAATCAATTCCCTCCACCTGTGAATACCCCTTTGCAACCAATCAGGCCTTGTACCTCTCAACACTACCATCTGCACAAAATTTCTTCTTAAACACCCATTTGCTTCCAACAAGTTTCCATCCTTTAGGAAAAGGTACTAGGTCCCAAGTCCAATGAAGCCATCTCATCATCTATGGCCTCAATCTAGGAACCTGCATCTTCCATACCTATAGCCTCTTTCACAGATCTGGGCTCATCAATGTTTGTAATCAAGGTATAAGCACAACTGGAATCTAACATAGAAAATCCAAACCTCTCTGGTTTCTTTCTTTCTCTTGTGGATCTCCTCAAGGGCTAAGGTTGAGGTTGTTCTACCTCTTCTTCTAAATTTTCAAAGTTGCTAGAGCTCTCCTCATCATCATATCCATCACGGTCTCTTTGTTCATTCTTCTCAGGGGTAGGAGGCAACTGAACAACATCTTCTTTCATTTCTTTTCATCTGGTTGTAGCACAATAGGAGAAGGTGTTAGCTCTCTAAAAATAACATTTCTGCTAAACAACACCTTACCAATCACAGGATCCCAAAGCTTGTATCCTTTCACACCAACACTGTAGCCGATGAAGATACATTTTACAGCGTTTTTTTCCAACTTAGATCTTTTCTCCTTAGGCACATGTGCATAAGCTTCACAACCAAAAACACGAAGATGTCTAACTGAAGGCTTCTTACCAGACCACACCTCCATGGGTGTCTTACCAACAACAGCTAATGTAGGAGATCTGTTAACCAGATAGTAAGTAGTGGCCACAGCTTCAGCCTAAAACCTTTGTTCAAGGCTAGCTCCACTAAGCATACTCCAGCTAGCCTTCTCCATCAATGTCCTGTTCATTCTTTCTGCAACTCCATTTTGTTGTGGGGTATAAGGAGTTGTCTTATTCCTCCCGATCCCTCGTTCTTTACAGAACTGTTCAAACTCTGTCGAACAAAGCTCACCACCATTGTTAGTTCTCACACACTTAATTCTTTTACCAGTCTGATTCTCTACGAGAGCTTTAAATTCCTTGAACCGACTGAAAACTTGTGTCTTGCTTTTAAGGAAATAAATCCATGTCCTT
>MU224174.1:3767248-3779796 GCA_018584345.1 Thuja plicata
CACTTAATTCTTTTACCAGTCTGATTCTCTACGAGAGCTTTAAATTCCTTGAACCGACTGAAAACTTGTGTCTTGCTTTTAAGGAAATAAATCCATGTCCTTCTACTGTAATCATCTATAAAAGATAAAAAAAATATACATATTTGGAGAAAGAAGGAACTTTAATAGGACCAAACAAATCCAAATGGATAAGATCCAAAATACTAGAAGACTTGTGATAACTGGAGTAAAATTGAACACGATTTTGCTTACCATAAACACAGTGTTCACAGAAGTTGAACTCGAGATTAAAATCATTTATCCCCTCAATGAGGTTTTTATTTTTTAGGGTTCTGAGACCCTTCTCACCAATGTGGCCAAATCTCATATGCCACAACATTGTCTTTTCTGCAGGAAGTTTGCCTTCCAAAGTGTTAGCACCCTTAGGTACACTTGTTGCACTACCATCGGAACCCATTACCACAGACTTCTTCACTACTGGTTCAGATGGTGGAGATGAAGTGACTGCTGCTCTCTTCCTTGAGACAAAAGAACTATTGCACTGTGAAGTGCAAGCATCTAGCTGAAACAGGGTACCTCTCCTAGTACCTTTCACAAGAACCATATCTCCTCTAATCATCTTGCATCCATCTTTTGAAAAAATAGCTTGCACACCTGCATCAATCAGCATACTTACAGGTAACAGGTTTCATGCCAAACCCAGGATGTGCATTACCCCGTTGATCCCCTTTACTTGTCCATCAGGGAATCTGATAGTGACTCTTCCTCATCCAACTATCTCTACGTGAGAATCATCACCCAGGTACACCTTCCCACCATCAAAATCCTTGTACTTTGAGAACCAACTTCGATGAGAGGTGATGTGAAAAGAAGCACCCGAGTCAATCAACCCCACATCATTAGATACATGGGTGGCCAAGGGTGTGACAAAAGCATCGCCATCTTCTTGAGATTTATTAGAATTTGAATCTGGGCTTTTCTTCTTCTTCTTTGGCTCTTTGCAGTCCTTACGAAAGTGGCCAGACTTACCACAATTCCAACATGTTGCCTTAGACTTTCCAGGAGTCTTAGATTTCCCATGGGATTTGAATCTACCCTTTTCAGACTTCTTGTCATTTTTCTTTCCTCTGTCTTTGGATCTACCGCGAATAGCAAGGGCTTCCTTGGTTGAATTGGAGGTCTTTCTTTGCATCTCCTCAGATAACAGCGAAGACACCACATCATCCATTTAGAAAGTGACAATAGTACTCCCAAGGGCCATCACAAGATGGTCCCATGAATCCGGCAAGGAACATAGCAAGCTCATACATCGATCCTCCTCCTCCAACTTGACACCAGTTGATGTCAACTATGCAATCAGCATGTTAAATGCGTTTAGGTGATTTGCAACAGATCCTCCTTCCTCCATTCTCAGAGAATATAGCTTCTTTCTCAGGAACAATCTGTTCACCAAGGACTTGGCCTAATACACAGACCCAAGCCATGTCCACAATTTGTTTGCGGTCTTTTCCTTGAGAACATTCAGGAGAACAGAATCTGCTAGACAGAGTCTAATGAGACCCTTAGCTTTCTGATCCTTGAGATCCCAATCTGCTTGAGGCATTTTTATTGGTTTGATATCATCTTCAACCGCCTCCCATACATCACGGTCTACAAGTATGTCTTCCATCTTGAGTTTCCACAACTCAAAGTTTGTGCCACAGAACTTTTCCACCTCCATTCTACTGTATGAAGAACTTGCAATCTCTTCCTGCAATAAGGTTATGAATACTCTGCAACAATACTCCCACTAAACTGGAGATTAGCTCAAAAAACCCATACCCTAACAAATAGAACCAAAACTGGCCAGGCTCTGATACCAACTGAAAGGAAACTAAGTGTGCGGAAAATAGTTCATTACGCTAAAATCTTGAGAAGAGGATCATGCAAATTTAGATTTAACCCTTATCAATTACAGAATGATAATACAATAACATGCATACATAGAAAAATGAGAATGACACAATGATTTACCCTGGGGAAAACCTTTCGGTAAAAAACCCCATCACTCCAAAACCTGCACAATGTATTAATCAAAACTATTGTTGTTTACAATACACTTGCAATGCAAGTTCTTTCAAGAGATAATCGACACTTGAAGACAAATCCGGCAACATAACAATATTCCAACAATACACTAACTTCACTTTTCGATTTGCAACCCTAAAAAATGCTTATATCATGCGCTTCCCTTTTTAGGGAAACTTCCAAAGATAACCGTATTAGGGTTTACCATTCTCTGGAAAAATAGGAACCCCAAAAAAAATTTGCATTGTAGAAGAGTGTACAGTACTCAACATGATCAGTTGCCACATGTCGTGCATGTCTTCACCCATCATCGAATCTTTCACAATTAGCTCTTACAAATATTAATGACCATCATAGGAATCTACCATAATCATTTTAGTCATTATTACCTTACACATTGTCCAAAGTGCCGACATTTGGCAAATAACCTCTACCACAGAATGGGATGCCTAGATCCACCTAGACCAATTTTGATCATCCTTGTCATCTTCCAAGTGGAGTGAAAACACAACATGTCCACTCAACTAAATGACAGAATGGATATCAAACTTAAATACATTATTTGCAAACAATTAATTACAAAACAAATAATATCAAAATAAAGGAAATATACAAGGTTGAGACACCTTATTCCTAACAGTAGAGACCTGACGGAAGCTTTCCCCAAATCATCTTATCCTCCTTCGAATTGTCCACTTTCCAGACGTCCAAATCCAGCATAAGGGGTTTGAGCGAGAAATCAACAACTGAAAGGTCAACCCAGTTCTGATTAATCCAGTAATCAGAAACATATAAACCCAATCTAAGTTTACAAAAATCAATAATAGGTTGAAAAGTAGGAATGGATATCAGAGGAAAATCTTTCGCCCAGCAATCATCCCAAAATAGGATTCTCTTGCCATTGTCCAAGAGCCACTTGGCTCCCTTAAAAGTCATCTCCTTAGAATGTTGGATACTGTTCCAAATGAAAGAACCCTGCACCTTCACCTCAGACTACATTAAATCTGACATGTGAGGGAAAGAGAAGAGATATTTGTTTTTAATAATGTCATTCCATTCTTTATTTTCCCCATAAATTTTCCAGATTTTCTTAGCCAGAAGAGCCTGGTTAATAACCTTTAGAGGCCTAATCCCCAGCCCTCCCCATTTCTTCGGGGTGCAGACCTTGTCCCACGCCACCAAGGCTAGTCTCTTTTTATCTTCCACTCCAAACCATAGGAAATTTCTCTGAATAGATTCTATCACTTTGGCAATTTTTCCCAGGATCCTGAATAAGCTCATTACATATATGGGAAGGCTTTGCAGAGAAGCCTTCAAAAGTTGGAGTTTCCCTGCGGTTCTAATTATGTTGTGTGCTTGGTTTGGCCGACTAAAGAAGCATTGAAGGGGTTCCTAAAGCCGACAAAGATCATATCTTTTGGAGAAGATACTTATAGTAGTTCATTTGAAGATCACCAAGTGTGAATGATAAGAAAAGAGAAAGAAGAAGGACAGAACATAATGTTGATTGTTTTGGGACAGTAGAGTCATTTCATTCATCAAATAAATATATATGTGAAGAAGCAGAGAATATATATACAATTCATTGGAACTGATCAAGACAATAGGTCTACTCAAACAGTTCATTATCAGATAAAGTGTGTATCTATTTTTCTGAAGGTTGTAGCCTTCATCATTTTAGCAGTGAGCTTTTGGATAGTGAGTATTCGCCCCTAACAGGGTTATTTGTAAAAGAATCCTAACTGGGTCAGACCCTTAACCAGGTCACTGTACTTATTTATTTGTAAAGATCAACTCCTAACAGGGTTGTAAGATCTTCTAATAGGGATTACTATACTCAAGTACAGTTCTTTGTGGGTGCTAATTCTCACAAGGTTTTTTACCTAGTTTGGTTTCCCCGTAATCAAATTGTGGTGTTCTATTTTGTGTTATCTTAAATGTGTATCTGCTTATGATATTCTGTAATTAATTGGAGGAAAGAATTTAACTTGCTGATAACTGATTCACACCCCCCCCCCCCCCCCCCCCCCCCTTCTCAGTTATCCCTTGGGACTATTCCAACAAATTCTTCTTAACTTTAACCTAAAGAATCTTGGGAGGGAGGGGTTAGTAACATCAATATGAGAATCCCCTATTGGCTTGGGGAGGGGAGCACCAGAGCTTTACTTTTAGGCTTTGGAGAGGCAATCCATATCCCAATGACCCACCTTCTTGCAATCGAAACACACAAAAGAAACAGGCTCAAATTTTACAACTTGAGACCAAGCACCATGCTTGGACTTTATGTTGATTTTTGAAAGAAGATCAATAGATTGATTGATATTAATAAAGATCTAAGCATAAACCATTCTTTTCCTTGATTCAATCATAGGTTCAACAAATAAGAGCTTCGCAAAGCATGCAACTAGGCCCCTACAAACCTCCTCATCCTAATATTCAAGAGGAAGACCCGAAAGCTTTACCCACACTAGGGGAACATCACAACACCTGTCTTTAGGATTGAGCCCTAGCTCTCATCTCTTTACGGCCAATCACTGAACGACCTAGAATCCTAGGTCCAACTAAGAGAACAGTTACTAAATCATCTTCAAACATAAAGGAGAAGGAGAAGAAACCCTTTGTCATAGGCCACGACATCCACCTGGCCTTTACTTTTTTAGTTTCTAATTACCCAAGCACAAACCGACTTAATATTTAGATGTGGCCCAATAAACTTCCCCAAATAAAGAACACTCCCTTATAGAGACCCCCTTGTCCACACTATAATCTACCATAGAAATAGCAAAGGAACAGGAAACGGGGTCAGCAAAATGAGAAATAGGGGAGAAACTCTTACCTTTGAGGCGACAACCAAAAATCTTTGTCTATTTCTGATTCTAGTCGACTCTCGCCTCTTTAATCTGAGTCTCATGCGAAGAATCCAAATAACTAACACCTCCCCCCCCCCCCCCCCCCCCCCCAAGACATTTTCTGGCCAAGAGGGAAGTGGATCAAGGAGCCTTAGGATCGACCAGGGAAGACAACAGGGAACCTGATTTCTTACTAGAGTCAGACTTCGATCCACAGGAAGGATAACAATCTCCACCTGCATGCTAAGCATCATCAGGCGATTCCCCTTCCCCACTATTACAACCACCATGAATTCAGATTTGAACCAGAATGACCATTATCTATGCATTCTTCATTACCACAGATCCTAATTTGGATCGTTAAGTAGGGTTCAGGAACTGAAATTTGCTAGACATGTCTAATAACAGTAGTGACATATTTGAAATTTGAAAGCATAAAGATTTGGTGCAAATTTTGATTACAGGTGTCGTTTTTTAACAAATTAATAGTCCCTATAGATTCATTCCTCTCTCTTGTCTCCGTCAACAAAATAGTCAATCTATCCAATTTAATGAATCTCGAAAAAAAATTTAGAGATTTTCTATTTGCTACTCCATGTAGGCCAAGTTTTTTTTTTTTTAAAATCATAAATTAAATTTTAGTTCTTTTTTTCATCATTAACAAAAACATATTTATTATTTCATTACTTAAGACTATTCTAATTCCTCCTCCAGTTTTCTTTTGATTTTTCATTATTTTGCCTTTCTAAATTATGTAATACTAAATTATGTAATAGTGGTGTTTTAGTGTCTCTTTATCTTTTATGCATTAAGGCATACGTAGACACAGCTATCTTTATCTTACTTTGTTTCATGGAGTATAACAATCTATTACGGCGAGTTTGATATAAAAATGAATGTTAACTGATATTAAAAATTTATTATAAAGAAAAATGTTACGAGAGCTTTTTCAATAACAAATGAAAGGTAAAAATTTGGGGTCTGTTAATAAATATATAGTTTTAAAATCAAATTGAATTATCAAATTCTTAGTTACTGGAAACTTTTCATATTTTCCAAATTTACTATAAACGTCTACAATTAAATATATAATTTTAAAGTTGCCTTCATTGATTTAAGCAATGTATAGCAACAAATTTTTTTTTTTTATATTATATGTTTCTTCAATTGATTTATTTGGGATTGATATAACTTAAAGAATTCTAAAATTTAAAATAAAATAAAATAATTTTCAAAGAAAATTAAAGGAAAAAATTTAAAGTTTGTAAATATGTATAAAATAATTAAATTTATAATAAATTAAAATTTAAAAATTAAATTTAAAATATATCTAAATGTAAAAGAATAAAAATATTTGTTAAATATATTCATTCTTAAGATTAAATTTAATATAAATACATTTCAAATAAACATTTTTATAAATAAATTATCTTTTTTTAATCTATCTATTTTTTCATTTTATTATTTATTAATTATATTATATGATAGAAAATACATTATTGATAATCTCAAATTTATAATTATTAATTATAATTTTATTTTATAATACTTAATATAATCTTTAAAACATTATAATAATAATCATAATTTAAATGACAATTATGTCAATTACAAAATGGGTATGTTAATTTAAGTCCTAAGTTTTTTATATATTATTGACATGATAAGTAAAGATATTTTTCACAACACCCATATTTCATGAGTAGTAATTCACAAGAACAAGTTTCCTCCTTAGTTAAGTCCACAAGAGGCTTAACTACAAGTTTCCTTCTTAGTTAAGTCCACTATGCTTGCAACCTATTTTTTTCCAAAATCCTTTTGAATATTATGAACCCAACTTAAAATATACTTTGACCCATATACCTATCAAACAACTTTATTATAAAAGACAAATGCTCCCACCATATCACATATTGTTACATTAGATACCCTATTTTAATAATAATAATAATATATATATATATATATATATATATATATATATATATATCAAATGACAACAAGCATCCGTATNAAAAATATATATATATATATATATATATATATATATATATATATCAAATGACAACAAGCATCCGTATGGCTCGTGAGAAAGCAACAGCTTTGAGCGAGCGCAACGAGCACGGTAGCTCTAACATAAAATCATAATCTTCGTGACTACCAAAGACCTTTTGAAATGCCGGCGAAAGCCGGCCAAATTGGGAAGCGAGAAACAACACGAAAGCCCATCTTAGGGTTGTAAATGTTATATACGTGCCCTCGCATTACTAAAAACTATCCCCAGCAGCCGAACAGGAGCAGAAGAAGAAGAGAAAGATGTATGCCCCATCGGCCCCAACCGAAGAGCAACAGTTTCAAGCCTATCCACCGCCGCCTCAATATGTTCAAAATCCCAACACTCACCCGTCGCCGCCGCCAAATCCCTACGCTCAGCCGCCGCCACAAAGTCTCGACCCTCATCCGCCGCCTCAAAACACCCCCAGTTATCCGCCTCCTCAGCAAATAGCAACAGGGTATCCTCTCCCGCATCAAACTCCCTACGCCCACCCTCACCTACAATATCCCCCGCCGCCGCCCCCGCCACCGCTGCCCACTCAAAATACCAGCGCTCAGTTTGTAAATATGATATACGTGCAGCCGCCGCCGCAATTTCATCTTGTACAAGGCGGATATGATATTCCTGGACTCTGGGACTCTGACATATTTGCCTGCATGGAAGACCCTTCCAATTGTATATTTATCTATCTATCTATTTACTTCCTTCCTCCCCTCCGCTCCCCTCTAATTGTAATAATGTAAATGTTGTGTGATTGCAGGTTGCTTGACGTTATGGTGCCCCTGCGTCACTTTCGGGCAGATAGCGGAGATCGTGGACGAGGGTTCTACGTGTAAGTACGTAATTTGTATTGCCCAGCTTACCATGAAATTTGTTAGGGCTGAATGGTTGAAAATGGTGCAGCATGCGTAGTGAGCGGAGGGATCCATGGGGTGCTTTGTCTTACGGGGTATGCGTTGGCAGCAGCTTATGGTTCTGTGTGTTTTGCGGGGCTTGGTTGGTGTTATTCATGCTCCTACCGAACAAAGATGCGGGCCAAATTTAACTTGGCTGAGACCCCCTGCTCAGATTGTCTGCTCCATTGTTTTTGCGAGCCATGCGCTCTCTGTCAGGAATACAAGGAGCTCAAATATAGAGGATATGATCCTGCTCTTGGTAATCATTTTGTATGACTAGATCTTACTTATTAGAATTGATTAAATGGTTTTGAATTTGATTGTTTTCATTTTCCTTGTTGTAGGTTGGACTGGAAATCTGCAAAACCAACAACGCGGGATTGGCACTGCCACAGTGCCTCCTCTGAATCAAACCATGGCAAGATAATATTTTGTACCATGCTGTTTATATTTTGTAATAAAATTATCTTTAGTGATTTAGTGGTGTTTAATTTAGGGAATTATTATTAGTTGGATGTGTTAATTTTGTATGCTTGAGTTTGGGTATGTTAATTCTGTATGTTCGGTTTTGGGTATGTTAATACTGTGTATATGATTTTAGGGAATGTAATACCATTCAGATTGAATGTTTATTATTATCTCAATATTACTGTTGTTGTAGGTTAACATTTTTATATTTTTCTTTTTCTACTTTTGAGAAGGTATTAATGTAATTGGTGTTAATATGGTTTAATATCTTTAAATATTCTTCTTTTCTACTTTCAATAAGATATCAAACCATGTATCTCTGCAAAAATTTAAATTTTAAATGTATATTTCAATTTTAAATTAGTTGTGAGTAAATCTATCTAGTAGTGCTAATATTTCAAATTTATGAAACTTAAATTTAAAATATGTATTTCAATTTTTCAATTATAGAATAATGTTGGATGGCTTTCTATCTAGTTTTCTCATCCTCATTAATTGTGCTCAAACAATTAAGCTACAACCCTTTTGACATGCTTCAATTTTTTCATTAATTGTTGTTTGTAAAAAGTACATATTTGTGCAGACATAAATGTTACATTTATTGATCTTATGTGAAATTCAATTTGTAAGTGTATAAAATTAATCTACTATAATTTAAGTGCATTGCATATTTGTTTGTTGTTCTCAATCCTTGTTTCAAAATGAGTAAACTAGTCTAGCTAAGAGTTTGACAAAAAAATTAACATAACTTTTTTGATTTTGCAATTTCTTGAACATATTTTTTAACATCCTTCATTCTTATTATAACTTAGACATCAAAAGTTCAAATTGACCTTGTTTTAACTATTTAATGTTTGTAAGTTTATTCTCATAGTTATGAACTCAGCTTTACAACCAATTATTTTTTATACAAATATAAATCAATTCCACATACATAAATCTAAATTTAAATATAATATAGCCAATTTATGCTTTCTAAGATACTTGTTTTAATATCTGTATTGACAAAAATAATCCTAAAACAATCAATATAATTTTTGAACATAAAAAATTAAAGCTAAATATTGTGTTTAAATTTTTTTTTAACTTATACAATTAATCTAATATTTAATTTCTTTCCAATATTAACTATTAAATAAGATTAATAATTTATATAATTATCAGAACTATTGCCTACCATAGATTGTTAATATGAATGTAGTTTTTCCCTTAGAGTCTCGAAGTAAGGAATGTTTTAATACTAAAAACTATTACAATTCATATAAGGCATTATTTTGTTTTGATTAAAATAATCCCCATAACTCAAATCATTTCACGGCTATATTTCAAAAAAACCCATTAAGGTCCCAAGATTCATGTGAAATATAATCCTTCAAATATTATTCAAATTTGTATTTTTCATGATTTACTTGAGATTAATTAATGATTCTTGATTAAGGATTCAATTAAAATATGTATATTAGTGAATAAGGTAAATATTATGTAAAATTTGTTAATGAAAAATATAAAATATGTACTTAATATAAAATTTTGTTGTGGAATTATATTTTAGAATGGAGTGAATAGATTATCTCAACACAGAAGATGATATTTCACCAATTGTATTGAGCTTAGAGGTGAGTACAAATGTACAAAAGGTCTTTATTATAGAGGTAAGAGAAGAGAAGAAGAGAGCACAAGATCTTGACAAGTGTCTCAATCTCAAAGAAAAGTAGGTACAGTACAACCACTTCCAACTACTTAATTAAATACTAGTTACCTAAGTTAAACTTAAGTAATGTAAATAGACAAAACTATTTACTTTAACAAAAATAAAGAATATAAATAGGAATTTTTAGAGGAAGAAATATAAATGTAAGGACACAACTACTAGTATCCTATTTTACTACTAAAATTAAACATTTCCCAATATTATCATTAAACAAAACCATTTATGATACAGTTAAGGATAGGGTCCAAAATGGACTCCCTAACCTTGCTAAAATAATCAACACAAATCCAACAATTTAGAGAAACATGAAACTTCATTGATTAAAAATAGAAACCATACATGCTCACGGGTCTTCCCATATGAAAATTACATTAGGCCTCATTGGCCACACATACAAGCTCATAGGCCACCATTGTCTTATTACAACTATAAGCATAAATAAGTTTCAGATCCTAATTCCCTAACTCCTAACTCTCTAACTATAAGAACTATCTTCTAATGAGTATATATAACTATTACACATTGGCTCAAGTTCTTAGGAGTGATTTTTGTGGCCTCACTTAAGCCCCATGTCAATAACCAATGAAACATGTCTTATGACCCAAGGAAGATGAAGAAACATCAAATGTTGATGCAGAGGGGCGTGGATCCATTTGGAGGGTTTTCTTGACCCATATCTATTTTTTGATGTGTCATGGAAGCCTATTAAATTTTAGAAGAGTTTCACATGTTACCTCTCATAGGTTTGTGTTCTAGATACTTGACAATGTGAGCTTCCGGTGAAGAATTGTTTTGGATAATTAGTCCATGGTTGTTGACAGATAATTTACTTCCATAGTTGTTGATAGTTGGGTATGTGGTAGTACACTTTCTATGTTGTCCACAGTTTAATCTATAGTATGAAATTGGTTGTTATGGTAGAATACAGTTAGGTTCTCTCTGATGTTCCTGCATCAGACGCCAAGGTTTTTTTAAAAGTGTGCCTCACACATTGCTAGCTCCAAAAATAATTCAAGACATTCCATTTATCTCATGAGATCCATGTCATGTCCCCTACTAGCTTTCATTTCCACTTATCCAGATACTCTTTATAATCCTTGTTCCAGGTGTTGTGCTTAGTCTCCAAGCTATCTTAAATATGTTATATCTACAGCTACTTTTGTTGCCATAACTAGGATCAAGAAGAGAATCTTTTGAACCAATCTCATCATACTATACTCCATGGAATTGGTAGAGATCTACAATGGTGAAGATTGGTAATATTTCAAGAGCCTTTGGTGCGTGGACTCCTTTCTTTTATATTATAAGAGGGAAATGGTATATGATTTATTTGAAGCTGCCACGAACATGTAAATGATGCATAATTTTTTTCGTACTAGACTAGCTGCAGAGTTACCCTATGGCTAGATAGATAAATGTTCATTTCTTACTATTGTTTCTTTCTAAAAGTTGCATAATCTGAAAGACTTATTACATGCAATCATATCTTTTCAAAACAAGTTGAGGGGGTAGGCATTATTAGTAAAAGAGAAGCAATAGATTGGGGTTTATCATGACCCATGCTACAAGCTTTTAGAATCCAATGGGATCTTTGCAAAGTGGATCATAATGAATGTTATGATGAATTGGATTGGGAAATCAAATGGAAAAAAATAAATATTTCTGAGGCGAGGTCCCTATGAGAATTTAGAGGTTTGACATTTAAATAAGGGAAAATATTGACAATGTAATGTAGCGTAAAAACTATAATTTTACATGTTCCTTTGCCATTTTCTTTCATTACAATGATCTCCTCATCACCAGAAAACCTATCTAGTTGCGCACAATCTAAACAAATCTCTTCCTTATCTCTAATTTCTTTCGGTTTTACCACACCCTTCTCAAAAATCTCTTTGTTATCCTAGCCCCCTCCAGAATTCCTTTAATCTCATGCTACAAGAACCATGTGATCACTTCTACCAAAGGAAAACGCACACTAGGATCATAGAATGTTTTGAGAGTGGAGGTAACATTTACCTTAGAACTATGGTTGTGAAAGGAAAGTATTTCATAGTCATTGGCATGTACTATCTATTATTAGAACTATTTTTCCTATGTCAAAGATATATTCAACACAACTAGCAACATATAAACACACAATATTAATAACTAGCAATCACACCTTGGTGTGTGATGATTATGGCAAAGAGGTATGGAAGGTCAATTATAAAAAAACAAATGGTATTTTTTTGCATACATTTGTGTAGTACATGAGGTCAATTGGTAGGTCATGTAGAGAATGGTGTTATTTATACAATAATGGTCCCAATGAAGAATTTGTAGCTTTACATCAACTGTGCATTCATTCATAGGGAACCAATAATAAGTGAAAGAAAATATTTGAATCAAGAAGATAATTAGACTCCATTACCAACACGCTCATGTCATGTTTGCGAGAGAGAGAGAGAGAGAGAGAGAGAGAGAGAGAGAGAGAGAGAGAGAGAGAGAGAGAGAGAGAGTAA
>MU224174.1:3780179-3792128 GCA_018584345.1 Thuja plicata
CACAAATGAATCAACTATTTGGAAGGGAGAATAACAAAGGAGATACCTTAAATTCTGTTAATTATATGCATAGAAATGATGTATAACAGTAATTGAAGAAGTAGGAGAAATGTACTAACCTTGAAATTTTGCAGATCAAATAATGTTGTTTTCTGAGGTTTGTATTGAGTTTCTGGAAAAACTGATGGTTGATCCCGAACCGAAACGCAGAGATGAACAAAACCCAGAAAAAATTTTTTGTTCCAATGTCATCTTATGAAAAAGGTCGACCTTGACCCACAAATGTCAACCCTGACCCAATAATGTCGACCCTAACCTGCACAGATCTGAAAGTGACTTTGTTCGCAGATCTCAGAAGTTTGCCGAAAAGGGTATCCAGATCTGGTCTCAAATCAACTGTTCTGTACCTGTACCTGCAAGAAAAAGGAGATTGTTTGTTGGGGGGGAGGGGTTTGCCTTAGTCAAACCCCGATTAAAGAATTAACTTTGAAATCAATAAAGTATAGAATGCTAGCAAGTAGTAGAATTGAATCTAACAATGAAGCTATGATATTCAAATGGATATGTAATTGAAATTCAAATGTATGTAAATATGTAAGTATGAAAGCATGAACTCAATAGGAACCATGAACCTCCATGATTGTATGCTTGAAATCCATTTTGAAGAGATGATGAAAGAGTCTTGAAGATGCACAAAGGATCTTGGAGGAAGATCACACCACCATGATGGCTACACCTAGGGTTTGAATGATGAATCTTGAATGATTGCACCTAATCCCTTCAACGGGTTGAAAGCTTGAATCCTTGATCTTCAATGGAGAATTTGAATGCTTGAGAGGAAGACTTGAACACCTTGAGAGCTTGGGAATGGATGCTTGAACCTTCTTGCTTCTTGACAAAATCTTGATTAGAGCTTTTTGCACTTAGAAGACTTAGAGAAAATGAAAGAGAAATGCTTCCTTTTATATGAAATTAGGGCACAATCTTCCAAGGAGGCCTACATAGGATAATTAAATTCTAATTAAACCTATGCCCCTAGAAAAGGACCTATATTAAATACAATTTAGGAATCAATGCTTCAGAACCCAAAACAGCCGACCCGGAAGTGGGAAAACTAAATTTTTGATGAGCCCCGGCAGCCGACAAGTTCCCTGATTTGAAAGGGGGACCCAGGTCAGGGTCGAGGTCGACCCTGACCCAGGGGGCCAAAACTCCTGGAAAATTTGCCAGGTGGGGTAGGAGGTGCCCGGAGAGGCCCAATCAGGGTCCTAAACCAGCACAGAAGCATGAGATGATGCAGAAACAGGATGATGATATGGTAGAGGTCGAAAACGTCCCCTAAGGAGGGCTAAACGCTCTTAACATGGAAGTGCTTCCATTTTAAGACGATACACTAATAAATTAAAAGATAAAAGTTAATTTGTAATCTCACATTTAAGAAGATAATAAAAGTATAAGAAAGATATTTCTTAATCATATATAAGATATTAGTTCTAGTGTCTCCTTAAGCATCCACTTTAAATTTATGTCTCGAAAAATGAAAAACTTGTTAAACTATAATGGATAAAAATAATTATTTTAATATATTAATTATAAATATGATATAATTATATATATAAGGGTTGTTAAATACCATTAATATAATTTATAATTTTATAGTATATCACAAGATTGTTCTATTTAAACCAGGTTTATTAAAAAAATTAGTAAAAAATAATTTCATAATATATTTACCACTTTTACCAAAAAATAAATAAATAAATAAATAAACACAAATCAAATTTTTATGATGGTTTGGTCGTGGGCAGACGGTGATGGGAATCTTCTCATTCTCATTGTTGATTCCCATCTCATACGCCTCAACATTGCGAGCGTGCTGCCCAGGCGATTGTTAAGCTCAGCTTTTCGACTATTCTTCTAATCTCCCCGTGAATTTGCTCCGGCGCGCTGGATTTGGCGAACCGGCCAATTTTTCTCGCAATAGCAAAAGGACTCATCTCTCTAATTTGTTGACCACATTTTCAATAACACGCAACAAATATAGATGCATTTACACAACCTCGAAATCTAAGCTTCCAAAAATAGATGCGTGTCCCCTAATTGGTCACACATGTATTCTATTAACAATTGAAATTGCATGTATCCATACTCCAGTAACAGTTGCAGTTACGAGAACCAATAACAAGGCCAAAATTACAACTTTGTACCCATCAGTACTCCTAATCAAGCATAACAGTGTGTACAAGTTTCATAAATTGAAAATTTGAGTGAGCTTCTATTGTCAAGGTATTCTTATTGTCATTTCTAGTTCTGATGTGCCAAGAGAACCTGTGTTGATATCCATTTGAAACATGTAATACAATATCTATTTCATTTTTCACTGTCACTGGCGACAACATCCAGTTACTTTTTATCCTATTGCATTTCATAGAAACACCTGGAAACCATCAAAAATCATGGTATTGACCTCGGTATGTAAATAGGATACCAACAGGCATCTTCTGGTCTCATGGTGGAATTTAACAAAACTTACTTGAAAGGAACTGCACTCCACATCCACATTATAAAAGATAGTGGTCTGCCTTTTGTTTTGCAGGGTAATTAAAATGGAAAATTTGACTCCAGTGACCACGTAAGCTATTTGGATCTTTAAACAGATACAAAACATAAATGACCATTTCAGGACATCAAAATATCAAAATATATAGTCAGGTACATCAAAAGATTAAAATCTACCTCTTGAGGGCTTCTAATGAAGTTAGGCTCTGAAACACTTCTAGTCTGCATTGTGGCTTTGCTGTTATTAGCTGTCCATTCACTTATTGGCTCCATGGATCCTGATGGCATCAATGGTGTTGCAATCAGATGAGGCATAGGATTTGCCAATTTTGGCACACTTTAATGTGAATCAAAATCTCTGTTTCGAAGATTAGTTTGGGAATATGATGGCATTGGAGGAGGAGGGGCACCAATAATTTTGTGGATGCCCCGATCGATGCTGGTTAAGAACTGTCCAACTAATCTTAAAGTCGAGATTTAATTATTATTATTTGTTAAGATTAAGTAGATTTGAACCCATGACTTTTCAGATTAGATTAGATTAGAGGCTCACAACTTTACAATTGTGCTGTAGGCTTGCCTTCCGTGAATCAATATATTAACGAACCAAGGTTTATTCTGACTATAATCCTCCTCATATATACTTCGAAAAATCATTTCTGATTTCAGCAGGGCAGACCTAAGTGTGAATTTGTAGGTGCTCCTCCATTGACGATGCCAGTTGTTTGCATGCCTCAACTTCAGATGCACGTCCAGCATTCTTTAGGATTTTTGAAACAGCTTGACAATATCTAATACCAACAAGTTATTGATGAAAATTGAAAGGAGAATAAAAGCTTGCTAGTATTTATAGAACAAACAATGATTGAAAGCCAGAAATAACTTGTAGTGTCCTTAAATTACCTCAATGAATCGGAAACTTTTCCAACTTCGGCCAACATTTGGGCATATATTAGCTTGTAGGGCTGAAAAGGTAGAAAAATATATTGTGGATTACCAAGCAATTTTGCATATTCATACAATTCTGTCCTCCGCACACAATATCAGCAATAACGAATGGTAAGATATATTTCAAGCAATTACAAGTAAAATATAGCGAAGCATACATAGAAATATGAAAAACCAATGCAGTATTTTTTAGCTAATATTTCTCTGAAGATATCTATCATCATTTGTTTCTATATCCTTCAATTTTGAAGTTTCAGAGGAACTCAATGAATAGATTGCATTCCAACCAAAAATATTAAAAATGTAATTTTGGTACCTTAATCCTGAGCAGAACATTAGCTTCTTGGGAGGACATTATATGATACATCAATAAAAAAATGCTCCCAAAGCATTGAGAGCTCATAAGAACAAATTATAGTTTGAAATCTCCTTACAGCAAACTGACCCACAATCCCAACAAACATGTAATGAGGTTGTGGTGTGAATAAACATAGGGTACATTCAAGTGTAAACCATGCTTCAAATCTTAAGAATATGGTTCAAGCTTACTACAGTCCACAGTCAAGGCAATACCTAATCCAAGGTTTGTAATGCGAGTAAGCGATAAACATGAAGTCATTTTTTGTGATAGTGAATATTACACCATTAAAATTGCCACTAAAATCAAAGAAATTTGTTACCTTCTGATGTTAATATTTTTTTCTACTCAAAGCCTTGGTATATAGGACATGTTCCAAACATATGAAGATCAATCTCAACTTGAAAAGTACGAAAAGGCACTTGCAAGAAGAAAGATGATTCCATAAAGGGGTTTCAGGGCTGAAGAAACAATGTATTCAAATAATCACCTGAATAGCCTCTAGACTAGCGTAAGTCCGTCGAAACTTCCAATCTGCTGCACCAACTAGACAAAGTCTTGCACTGTCTGAAAAGTACTCAAAATTTGCTTCCGCAACAAGGTAACAGGTGTGTGCAGCAGCAACCTGTTTCACAGATTGTAACCAGCTGTTTAACTTTGCTATGGATAATGATATACAAACACTACTGATATAGCAAGAACAACTACATAGAAATCACGAACCTCGCCTCTTTCCTTCCACAAGCAGTCCCCAAGATGGACAATAACACGCTCATCACCTTGTGTTCTGTTTGCAACAATTATAGTCAGATTCTCTTGCAAATCATTTAGCATTCCACTCATACAGTCCAGCAATCAAAAGGTACTAACAAGTTATTTCTGCAAGAATGGACTTAAGATGCCTCTAAAATTTACAAGTTCTGGACAGCGGAAGAAAGAAAAATATACACTATATAAATAAATAACACAATCAAAAATCTAAAATACATCAAAATCAAAAGTTATAACATGCCAACTTAAGGTGAAATAAAATCAGTGTTCCATCTTGGAAGGTAACGAGTCTTCTTTTGTGTCGGTGTTTCCAATTTCACTAAGCAATCCAGAATTGGGAAGAGTAAACAGAAGAAATTGCAAACAAAGAGGAGCTAGTGGGGACGAATTGGAAAACAAGGAGCATGTTAGAGGAGGATGGCTGAAGAGAAAGGAAAGAAATTAGAAGAATGAACAAAGAAGTATGATCAATCATTCGAGTTAAAACTAGAATGAACAAAGAGCATGCAACGAAATATTCTAACGTTCAATCAACTAATCTAGGATTTGAAGGATAAAAGAAAATTTTGTGTGGAAACACTATAATATGTATGGGATTAGATGTATATCAATATGTAAATGTATAGCAGTAGCAGGCATAAAGAAGATGGCTCTAACAGTTATTAGATCCATTTCCATGCCAGCCTTAGATGATTCTCCACTTATTGAACTGGATGTGGAGGAACCAGGAAAAATGTCTCCACCTTTTAAGGTACAAATTTAATTGGACATTTCTTTGGCTCCCAGCTTTCTCTAGAAAGGCTTTGTCTTTAGACCAAGAAAACTTGGAAGACTGATGGAGAATTCCAGCTTTAGTCTTGTAGATCCAGAATATGGTCATTATAGTCAATCTACTTATTGTATACCACTTTGCATTGCCACTTCAAACTGACAATTTTCCCTAGAAATATAGCTAAATGCACAATTGTTCAACCAAAAGCACAAAATATTGAAAAAATGATTAACAAACAAGTCCACCAAAATTAGAAATTACTCAAAGAGACTGGCTGAGGGAGTCTTGAGGATGCATCATCCCAACATTATTTTGGGGCATCCGTGTTTCCATAACATTCTAGAGATGGGGGATGGCTAGGGATGTCTCAGAGCTAGGCCCAATTTTGAAAAAAACATATGGAACATCCTAAAAACTCATCAATTATTTAATCAATGTTGCTTAAAGAAAACTCAAATCATTAGCAAAAGCCAATTCCTATATAAAGAAATTGTAGCCTTGATTTCACATCACTCTATAGGAAAATATCAAATAAACAAGCAATACAAGTCATTTTTGTATTTGTAGACACTCTAAAATGGACAGACTTGGGACTTTACATTAAAAATACTAATTTTCAGCTATTAATTGTGCATCACCTAGATCCAATGAGTGCTAAGTGTTTCATTCATTCTCATGAGAGATGGGTTCATGTGAACCACTACTCATGAATTATGGGTCAATGAGTTTGACTCAAAAACTACACAGTTGAATCCTGATAGCAATATCACAGTTTTTAAATTGTTAATTAATCATCTATTTTCTTCTAAGTTCATTCCCCAAATCATCTAATCAAATCCCTAAAATCAATTAAATAATTAATTTTATTTAATTAATTAACCTTAATTGATTAATCTTCATTAATTAATTAAATTCAATTTTCTAAAGTTTAAATTTGAATATTTGAACTTATTAATTAATTCTTCTAATTAAATTAATTTAATTTCATTCAATAATTCAATTTTAAATCCAAAAAGAATTCAAATATCTCACATGTTGAATATTTTAATTATAAAAATCAATTAAATCCTTTCTCAAGTTCAAAAAGGTTATTCGTGATCAACTTTTTAGTTAACTAAACATTACCTCTTCTCTCCAAGTTGAAGAGGTGGAATTTACTAGTCGCTTCTCAGTTAACCAAACTTTATCTCTTCTCTCCAAGTTGAGGAGGTGGAGTTTACTGGTTGCTCCTTAGTTAAACTAAAATATTATCTCTTCTCTCCAAGTTGAAGAGGTGGAGTTTACTTGTTTCTCCTTAGTTAACTAAAACATCACCTCTTCTCTCCTAGTTGAAGATGTCGAGTTTACTGATTACTTCTCCAGTTCCTTTTGATCTAAGCCGTTCATTCTCCAAACTCTGGGATTGATCTCAACCATCCAAATCATTTTCCATATTCCATATAATCAACCCTTCATAACCATTTTAAGGATCCAAGATTTCAAGCTTTCGTGCGCCCTTACTCTGCAGGATTATTGCTAAAGATATTCGAAGCATTCTTGCGATCACACATTCAATATCATATTCTCAACACTCCCAAGTCATAGACGTTGTCGATACCAATATTGAGCACCACATAGACAACATTTCAGAAGGAGTAGAGAGAGACAATAGAAGATTCAAGCTTTGTTGTTTTGCATTCGTTTGTATTCCTCCTTGATTGTTTGTCATTTTATTCTTCGTAGTTTTGTTCTTGCTAGTAATTGATTTATTTTCTCACATTGTGAATCGATGCTACTAACCCCTTGTTAATTTGAGACTGGAATAGGATTGAGCCTACAATATTTTGGTGAATACGACGTGAATCAAAGGCCCAAACATCACTTGTAGATGACAGACAGGACTTTTTGGCCTCGGTCGTACGGTTGCAGACTTTTTTGTCTTTTTTTTATATCATTATAATTTTGCAATCGCTGGTATTTTACCACAATTGATGAAAATCAGCCGCAATAGAGTGGTTTAATGCCGCAATAGATTTGAGGGTTTCGTAATTCTTTTATGTCATTATTCAATTCTCAATTTTTTTGCATTGTGCCGCACTTGACCGATCTGAGCCGCAATTGATATCATTTTGCTGCAATCGAGCAAAGTTTACCACAATGGACCGATCCGTCCCGCAATCAACAGCATCTTGCCGCAACCAAAAGTACTTTACCACAATCAAGATAATTTAACCACATCTGACAGAACTTTGTTGCAATTGCTAGAACTTTACCGCAATCAACAGAATCATTGCATATTTGATTCAAATTCACTATTTTCTGTCAAAATATGATTGTTTCCTCTGTTTTTGTGCAGGATTGATCAAATAACTAATGGCCAAGAGGATAATCAGATGCATCTCGGGTGCTAGATCACTAAGAGCTTCTATAAGAAGGACTGCTAACTATTGCAAGCAATAAAGAGCCATCTTGGCAATTGTAGCAGAAGATCAAAGTGAAGCTTACAACAGGTATCTTGATTCTATCAAACATTTCATAGCTAAGTACAAGGTTACCATTAGCCTTAACAAACTTAACAATCCCGCAGTTGTCGGATATTAATTAATTGTTGATTAGGAGATTTTGGTACTAATCACTTTTTGACAGCTTGTGGCGAGGAAACAATTAACAAAGCAACCTAAATTTCATTCATTTGTGTTTTTTCCGCTTAAAACAAACATTGCATGCAAACATCTTGAACCTCATTTTTCTATTTTGGTGCTTTAAAATTGACATGGTGGTTAAGAATTGAATAAAGGCAAAAAAAAATCATTTAATTTGGTGCATTAAAATCAAACAAGCAAATCATCACCTACTTTGGGATTTAAAAGTGAATATTGGTGCTTGTATGGGTGATTAGCTTAGTTCACACTTGGGATTTTGGTGTTTAATCAATTAACCTTGTGTCTTGGGTCATTGGTGTGCTTACACAAATCTGTTAGATTAAAAACCTTGATAATTTTTAGAAATTTCTGTCTGGGAATGTGCTTCTTCCTCAGAGAATGACCTTAAACTATTAATCCTTCTTATCAGTATATAAACAAGACACAAACCAAAGTTCTATTTTATATCTAGCCAAGCTCGAGCGAGGTGTGTTGATGATAGCCTAGATCAGGTGAATATCCCTAAGTAGCCAGCATGGTCAACTAATCTCTTAAGTTATTCACACACATACGAACTGATTGGATGGACTCCACGAACCCTACTACAACCTTGTTAAATAGAGGCCTACCTGATTCACCTCCAAAAAATACCTTATTATAGGGCAAGGGGTTGCAGAATTTACCCCCAAGATTCTCAACATATGTGTTCTAGGATATTGTGGTAGTGAAAGAGGTCTTCACTAGCACAACAACAATATCTGGCAATGGCAAAAACACATGGGTACCTATGTCATGGACCTTTGTTTCCTTATAGTGTGACACTTGTTGTGTGAGCTAACGAACATTCAAGCATTGGGCCTATAATATTGTATCTTGAAGCCAAATTTGACCTAGATTAATTTGTTTGTCCTTGTCTCAAGACCCATGCTAGATTACAAAACACATTGTCTATTGTGCTTGTTCTATGATCAGTTTCAAAAAAATGCAAAACCAACATCAAAAACTATCAAAATGAGTCCAACGTGTTTAAAGTCTAGGCTTTCAACATCAAACCTATTCTACACTCAGAATCCTTGTTCTAGAAATCAATTTTATCAGACACATACACCCATTTGAGATCTTTTTTTAGACTGTCTCTTTTTTCTGCAACTGCCCACATCTTGCTGCAATTGACAGAATCTTGTCGCAATCAACCCATTTATTGATGCACTTGAGCCTTTAATTACCGTAGTCAGTGATTATTTACCGCAATTGACCTATCACTTTATCGCAATCAATGGAAGTTTGTTGCACTTAACTAAGAAATGTGAACATCTATTTTGGCCTGATAGCCTTGGAAAGATTCCCCTTTTTATGTAAAAGATCAGTTTCTACATCCCAGAAAAATGTGAAGAATATTGTGTGAATCTCTAAACATTAAAGATCATCCATTCTTTGAAAGCATGATTATTATCTAAACATTGTTCGTTCAAAAGTTTAGACTCGATTATCTTGATCCCGTTATCTCAAAAATAACCAATCCCTATCAATGACTTTGTCCAAGGCAATAGTCAAAGAATCCTATTCTTACATCACCAAGTCTTTTGAGATAAAGAGAAATTGAAATCTATCCCTAGAAATTGAAATCTATCGAAGTCTTTTGTTTACTTTATATCACTTGTATTAGTAAAAAAATCTAGACAACACTATGTCTCACACACCTTATGGAGGACCTTACACTAGGTCAAAGGCTAGGACACAACCCAACGAGTCCTATATCAACCAATTTCCCCTGTGGGAACAAGAGAGAGAGAGGACAATCCTTTTAGAAACACTAGTCCTTCTCTTTTCATTGAGAATCCCCGTAGACCAACACTATTCCACAATGTCACAGAGGAGGAGCTTGATAACATAGAGAAAGATGCTTATTCTGCACTAGTTGTTCATGTTGTTGTAGAGAGAAATCCTGAATGATTCTTAGCCATGTTGATTAAGAAGGGAGTCAAACTCCCCATCAAATTTAATGTGTCAACAATATGGCCCAAGAACCCTCTCGTAGGTCAATATACAACTTGACCCTCTCAAATGGAACCTATGATATCCCAAATTTTTCCATCATTGATGACAATGACACCAACGCAGACCGTGTCAAATCAAACTAGCTCTATAAATCAAGCTAGCACCTTATCCAGACAAAGCATGATAGGCTCCCAACTAAGTGCATCCATGGTCACTAGTGTCCCTCAAGCCTCGACCTCATTTCCTTTCACATCAAGCTCTCATGCTATGTCATCAATACCTCAAACAAGCAGCAACCCTTTT
This sequence comes from Thuja plicata, assembly GCA_018584345.1. NCBI lineage: Eukaryota > Viridiplantae > Streptophyta > Pinopsida > Cupressales > Cupressaceae > Thuja > Thuja plicata. The sequence goes on from MU224174.1 coordinate 3,790,510, forward strand.
GTGACTGTTCTGATACTATAGTCAATCCCTGCCAGCCTTGGGCTCAATACCTTGCTCCCACAAGGATCCAGCTCTGCGGGTCTGACATTCAGTCAACGTCCACCCAAGGCTACACCTTTACTTCTAAAGGGATCAAAACAACCCCAACAACAACCACAATCACAAAAACCCTAGCAGCAACCCCAACAACAACCGCAATAGAATCAATCTTGAACCAATCAAATTCCCCAACATCAGAATCACACACTGGGGAACCAATATCAAGTTCCAAGGACTAGATTATATGTCCCAACTCAAGGGACATAGAGGAACAACCTCATACCTACCATGACATAGAAATTCAATGCCGCCAATGTTTCTCAATCTCAGACAGACATGTTAATCTAGCAAGTGCAAAGTCTACAAACCCAATTGATGGACATGCAGAATCAGGGGAAAACCAAGTCCTACACCGCAGAGGATTTTTATCCATACCCCTTTGATCACTCATTGTACATGTCTCCTTTTCCCTCTCATTTCTCAGTACCCAAGTTTGACAAATACAAAGGCAACACCAACCCTGTAGAACATATCAGAGAATTCTTTGCCTGTTGCATTAAGGTTGCACATGACGTAACGTCTCTAATGTGATTGTTCCCACAAATTCTAGCTAGACCAGCAATTGAATGGTTCTCACACTTGCCTCATGATATTTTTTCTTGGGGAGAGTTGGCCGAAAAATTCATTTCTCACTTCCGTCACAATATCGAATGCAAGGTCAGCATCAAGGACCTCTGTGACATTAAATAGAAAGATGGAGAATCCTTTGTGAAATTCCTAAAAAAGGTGGAGGAACACTGAAAATAGAATAACATATGACGTGCCCAAGCAAGACCTCATAGGGATTTGTTTAGTGGCGATTCTTCGACAATTGGTTAATATGTCCCGTCGGGCATATAGAATTTGGCAAAAAAATGCATAGTCTACTGTTTGACCGGTTCACCCAGATTTTATAAAAAACACGTTAATTGGTTGGGTTGTTCACCACTATTTGCATGTAATTTCACTACGGTAGTGGGGTTGTTCGCCCATTTATCTATTGTATATTTACTATTATTTTCCATGGGATTAAGGAAGGGGTATTTATCAAGGATCACCATTCACCAAAGTCCCATTATCCCAAGTTAAAATTTTATTTGCACTAGGACCCAATTTGCCATGCATCATAATTCATCGTGTCCCAAATTCCCACCCTATTCGCCTAGTCAATTACTTGGAATTACGCGGGGTTCACCAAATATTAGTTGTTATCATATGCAAATGTCGTCCCCTTCACCAAAATTTGAAATAAGCATTTCTATATAGGGATAGTTTCAAGAGATTTAGGAGTACAAAAAATCAGTTGATTCTGAGCTAACAACTGTGATCGATAGCGAACCAAAAAGACTATGATTCATTCACAATTAATTTTGGCTTAGTTGTCATTACTTTACTTGATGTCATATCCACTCAGTGCCATTAATTAAATTTACTTGATGTCATATCTACTCATCACCATTAATTGTCATTACTTTACTTGAGTTGATGTCATATCTATTATCTACGACAGTTGTTTATAATTTTTAAATTTTTCTTGTCAC
>MU224174.1:3797076-3841042 GCA_018584345.1 Thuja plicata
GAATTTAATTTAATTAAAGTGCTAGGACTTTATTAATTAAATTAATTCGATCATAGGATTTGTTTAGCCAAATAGGTGTTTAGGAATTAAATGTGATGTATGATTGATACAGATTTAGGATTTTCTACATTTGACACTCAGGTCGAGTAGAGTCAGTGAAAACTCAGAATTTGCCTAGTATAATAGGACTTTGATGATTTAGAAGAATAAAAAATGCAACAAAATTGGTTAGGGTTGCAAGATGCCAATTTTGGGGTGTTACTCACTCGGTTAAGAGATTTACAATAGGATTAATGTTAAATCCACCTTCCTTGAAAGGATTTCTTAAGTGTACCCCACTTGTTAGAATGTGTACAATATGTTTGACCTGACTGTATGCAATCTATATTTTCTTATTATAGATCCATTAAAGCTTACAATATATGGATATCACCTATAGTGATTGATTAATACCTTTTCTTTCTCGTTGGTAGCCGTTGTTCTTATTCTTGAGAACTTATTTGATCTTTGTCTGTGTTGCTACATGAATTCTCTTGTATGATCCTTAGATGCTCTTAGTGGCTACAATCATCATCGAACAACAAGTTCACAATTGATTGAGCATCTATTTATACAATTTATTTGACCTATTTTAAAATCATGCTTTACAATGTTAACTCTAGATCCAAGGTATACAAATTGACCTTGATCCTTTAGTTTGCATGTTTTAAATTAGTTAAACTGATAAAAACAATAATAATTACATTGCTTTTCCCTCATGTAATGGATTTAAAAAAAATCAAGAAGCTAAATATAAAACTTCAGTGATTTATCTGACATGGAAAGTCAGATCCACTTTTTGCGAGATGTAATTGACTATCGGTTCTTGATCATCGGTGTGAACTAAAGGTCTGTCGGTGTTCCTTCAGTGTTACCTGATTGTTTTTTCAGGTTTCACCGTTGGTTACTCCTTGGGTTCCTTTGTCTTTTCTGTCATCAGGTAACACTGAATAGTGTTTCATCGGGATGCTTTGTACTTAGCAATATAGGTAACCATGGCGTCGGGTAGTGTTGTGCCCTGTCTATCAGTGTAGTATAAACTGATGGTGTTTATCATATTTTTCCTTGCATGTACTAATGGAAAAATATAATTTCTTCAATCTCCCCCTTTGACATTAGTATCAAAAACTGATATGTGCATAATACTAAAGTGTTTAGTATGTACACCGTGTATATATCCTTTTCATTATATGAATCCCCCTAACTGTATGCATCAGTATAGTATAAGTATATGTACATGCATGCTTGCTTTTGTACTATTTATTCCCCTTTTTATTCTTCCATCTTTCTAATGACTGAATGCACCTATCATTTCCCCCTTTTACTAATTGACTATACATATCAATTCCCCCTTTTTTGATAATCATGACAAAAATGTACAACTTATAAGTTGTCAAAAATGTGACAAAAATGTGTAACTTACAGAGTGTCAAGAATGTGAGAGTGACTATTCTTGATATCTTCAATCATTTTCTCCCATTTCTCTTTGAGGAGTTCTAATACCATGTTCTCTAGCTCAATCCTGGCATGCATATCATAAATGTTGCTTAGGACAGACATTTCTGGGGTGGCAATAAGTGTTCTTGCCTCTGTCATATGTTGTTGCAGTAATGTGAGAGTTGGTAAGAGTTGAGCTTGAAGCTCATTCACCTCATCTCTGAACTTGGTTTCTGCAATCTGTATATCTTGTCTCAGCTTCCTAGCTAGCTTGAGTTGTTCATTGTGTAATTTGATTGCCTCTTCACTGTTTGTGAGACCTTGGGAACTCGCTTGAAGATCAGCATCAATTTGCGCTATCTTATCGGTATACTCCTTTGTGATTTGATCTAACGTGCACAATTTCTGAATTAAGGCTATAGATTCTGAAATTATGGGATCTATTGTGCTTACCAGTTCAAATAGCTTTACCTTTTGTAGTGTCACTTCTTGGCTTATCTTCTCTGCTAACTTGAATTCATATTTATTTTCAAGTCTAGCCTTCATAGCCTTCTCAACATATATGTTTTTAGATGTGATAGCATCAGTGAGAACCACTAATTGATCAAGCATGGGGGTTGTTTGATCAACATCTGTATCAGGTAAAAATTGCTGAAGGATTCCTCTTGCAACTTCAAGTACCTTTCCTTCCTTTGTGGCTTTTCTCAGCTTATCCTACATGGCTTTCCTTTCACAAAGTCTTGCATACTTTGTCAACTCAGTAGGATCCAATGTTCTAGGATCACATACTAGAATCTCAATTATTTCATCTAGAGTAACTGGATTCTTGTTCTTGTTCTTCTTCTTCCTTGGGATTTGTGTAGAGGTAGATGTATGAACTACCATTTCTAGTTCATTTTTTTTCTCTGATGCGCTCGGTGAAGGATTTGTAGATGAAACCTCTTGTGCCTTTTTCTTAGGGTTCACCTGTCAGTAAGGTGAAGAGGTCTCTTCACCAACCTTGGGTGTTTCAGAAGATTTATCTTCTGTTTTCTTTTGAGAATCATCTATCTTTTCTTCTTCACTCTTCTCCTTCTACCTTTCCTACTCTACTTTTTTTTCTCCTTCTGTATTTTGATCAGTAGACTTTTCTTGCTGATCATCGGTAGCAACTTGTTTTTCATTTGTATCCTTTGATTCATCTGTGGTATCATTTGTTTTTGCATCACCCTTGTCTTCGGGTATGCTTGTATCTGCTGCAGATTCTTAATTTCCTTCTAGCAGATTGATGGCCTTCATCAATACTGGCATATTATTCTATGTGCTAGCCTGTGCTACATCTAGAGTTGTGTCTTGCTCGTCGGCTTGATCTTATTGAGCAGTGACATCTTCATCCTTTTGAATTTGATCTGCAGGGTCCAGTCCTATTATGTCAATGATGGAAGTGTCTAGCCATATCTCATTAGCAACATCCATGTGATTATTCCCTAGTGTCTTCAATGCTTGTTTCTTTTCTTGATCCTTAAGAGATATGAATATAACATCATCATCCTTCTTTGGATCCTTATCAGAATCATAGTGAGTGATGTCTTGAATTTCAAGATCATCCATGACTTTATCTAAGTCAATGGGCTCAGTATTATCCATATTATCCAAAGCAATGTGCTATGGACTTGCTTTATCTTTCTGCTCCTCTATATGAGGTGTGTCGGTGAGAAGTAATTAATTCTCACAACTTGTTGATTTTGCAGGTAGATATAGAATTTGTTCCATTTAGTATCTGTCATGTTGTCCAGATCTAAGAAATTTCCTTGTAGCACCTTGTAGGCTCTTATCTTAGCCACAAATTTACTTGAGTTCTTTTTCATCATTTCTTTGATCTCTTTCATTTTGGATTTGGGAGGCATGAGTCTTACAAGTATCCTCTCCCTTGCTTCCTTTTCGAAGTTCAAAGCATAAGACCATCGTGCTGATATTCTTTCACTCCGTGGTTTGGGTAATTTGTTACCAAACTCAATTGGTACATATTTGAAGTTTACCATAGCCCTAATTATTGCATCTTCTATTTTATTTTTGTCCTTAGGCTCTAGCTTAACCCATTGTTTGATTTTCCTATCATTCATTGTACCTGTTGTAGCAATTGAGTTAGCAGTCTCATTAATTATTCTTGGGGTTAAGCTTTTCTTTTCTACCTCAGGCCCATCCTGTTTTGAATCTTCAATATCAGCCTTGGTCCTGACCAGTCTTCTCCTCCTTTTGGTAGGTGTTTTCTTCTTTGTTTGGTGCTTCCTCTTGTAGGTCCTCACTTGACCTTTCTTAAGAGGTGTTGTATTTTTCTTTGTAGTTTGGCTCCTTTTTCTTTGAGCTATTGTGGTCCTTGGTTTCTTGGTTTGAGGTGGAGGCATATCAGACTCAGTGGCCTCAGAATCTGATTCTTTCTCATCTTTCTCTTCACCGATGGTACCCTATTCCTCAATTTCCTCTGTTTTTTCTTTCTCCTCCTCATTAATCGATAGCATTTTTTGAAGATTCTTTACCATCTTGTTTTTCTTGTTGACAGTTTTCTTGGTGACTAGGCCTATTTTTATTTTAGATTTTGCCTCTTCATATGTTCCAAATCTTGGTTTCTTGATGTCAAGTGGTTAATTCAACAATGCATCAATTGCATTTGTTGCTTGATCTATGTTAATCTCATAGTCAAGAGGTGGTAACCAGGCTATCCTTGGTACAACTGGTTTAATGTGAGTTAAATCTGAATCCACCATAAAACATATTTCATCCCTATGCTTTTCAATCAACTATTCAGGGATCCTCACTCTCTCCATCATATTTTCCTTGAATTCAAGGAAGTATTCAGTCATTACTGAATCAAATTTGTCACCTAGTGACTTGATAAGGTCACTTATCTGCAATGTGATTGGCTTGGTAGTGTCCCACTTCACTTTTCCAACTGAAGGAAAGATTCTTGAAAATAAAAGAATATACACATTATTAGTGAGCCAAACTTACATGTGTTTGTCTTGGTAGACCTGATTTTTGTCATATTTTCATCAAGTTGCTTCAGCAGGATCTCACATAAATCCATTTGTATTCCCTTTGTGAAAATCTTGTAAGTTGTCCTTACTGTTGTTGATGCTATGTTGTTTAGCCTTCTTTCTTGAAAGATTTTGTAACCTATCACACATGCACCGAACCTCAGTTCCTCGTCGGTGATGGTGTTCACTTAAGTCCTATGTTATCCCATACAGCATTGGTGAGTTTTTCAACTTCTAGTTGAGAGGGATGCTTGTGTGTCTTTGGTTTTTCGGTAATAGGGTAACCTGTTACAACATGTAACACATCCTTTGTAATTTGCTTGGGTTCATCCAACCATAGCTTCTGGTCATGCATTATGTTTAGTACCAACCTAATCCAGTCATTTTTGAAAACCCTCAAGAAATATAGGGCATTTGTTATCCCTTTTACTTGCAGGTTCTTGTGTTCTTCCTTTAGGTTCACACAGCTTCTTGTAAGCTTGATCTATCTTCAGATCACCAATCTCAATAATCTTGCAGTGAATATAGGATCTTACATCTTGTATCAACAAAAACCTAGGTGTAATTTTTGAAAATGTGCCAAAATCATCGGGTTGTGATGCAATCTCTAGGCATATCTTGTATTTAGGTTCCACATAAGTGCTATTATTTATCAACTTAATGGTATTCTTCTTATCACTCTTCAATTTTACTGTTCTTGAAGTGGTTGCCATTGTGTTTTGAATTTAGTCCTTTTTCAAAAGTAATAACAGAGTTCTTCAGTGCGCTTGGTACTTACTTCGATCCGTGTAACTTGTGAGTGATCTATTTGGAGTGCGTTGGATCGAGTTGAGGATGATCTGCTAATTGTTCTCTTTTTGCTCTGCTCTATTTTCTCAAATTGCATGTGAAAAATGAAGTGCTTCCATCGATTATTTATAGACTTTTCCCTAAGTCTGTCATAAATGCTCAACAACTCATCGGGTCATGAAGACGGAGTTTGTCGGGAAGACTCTCAAATAACATTCTCGGTGTTTGACAGGATTCTCGGGATGGCTGTTAAGATTGTTGCTTTCACCGATGGATTTCAGTGTAGTGTCAAGACAACATTGTAACTTTGCTTCCTTACCGATGGGCGTCGGGTTACATTAGCGACTTAGCCTTTTTATGTGTTGACCGACAATTATCGGCAAGTGTAGACAGCTCATCCTTTTGTGTTCACCAATGATTTTTGGTATGTGTTTACCGACGGGGTTGTTTTCTTAGAATTGTAACAAGTAACATAATATGCATCTTTATTCATGTAGATTTTGACTATCTATCAATTTGTATAATGGAACTGATGCAAAATATGACTTGGTGTAGTGTAGTTCCATACTTACTTGTTCATCTTTAGGCAGGGGTGGTGATGTCACCAAATCCATGGGATGAGGTGTCACCTACTACATTGCTTGGTCCAGCTTCCTCACTGGTTGAATCTTTCCTCCACATTTGCTTTCTCATTTTCTTGATGTCTTCAATGGTGTTACCATTTGCAAAAGTGGTGGTTTCTGTTATTCGATCTCTGCATTCCTTCTTTAGATGTCCAACCTTATGATAGTCTAAACATGTCATTCTAGGGTTGGTCCAGCCTCTAGACCTTTTGGTCCATATTCTCATGCAGTTTGCAACAATGTGACCATATCTACCACATGTTGTGCAGTTTATCCATGTATTGTAGTCTCAAACATATGAATTATCGACTCTGCTCGGTTTATATGTATTTTCTTCATTTTTGGGTTTCTATGCTTTAATTTCCTTCTTCCTACATTCAAGAGATGTGTGCCCATGCATTTTTTAGGTGGGACAATACTTGTCCATATAGGCTTCCTTCTTTGGTTCTTTCACCTTTGATTTACATTCATACGCTTTATGTCCTTTCTTGCTATATTTATAACAATGTCCTATGAATGTAAATGTGGATTTAGGAATTACCTTTTTCTTTGCTCCTGCAGACATTTGAGGTGTGGCCTCACTTTCCATAGTGAATGCATGTCAGCTTCCTTGGTATAGGATTGATGTAGTCATCTTTTGGATTGGCTTCATTTGATGACTCTCCATGCTCGGTGTACCCTAGTCCAGTGTTGGTGTTGGGTCTTCTTTGTGCATTCAATAATTCATCCATCCTTTTTGTACTCCCTTCAGCTCTCTTAATCATTTCATTTTGTTGTTGTTGAATTCTAACATCATGCTTTAGTTTTTCATTCTCTTCTCTTAGTTCACCGATAATCTGTATTCTTTGAATGAGTTTCATATTCATTCTGTTTGCTTCTTGACTCATAAGAATAATCTGATTTTTAACCTCATGGTGATTCTCTATAAGTCTTTGTATCTCAGACTTCTTTTCTTGTAGCTTTTCTGTGATCTTTCTTCTATCATCAAAAGCTATTGTTCTTTCTTTTTCATCTTGCCTTGCATTTTTCATGACATAAATCATTCTTACCATCTGTGTCTCTTAACCAATTTGCAAAGATTTGACTTGTCTAGCCAAATGTAGATTGATTTCAGTTAGGCTTGTGATGCTTTCTTCTGATGTATCTGATGCCTTTCTTGTATTTGATCCTGAAGAATCAAATAAATTTGGGATCTCTTCCTCAAGATAATCTGTCTCATTATAGCGAGATGCCATATTATTTCTTTCATCCAGCAACTGTCTCATGTTGATTCTAGCTTCTTTATACTGTTCATAGAACATCTAAATTTCAATCTTTTTATTCTCAATATTTTTATCAAGTTTGTACTTCTCCATTATATGATCTTTTCTCTTAAGCCTTTAATCTTTCCAAGAAGAGACTTGTCTCTGATACCAATTTTTGGGATTAATGGGAAGTAGTACTAAGAGGGGAGGGGTGAATCAGTACCTCTAAAACTTTTAGCACTTTTCACCTTTCTTCATTAGCAGTCAAACTTTACTGTATTACTGACCATATCTGATGTTCTTTCTTATGTATGTAGTATTAATTCATAAACTTAATTGTATGCAATATTCATAGAAACATTCATGAAATTAATAGACACATAACACAAGATATGATATCTCAAAAAACTCCTGTTAGGAAGTAAAAACTGCGGTGGAGATGGCACCCACAAAAATTCACTATCTCCAGAATGGAAGGGAGTCGGTTAAGGCTTACAATTTGATCACTTCTGATGTTCTACCCTATTAGGAGTATTAATGTGGATACATGTTAGGATCTACTTTGTTAAGAGCTTTAACAACACTGATGTAGTGTGCACTCGGTTAAGAGATTTATAATAGGACTGTTAAATCCACCTTCCTTGAAAGGATTTCTTAAGTGTACCCCACTTGCTAGAATGTGTAAAATATGTTTGACCTAACTTTATACAATCTATAATTTTTTATTACAGATCCATTAAAGCTTATAGTATATGAATATCACCTATAGTGATTTATTAATACCTTTTCCTACTCGTCGGTAGCCTTTGTTCTTGTTCTTGAGAACTGATTTGATCTTTGTCTGTGCTACTGCGTGAATTCTCTTGTCTGATCCTTAGATGCTCTCAGTGGCTACAATCATCATCGAACAACATGTTCACAATTGATTGAGCATCTATTTATATAATTTATTTGACCTATTTTAGAATCATGCATTACAATGTTAACTCTAGATCCAAGGTATACAACTTGACCTTGATCCTTTAGTTTGCATGTTTTAAATTATTTAAACTAATAAAAACAATAATAATTACATTGCTTTTCCCTCACGTAATGGATTTAAAATAAATCAAGAAGCTAAATATAAAACTTCAGTGATTTATCTGACGTGGAAAGTCATATCCACTTTTTGCGGGATGTAACTGACTGTCGATTCTTGATTATCGGTGTGAACTAAAAGTCTGGCGGTGTTCCTTCTTTAAACTGATCATTGGGTTCCCTTCATATATCAGGTTCCACTCTTGATTGTTTCATTGGGTTGCACTGTTGGTTACTCGTCGGGTTCTTTTGTCTTTTCTGTCATCGGGTAACACTGAATAGTGTTTTGTTGGAATGCTTTGTACTTAGCAATATCGGTAACCTTGTTGTCAGGTAGTGTTGTGCCCTATCTATCAGTGTAATATAAATTGATGGTGTTTATCATGTTTTTCCTTGCATATACTAATGGAAAAATATAATGTCTTCAGTTACACCGGGGGAAAAACCCAGAACATGCATTAATCAACAATATACTCCAATTTTTATTGCCATTAGAAGTGGAAACTACTTATTCCTGATTAAACCTTAACCAAGCTATCCAAGATAACGAGGAAAGTGAGACATATGAAGAGAGTTCTAGCATGACTGATTCCCATGAATACGAGTGGATATCCCTCCACAACTATGAACCACCCATCCCAGACTACTCCCCTCGGTCAGTCAGCACTATACACCTTGACGAATTATTTGACCATATAACTATAGAGGACCAACCATGGATTGATAAACAAATGGATAAAAATTCCTTTGGTGGTACATCCACATCATATTATAGGTTCACTGGTACCATCACCGTAGTCCCATTTACCCATGCAGAGTCATCCCCCCATGAGGATTTTTTCCTAGTACACCCTTAACTGATAGAGTGGGATCAATAAGGACAACCTGATATATATTTCTTTTAGAATGATGAAACCATCGTAGAATTCATGGGACTAAGAGAAGGCATGCCATCAAGGGACCACAAAGAATTTTTCTCTATTGAGCTTGACAGATCAACATATTTTAGGGAGGAAGCTCCTCTTTCCATTCAAAAAGAAAAAATAAAAAATGAACAGTCAGTAAGTGAAAACAGCAAGGCACTTTCTGACTCGAAAAAAGATAAAAATACAATAAAAGATGTATCTTCTAGAGAAAACCTCACTGAAGCGCTAGACAATGGAAATCAGGACCTCCTCCCCTTAACATAGGAAAAGTCTACATTACTAGCTGAGGAAAAAAAAGAAGTCAACCTAGGTGATGAAAAGAACCCCAAGAATATCTATTTGGGAAAATCATTTTCATTAGAGGAATGGGAGTAGTTCATTAGCTTCTTGAAAGAAATGCAAGTCAACTTTGCATGGTCCTACTCTGACATGCCATTCCTAGATCTAGAGCTAGTGTTACATCATATACTATTGTTACCAAATGCCAAACTTGTTAAGCAAATGTTGAGAAAGATGCATCCACATGTCGTATTACTTTTCAAAGCAGAGCTAAAGAAACTACTAGATGCTAGATTCATATGACCAATCCCATATGTAGATTGGATATCTAATATAGTTCCAGTAACCAATCATAATGGCTAGATCCCCATTTACACAGATTTTAGAGATCTAAACAAAGCTTGTCCCAAGGATGACTTTCCTTTACCGAATATCGACATGATATTAAATCTCACAATAGGACACCAGATGATATCACTTATGGATGGCTTCTCAGGATATAACCAAATAAGGATTGCACCAGAAGACCAACACAAAACTGCATTTACATGTGCCTAGAGCACTTACTACTAGAATGTAATGCCATTTGGCCTTTAAAATGTAGGACCAACATATGAAAGGGATATGACCACGATCTTCCATGATATCAGTCACAAAATGATAGAAGATTATGTCGATGACATAGTAGCCAATTCAATGCTCAAAAAGGATCACCAACAAGTGTTTGGGACACATATTTGATCGAATGCAAGAATACAAGGTCTGACTAAATCCAAACAAGTGTGTATTCGGGTTCACCACAGGAAATATTTTGGGATTCATTGTGTCACATTGAGGTATTGAGGTAGACCTAGAAAAGGTCAAGAACATCCTTGACATGCCACCACCGACCAATCTAAGGAAACTAAGCAGTTTACAAGGCGAGATTCAATCCATAAGGCAGTTCATTTCCCAATTAATAGACAAGTGTCATCCATTCCAGTATCTACTACATAAAGATGTGATTTTCATATGGACAGAAAAATGTGAGAATGCATTCCAAACATTCAAAGATTATCTATTGAATTATCCCATATTGGTGTCACCCATTCAAGGTAGGCCACTACTTTTGTACATCTCAGCAACTGATTCAGCACAAGGGGTGCTCTTGGCACAACATTATGACCAAGGCAAGGAAATATTTGTCTACTACCTCAGCAAAAATTTGGTAAGCTATGAGATCAACTACTCACCAATTGAAAAATCATGCCTTGCAGTAGTGTTTTCTTCCCAGAAGCTGAGAAATTACATGTTGAGCCTGTTGGTTACTTTTTATGTTGCAAAAAAACACAACAACCTCTTCTTCTTTTGACTAGTTTTATAGAGAAGCTAAGTCCAAATATTACTCCATCCAGGAAAAGGACCAACTAACAAGCACTCTTACAATACTTCTACCCTTTAGGTTCTGCTATACCAAGGGGGGATACCCTATAATACCTTGATATATTTCTATATTGTATTCATCTAAGCAGTAATCTCACAACAACTCAACATAACTGGGAGATACTAGATAACTAGCTAATTACCCATTGAACATCAACCATGAAATGGAGCATGAGATAGAAACTCACAACAAACTTATACTAGTATAGACTTAATGGATTTATGTTTGTTTATATAGAAACCACAGCCAATATGCAACCAGATGTGCAATAACAAAGAACTTATTAATTTTAGATCAGTGCCTTATCCATTAGGCTACACTCTAACTCAAATACAATATACCAAAATCAATATTCATCAAATATTCTAGGCCATTAACACAAATATCCCAAACCCATACTACTCATAGAATCCTAGCATATGTCAGATGAATCTATGTATTAATGAAAGCGTCTTTTAATCTGATCCTTGATCAAAACTCTCAAATAAGTACATAAACACAGAGAATTTTATGCTAATGAATCAAAAAACTCATAACTCACAAGACAAGATGACATAGGAGAGATTGGAATTTGGATCTTTGTATTAAGTTTAAAGAATCACATTCCAGTATACAAAATGTACTCAGAGATAACCTCTTCAATAATTTGCAAGAGATCTTTCAACTTTATTTCTAATTATCACACCTATCTAGTACAAACTTCTACTATGTTTCCCTGACTGAAACCTTGCAAAAATGTTTACAATACAAATTTTTCCAGCCCTTTCCAATGATATTGGAAATCCTTTTATAGAATAGGATTGCAACAAGCTAAGGATCAATTGGAATGAGGAAAAAACAAATGACTCTATAAAAATACAAAATACCAAGTTAAGTGATAACCACTTTTGTTACATTATATTCAAAATATTTTGTATGTTGACCGCCTGGGTACTTGTAACTGCTTTAAGGTTGTTTAGTAGCCGCCATCTGGAATTTGTTGTCCTTGATCTTGTTGATGTAGGATCTTTACCTTTGTCTATCTTATTCACTAATTAGGAAGCACTGCCACTTGTTGTCTTTTACACATTACCACCTTCCCCTTGATCAATTGTATTATATTTGTCCTTCCATGACATATACACCTCATCACTTGGCCAAGCGAAGTTGATGACTTCATCCTTTTTGTTGTTGATTTCACCCCAAATAACACTGGCTTTCTCAATTTCATCTTTCCAAAATTCAAAGAATGACTTGGGTTTATTTATGATTTCAACAGTTGGACAAACAGAAGTGTGCTTTCCAAAGTAATAACACTATTGGTCCTTATTTCCAAAGCCTCATTCATTTGTCTCATCCATAATGGTTCATTTTTTATTGCATCATTCTTCTTGAACAATTTAGGAAATATCTCATAAGGATCCTTCGAATATTCTTTCCTCAAAGTTTCTACCTTTCTCAAAATGATGTTCCTCTTGATGTCCAAGTCCATTAGTGATTTGAAACATTTATAAGTGCCAGTCAATATGATATCAACATTATTTTCTTCTTTAGATGTAGAATAGAAGAATTGTAATTATGTCCTCTTTCCCTTCCATATATCCATTATTGGATCCCACTTATCCTTATCTGCATTATATTCATCCAATATGCTGACAATCTTCTTTCCTTGTAAATAAATGGCAGCAGGACTTAATTCCTGAGTGCACTGCATGAAAGTGGCATGTATTTTATCAGCATATCTTTGTTGTATCCATGCCTTTGCTTCTTTGAAAATTGCATTCTTTATCCCACTTTTTCCTTGACTATTCCTATTTTTTCCTCTCAGCAAGGAAAATAGCAAGGGGTTAGATGTCAGTTTGTCGAGGATCCTCAATGCCTGTATAGAAAGCATAGTGAGAAATTAATATGAGATCATCGAAGGCTCGATAAGTGATTCTCCTTTTGGTTAAGGCAGCTATGGTGGTGGTACAATTGGTTTTGTAGGTGATGTTGAAACTGCAAATGGGTAGTGGTATAATTGGTTTCATTGTATAAATTATTCCTTATGCAAATAGTGGTGATGGTGGAGAAAATGTTTTGACTGTAATACCTCCCACCACTACAAATGAATGTGGTGGTGCTACAACTCATAGCTAGGTTCCATTGGATCACCTCCTCCTCCTCTGAATGGCTTTGTTGGTGCTACAACTTGTGGCGTATCTTCCACTGGATTTTCTCCTCCTCTCCCTCGCTAATATGATGGTGCCCAATCCGGATTCCATGCTTCTTATACATAAAAGAACTGAAAGTAGTTATGAACTCACTAGTTATTTTGTTTGCAATAAACCTTAGTCTACACAAAAATATTTAATTGTAGTAGCTTCACACTTTAGACATCTCTTTGAACTATCATATACCTTTAAGGAAGTGATTACCTTACAAAATTAATGAAAGATAATTTCACATATGAAAGAAATAAAAGTACCAGCGCAATGGTGTTTGAACATGAAAGACAAGACATTTGTAAAGAAGTATATGAGAGCATTTCTGAAAGACATAAGAAGGTTATGTTTTATGGGTTTTGGTGTCCTACAATGTCCATTCCATTTTGAATTAAAATATGTAGGAACTAGCAAGTGAACAAATAAAAATAAATACACAAAGTTTTATACAGCAATAATACACAAATTAAACTCTATTCATTCAACAAAATTTTAAAAGCTTCTCGATCACATAATCAAGGATAGTGATCACAGAATGGAGATAAAGAATGTATTTCAAAAGCCCTAATACATAATTTTTTTTTAAATAGTTAAGGAATTTTACAAGGTCATGAAACTGAACATACAATTATTACACACTTTTAAACATATTTTAGGCATTAAATTTTTAAACAAAATTCATGGATGTTGAGCTTCAACCACTAGTTTTTAAAAAAAATTAAGGATGTCGAGCTTCATCCGTAAGCTTTAAACAAAATTTAGGCATTTCAAGCTTCATCTGGAATTTTTAAACAAAATTTAAGGATGTCTAGCTTCATTTGCAAGCTTTAAAATAAATGTAGGGATGTTGAGCTTAATGCCTAGAGTCAACCCATAAAATAGCTAGAAAAACCAACAAGGGGGGCGAGAAGGGATATCCTGGTAAAGGTCATATAGCTTGGAAGAACTGATAGAGTGATGAGGAAAGGAATTCCAACCATACATAGAAAAATAGAAGCATGGAAGAAAATATTCTTAACCTGTTTGTGGTCGAAAAAACCAGCTGCAAATATAAAAGGCTTATACTACTAAAATAACAGATAATGAAAAAGGAAAATAGAAAGGGGTAGGATGTCAATTTGTCAGGGATCTTCAAATCCACTACAGAAATTATATCAAGAAATGAATTGAGATCTTTGGAGGCTCGAGCAATGATTCTCCTTTTGGTTCAAGCGACTGTGGTGGATGTACAATTGATTGCATAGGTTGCGTTGTAGCTACAAATGGTGGTGGTGGTGGTACAACTTGTGGCTTTGCATTAATCTTCCCACTGCAAAATAGGTGGTGGTTGTATGTCAAGCTTCATTCGAAAGTTTTAAAAAATTTTGTGGATATCGAGCTTCATCTGCCAGCTTTAAGAAAATGCAGCCAAGTCGAGCTTTATTTTTAAGTTTTAAAAAAACTTAGGGATGTTGAGCTTCATCTGCAAACTTTAAAAAAATTAAGAATGTTGAGCTTCATAAATAGAGTCCACCCAAAAAATAGGTGGCAAAACCTAGATTGGGGAGGAGAAGGGTTACCCTGGGAAAGTTCATACAATCTGGCAGAAGTGACAGTGATGAGGGAAGGGATTCCAAGGATGCACAGAAAAATAGAAGCATGGAAGAAA
Organism: Thuja plicata; assembly: GCA_018584345.1. Classification (NCBI taxonomy): domain Eukaryota; kingdom Viridiplantae; phylum Streptophyta; class Pinopsida; order Cupressales; family Cupressaceae; genus Thuja; species Thuja plicata. The sequence goes on from MU224174.1 coordinate 3,811,759, forward strand.
ATATTCTTAACCTTGTTTGTAGCTGGAAAAAATAGCCAATAATAGAAAAGGGTTATACTAATGAAATGACAGACAATGAAAATAGAAAATAGCAACAGGTTGGATGTCACTTTTATAGGGGTCCTCAGCTCTTCTATAGAAAGCATAGCGAGAAATGAATATGAGATCATTGGAGGCTTGATCAGTGATTCTCCTTCTGGTTTAAGCAGTTTTCATGGTGGTACAATCTATGGCGTAGGTGGCATTACAATTGCAAATGGAGGTGTTTTTGGTACAATTATTTTATTTCATAAATTTTTCCCACTGCAAATTGTTGTGGTGGTGGTGCAAATAGTGGCATTGTAATACCTCCCACCATTGCAAATGGTTTTGGTGGTGCTACAACTGGTGGTGTAGGTTCCATTAGATAGTCGCCTCCACGCCCTAACTGATTTGATGGTGCCCGATCTAGCTTCCATGTTTCTTGTAAATAAAATCTCTTAAAGTAGTTATAAACTCGGTAGTTGTTTTGTTTGCAATAAACCTTAGTCAACACAAAAAGCTCTAATTGTAGTAGCTTCTCACTTTAGACAACTCTTTGAACTATCATATACCTTTAAGGAAGTGATTACATTATAGAATTATTGGAAGAGAACTGCACACATGAAAGAAATGAAATTATCAGTGGATGTTGAGCCTCATCCACAAGCTTTAAACAAAATTCAGGCATGTCGAACTTCATCCACAAGTTTTAATCAAATTTTACAGAAGTTGAGCTTCATCCGCAATATTTTAAAAAAAAATTAGGGATGTCGAGCTTCATACCTAGAGTCAACCTAGAAAATAGGTGGAAAAACTAGCAAGTGTGACAAGAAGGGTTAGCCTAGGAAAGTTCATATAGCACAATAGAAGTGAAAGAGTGATGAAGGAAGGGAATCCATCGATACACAAAAAAATAGCAGCATAAAATAAAATATTCTTAACCCTGTTTGTTGCTGGAAAAACCAACCACAAATAGAAAAGGGTCATACTACTAAAATGAATATGAGATCATCAGAGGATCTTTTGATGATTCTCCTTTTGGTTCAAGCAGTTGTTGTGGTGGTACAATAGGTGGTGTAGGTGGTATTGTAGATGTAAATGGCGGCGGTGGTGGTACAATTGGTGGTCTTGCATCAATTATTCCCACTATAAATGGCATTGGTGGTGATGTAAAAGGTGGCTCTCTATTACCTCCCACCATTGCAAACAATTGTGGTATTACTACAACTAGTGTTGTAGGTTCTCCTAGATCATCTCCTCCACCTGTGAATGGCATTGGTAGCACTACAACTGGCAGCATACATTACGCTAGATCGCTTCCTACTTGCACTGGCTAATATGATGGCGCTTGATCTAGCTACCATGTTTCTTGTACATCAAAGCACTGAAAGTAGTTATGAACTCACTATTGTTCTATTTGCAATAAACCTTAGTCAACACAAAAATATCTAATTGTAGTAGCTTCACACTTTAGACATCTCTTTGAACTATCATATACCTTTAAGCAAGTGATTACCTTACAGACTTATTGAAAGAGAACTACACATATGATAGAAATAAAATTATCGGCACAGTGGTGTTTGAACATGAAAGACAAGACATCCTTAGAGAAGCATATGAGACCATTTCCAAAATACATAAGAAAGTTATGCTCTATTAGATTTTGTGTCCTATAATTTTCATTCCATTTTGGATTGAAATATGTAGGAGCTAGCAAGTGAAGAAATTAAAATACACAAATTTCTACACACCAATAATACACAAATTAAACTTTTATTCATTCAACAAAATTATAAAAGCTTCTTGATTGCATAATCAAGGATACTGATCACAGAATTGAGATAAAGAATGCATTTCAAAAGCTCCAATACATAAAGGTTTCAAAAATAATTAGAAAATCTACAAGGTCATAAAACTAAACATACAATTATTACACACTTTTAAACATATTTTAGGAATTAAAGTTTTAAATCAAATTTTGGCATGTTAATCTTCATCCGTAAGTTTTAAACAAAATCTAGGGATTTTGAGCTTCATCCGCAAGATTTAAATAAAATTTAGGCATGTTGAGCTTCATTTGTAAGTTTTAAAAAAAATAGGATGTCAAGCTTCATCCGTAAGTTTTCAATAAAATTTAGGGTTGTCAAGCTTCATACCTAGAGTCGACCCAAAAAATAGGTGGCAAAACCAGCAAGGGGAACGAGAAGGGGTATCCTGGAAAAGGTCATACAGTGCGGAATAAGTGAGAGAGTGACGAGGGAAGGGGCTTCAGCAATACATAGAAAGAAGCATCATGGAAGAAAATATTCTTAACCCTGTTTATGATTGGAAAAATCAGCCACAAATAAAAAAGGGTTATACTATTGAAATAATAGACAATGAAAAAGTAAAATAGAAAGGGTTTGAATTTCTATTTGTTAGGGATCCTCATCCCTAATACAAGATACCTAGGGATAAATGAATATGAGATCATTGAAGGATTGATCAGTGATTCTCCTTCTAGTTAGAGTGATTGTGGTGGAGGTACAATCGGTGGTGTAGGTGGTGTTGCAGTTGTAAATGGTGGTGGTAGTGGTACAATTTTTGGTGTTACATCAATTCTTCCCACTGTAAATGGTGGTGTTGGTGGCGCAAATGGTGTGTTGTAATACTTCCAATTGTTTCAAGTGGTTTTGGTTGTGATACAACTGGTGGCGGAGGTTATTCTGGATCCCCTTCTTCTCTTTCAAATGGTGTTGGTAGTGCTACAATTGGTAGTGTAGCTTCCATTGAGTCACCTCCTCCTCCCTAGCTAAAATGATGTCGCTTGATCTAGCTGTCATGTTTCTTTTACATCAAAGAACTAAAATTAGTTATGAACTCACTAGTTTTTTTATTTGAAACAAACCTTAGTCGATACAAAAATCTATAATTGTAGTAGCTTAACACTTTAGAAAACTCTTTGAACTATCATATACCTTTAAGGAAGTGATTACCTTACATAATTATTGAAAGAGAACTACACATATGAAAGAAAATAAATTATTGGCACAATGATGTTTGAACATGAAAGACAAGACTGTTAGAATAACTAAGAGGGGGGGTGAATCAGTAACCTCAAAAATTAATCCAATAAATCAACCCAAAACCTTATACCTCAAATATAAAACCTCTAGTTATCTTCATTCCTACAAGATGTATGCCTTTATAAAATATATTTTTCTCTCTGAATATACTAATTATCCTTTCCTTAAGCTTTATTGAATAGTAGTCTATCTTTTCTTAACCTTTACCAAAATACAGTAAACAACTTAGTGTTTACTGATCAATCCTGTTTTGGTAATATGTAAAGAAAAACATCAAAGAAATGAACCATATACACATTTGACACATGGATTTTTATCGTGGAAACCCTGTTAGGGGAAAACCCACTTGGGACCGGTAACACAAAATTTTCACTCTTCTGAAGTGAGCTCGGTGAAGAGAAACCCTATTAAAGGTTACAAACACATTGTTAAGTGTGACCTTGTTAGAGGATTTATCACTAATAGTTTATCACTTGACCTAGCATTCACTATGATGTCAACATGAAAACCTTTTTATACTCCTTGGGATGTATCTCAATATGTAAAGGATGGTTAAATCCTAATTTGTTAAGATATTTTTTGAATCAATGGTTAAACTGAAACAGTATATGATATGTTCATAAATAAAACTCAATCTTGCAGATTTTCATATTTATTGTAAGCTCATAATACCTTTCTGATCAATGTTCTCTTCAATTCCTTTGCTCCACTTCTTTCCAATTGGCGAATGTTGTTGCTCAGTGTCTGTAGAATTCTTAGGTATGTTCTTCATCTTGTATGATCAGATCTATATGAAGACTTCTTATCTTCACCTGAATTCTCTTTAACATTCCTCTATATCTTCATTATGAATTACTTGTCTCTTTATATAGACATGATTTCACCATTTCTTGTCCTTCTTGTTTTCTTCGTTGATCACTTCTTGATCCATAAAGCTCACCATGCTTGCTTTAGTTTTAATCTATAAAACTCTCCTTGTTTTCTAGAATAAAACATGCTTTAAAACTCCTTCTTATCTTAGCTTTTAACTGATCGATGAAAACAAAGTAATCAAATAGTTAAATCTAAATATAGCTTATGTCAGCTAAGTTGTTTTGTCATTTTCCTAACTTTAGTTCCCATCGGTCAACACTTTAGTTGTGCTTGGTGACTACTGCAGATAGCTTGGGCATCAACTTTAGTTCTATTCGGTGACAACTACAGTTAGCTCAGTAATGCTTGCTCGAGTATCACTTGCTTAGGTAACACTATCCGTTGGGTAAAAATATGAAATTTTGTGCTCAAGGTTCACTGTCCCTCATGGTTTACTATCACTCGGTGTACATGATTACGGATGACAAAAACTTTGTCTCTTCAGATCTTTAAGTGTTGTGACAATATGTGTATGAGAAATCATACCATATCAAGTTGACATCAATGAAAATACAATACATTAACTGATTTAATGTCTTGTATTTACCTTCTACATCTCGGTGATCATCAACTTTTTCATCTTCAAATATCCAATCAATTATAGTTCATCAATCTCTCCCTTTGGCATTGATGGAAACATACTACATACTACTAATACAATATGAAATATATTAGTTGTAGTTCATCAATCTCTACCAAACTTATTTTTCTATAACCAATACAAATTTATGACTCTCGATAAGCTCTTCTAGCTTAGATTTTATTATTGTAGAGTACATTCCTCATTCTTTATTCCCTTCACTGGATAGATTTAGCAACTTCTGATTCTGTCTCTCCCTTTGTTGTAGAATCTCTTCTCCCTTTTCTAGATAGATATGCAGTGTTAACTTTTCCAATTCTCTCCCTTAGATGGATGTTTCTTTGAATCTTTCTCTGATGTTTTCTCTCCCTTTGACTGTTCCTCTCCTTGATGGATATTTATTTTATCTTCTTTTGGATGATCATGATAGATATTTCATATCTCTTTTCCCTTTGACAGCAATATGTTTCATTGAATACTTCTCTCCATATTCATTAACTACATCTCTCCCTTTGATAGCAATGCCAAATTATATATCTTTTCTATAATATATTCCTTGAATTTTCTCTCCATCGTTAATTTAGCTCTGTAGTAGCCAAAAATTTCTCTAGTGTTCGGTGCAGATAAGTACCTTGTTGTGTACTAATATATCTTTGCAGTCCATCTCTTTGCTTGAATCAACATGAATGATCTTTTGATAATGTGTAGGCTGATGTAGCCTCCTAGTCAACTTAGTGACCAATAAACAAGGGTCGGACCCCTAGTCTCTTTCTCAGGTACTCAAATATATCTTTTGGTAATGAATTTGTGAATATGTCTACTAATTGTTCCTTGGATTGAACATATTCCACAATCACCTCTTTCTCTTGCACTTGTTCTCTTAAGTAATGATACTTGATAGCAATATGCTTTGTCTTAGCATGCATGACAGGGTTCTTTGAAATATTGATAGCACTAGTATTATCACAATAGATAATCACTGGTTCAAGAATTTTCATATTCATACCTTCTAGTAATTGTTTGATCCATGCAATGTTAGAGAAATTTGCAGTAGCAGCCACATATTCTACTTCTGCATTGGATTGTGAGATGCATCCTTGCTTGTTATTTATCCATGTGACAAGTTTGTCACCCATGAAAAATGCTCCTCCTATTATTCTCTTTCTGTCATCTATGTTTCTAGCCCAATCAACATATGTATAGACTTGAAGCTCAAATTTTCCTTCTCTTTTATACCATAGGCCATAGTCTTTGGTATTCTTTAGATATCTCATAATTCTTTTGAGAGTAGTCATGTGTGATTCCTTGAGATTAGCAAAGAATATTGCAACTTTTCCAATTGCATGTGTTATATCTGGTCTAGTATATACAACATACATGAGTTTTCCTTGATAATACATCTATATAGGTTCTGATTGACCTCGGTTGAATTGTCTTCCTTTGTCAGTTTGCATCTGGTTTCCATAGGTGCTCCAACTAGCTTGGATTCCTCCATCTTGAATATCTTGAGAACTTCCTTGATGTATTTGGAGTCGGTGATGTAGATTCTTGCATCCTGTTGAAGAATCTGTAGACCAATAAATAATTTTATCTCTCCAAACATTGAAAACTCAAACTCTTTGCTCATTTCAGTAGCAAATGATTTGCATAATATATCATTACCTCCAAAGATGATATCATCAACAAATATTTCAGAAATCAGAATGTTATCATCAGTATCTTCTTTTAAATATAGATTATTGTTATCACTTGTTCTTATAAATCCAATACTTATGAGATAAGATTGAAGTCTCATACCATGCTCTCGGTGCTTGTTTTAATCCATACAAGGCTTTGTGTAGTCTACAAACCATGTTTCTCTTGTTAGGATCAACAAACCCTTTTCGTTATTCAATGTATACCTCTTCTTTTAGTATTTCATTTAGGAATGTAGATTTGACATCCATTTAGTATATGTAGACACCTAAAATTGACCAGGTGTTCTCTTAACAACCAAATCTATATTTTTCATCAAATTGCTCCTAATCTCATCAAATTGCATCAAAATGGATCAAAATCAAATCAAATGTACATTTATCAATCAAGTTGGACAAAATCAAATTAAATCAAAGGATTAATTAACCATGACATCAAATAATCAAATATAAGCCTAAAAGGGACAATTAAAATTATATAATTGATTTTAATCAATTAATTGTATAGTTTTAATCAAAAATTAAATTGAACCTATTCATCCCTACATGGCTAATTTAATTAATTGATTGAATTAAATAATCCTAATATATTTCAACATGAATTTGAGCAACCAATGATAATTGAGAACACAAAGCACATGGATCACTCCTAAATTTGAATCTCAATCTCTCATTTCAAACTTTCAATCTGAACCACTCAAATTTGTTCCTTTATCCAAACCTTTGAGACAATAATTTAAATTGTCCCCCCATTTGAAACCATTTGAAAGCCTCTCACTCAACCATGGATTAGCTATGATCAATTAACTCCACCCCCTACACTTGGGAAAATCCTATAAATAGAAGCCATTTTAAGAGCATTAAGGATCCTAGAAATTCAAATGCAAAGCATCAAATCTCTTGTCATTTTCATAGCAATTTGAGAATTTTTAGAGTTTATCATAGAAAATTTGCATCATGGAAGTCATTTTGAGTACATTTGAATATAATTTTATCATCATTTGAGAAAATTGAGCTAAATTTAGGCATTTATCTTCATCAAATTCTCGTTCTAGGATTGTCATTGAAAGAGATTAAGGCTAAGAGCTTTTTCAAAATGCTTAGATAGAGAGCCATGAGATGCTTATTGATTTAATTGCAATTCTTAGATTAAATTTCCATTATTTTTCCATAGAATTGTATTTAAATAAACTAATTTCATGAAGGAGTATTTTATTCACACACAAATGGTGCCCACCGTGGGGCTTTGAGCCTCAATTCATCATTTATTTGAAGTTTTGTGTGTTTTTCCTTCACTTTTTTGGTTATTTTGTAGTTTGCAGGAGAAATGACACCTACGAGCAATCTAATGATGCCTGCTAGCAGAGAAGTGACGCCTACATAATACTTTCTAATTTTGTCTTAATTTATTCTACCGGCTGTGAGATAAAGTGTGACGCTTGGGAGCATAAAGTGTCACCTCGGACCTAAGAAACACCGCCTGCTACCTATCTGTTGACACCTATGATCACTCTTTCAGTGCAATTTAAACTTTATGTACTGCCTGTGAATTTTATTTTAACGCTTTGTCATTTTTAAATGTCCCGCGTTAAGAATTAAATTCCACTTTTAAAGTTTTACATTCTGCATAGTAACAGTTAAATAACGCATATTAGTTGTTATATGATGCCTAAAAATTGTTGCATGATATTGAGTTTAAATTGATATTTTCTATGTTTTGACTCTCTATTTTTCTGCTTCCTGCAAATGAAACAACACGTGAAAGTGCAAAAGCCAGAATTGAGGGTTACAAGGCCAAATAAAGAGGTAAGGATTCTAACAAAATACTCTAAACAAATTTATAACGCAAATGTCTTGGAAATTTTAGAGGTAGAATAATATTTGTATGATCATTACATAAAACTTAGTAGTGCATAAGTTTCCTACTTTAAGTTGATTTTATGCTTAAGGTTCTTAAGCTTGATTTTGATAAATTTGATCAAAAGAACTTAAGTGCATTGTCAATTTGATTTCAAGGTTTACTTCACTTTGTTCCTTTGTGTTGACTAACTTGTTGGTGGAGTCAGAGTGGGAACTATCTCCACTAGGTGAGTAAGAAAAATAAGCATCAAAAACATCAAAAAATCACCTAGCCTTTGCTAGCTACAAAAGAGGTGGTTTTTGAAACAAGATTGCTTTCCCTTAACTTGTGGAAATTCATTTATACCTAGTTTAAATAGGAAAAACCCTATTATTGTCCATCTTGAAAAAAACATTAGGCATATGCTCTCAACTTTTCAAAGTTGATCAAAAAGAAAAACATGTTGAGTTTGAGGTGGTAGAAAGAAAGGGAGGCAAATTAACCATACATTTCAATTTTTAAGAACCTCCTTATCGAGGGGTTGAAAAACAACAAGTTTTTTTGAAGTGTTTGGAATGAAGAAAAACAATAGGGATATGCTCTTCACTTTTTAAGTGAATCAAATTCCCAAACTTTTTGAACTAAGTTCATTTGTCACTTTCCTACGTATGCTAGTTAAATTAGAGCTTTAGAGGGCCTGCCTCCCGAGTACATCATTATGAGGACGGTGAGAGGGAACAACCCAAAGTGGGATAAAATTGCTTAAGCCACGATACTATCTGACCCACTATAAATAAACGCAATCTTCCTTAATGGGAAAGTGACTAAATTGTGTGTAATTTATCTTCACTTCCTCGAGTAGTCCTTCAGGATTGCGCAAAATCATACTTTGTGCATGTGGGAAGCCCATAAGAGGGTAAAATAACTTGACATAGTTTAGAACGGAGGTTTTAAATAAATCCTCAATAAGTAGCAAGCAACCTTTTAGAGCCAAAATGTTAAAAACCAAATCTGACTCTAGGTAGATTGTTTGGAAGCTATTCTTGTGTTATACTTGTTAAAACAACCGAGAAAATATACGTAGTGTTGTTTTAGGTACATGATACAAACTTGATGTGTGTGTTGTGTTTGTATTTACTTTTCAAACAAGAATATTATCTGGCAGACCTAACCATAACTTTAAAACTTTTAAAAGCCAAAAAATTTGAGAAAAACAACTTTGATCTGCCAAATGTCACATATGAAAATTTAAGTGACGCCTACAACAAGTTTTGTCATGCTTGTAACATTGAAACAATTCCTGGCATCTTTCAAACACCGCATAAGTCACTAGAAAGTGATGCCTAGAAACTTTAAACCAACGTCTATCAACAGGTAAACATCACCTACTAACTGTAGAGTGTCACGTACATAAATTCCAGTTAACGCCTACAAACAGTTAAGTCACACCTACACACAAGGAAGTGATGCCCAAAAACAAAGAAGGGAAAAGAATTCACAATTCCCGAGGGCTTGGAGAAAATTGGGTTTTATTTTTTAGTACCCTTTTGGATTTTCCAGCTGTTCATAAGTTCAACCTGGTCAGAATCCCCATTTTTGGACATTTTGCAAAAAATCATAAGGTCCATTGATCAACTTTAGTGAGAAAGCCAAGATTTTATGCAATTTATGTCCATGTCAAATTTTACTCGATCTCACTATATTAAAAATAACCTGCAATCAGATGGTTCATATCTAAGGCAAGAGCTTCCTTTTTTGAGTGATAACTTCACTTCTTCAAGACCAATGCAAGAAATTACAAGGGAAGTGGAACCAACTATGTCTTTCCCATTTGGAAACATGGACTCCAATCAGATTAACCACGTTAACAAGAATGTCAATAAAAATGGAGGTGGTGGGGTTAATAAAAATAACAATGGAGAAGGAGTTGACCTTAATAACCAAGGGTTAAACAATAACAACAATGGAGGACGAATAGACCCTAACAACCAAGGGTTAAATAACAACAACAATGGGGGAAATGTTGACCCTAATGATGAAGAGGCAACTGATGAGAAGGTTAATGAATCCATGCAAAGCCCATTCTTCATGAGACTTATGGAAAAAGTTTTGGATAGAGATAGGGAGAAGTAATTTTTAGACCGAGCACAAGCAGGTCTCAAACTCCCTCATGATTATGACATCAATGAACTCAAACAAAAAGAAGCCGAGGAAAATCCTATTGATGTCATGAATAAAAAATTTAAATTATTTCAAATATAATTGGACACAATGAAACAAATCGGGGTTCCTAAACCCTTTTCCATCAAAGCTTTGTTTCCTTTTCCATTTGACAAAACCCTAATTATGGTCCCATTCCCAAATAATGTTGTTTTTCCTAAATACAACAAGTATGAAGGAGCATCCAATCCCCAAGATTATTTGAGGGAATTTTTTCATTAATCCTAGATTTTATGCATGATACAATGTATTTAATGAGGTTGTTTCCTAGAAGTTTAGGAGGCATGGCAATGGAGTGGTTTTCCAAGTTACCCTCCGGCATCCGAACTTTCAAAGAAATGGCCTCCAAATTTGTAACTCATTATTCCTACAATATCAAACATGATGTTAAGATGATAAATTTATGTAATACCAAGAAATGAGAGGGAGAAGGATTCCTACTTTTCTTGCAATGATGGAGAGCGGTATTTTCCAGATACCCTCGAAGTGTACCTGAAAAAGAGAAGATGGATATATTTATTGATAGTTTGAGTAATGAGATGAACTATCGATTAAGGTTGCAATGTCCTAGGTTTTTCCAAGACCTAATTAAGAATGGGGTTACCATGGAAGAGGTATTGGTTAAAAGTGGAGAACTTAAGCTTTATAAGAAAAACAACAACAATACCTCCAATAACAATCAAAATAGGAATCCTCCTAACAATAACCGGTTTTGGATGAGGAAAAAAAATAAAGGATTGGTCAATGATGGAGTTGTAGAGGAAAATAATTTGAAGGCCACACCTTTTAATCTTACAAGAGGATCCGCTCAAGCTAACAATGTGACTCAAGCACCCAAAGTGCCTTTCAACAATAATACAAACAATAATAACTTTGGGAATTATCAAGAGGATAACAAGCCTAAGCCTTTCTTTGCACCAACACCTAAGAGGAATTTCACTTGCTTGGGTGAACCACTTGAAAATGCATTAAGGACACTTATTGCAAATAATATTATTGATTTACCATGGGCTCAACCCTACGAACCACAAAGCAAGACTACATGGTGGAGTGAGTCTATTCATTGTGAATACCATAGGAATCGAGGACATAAGATGAATGATTGCATGCATATAAAACATGTGGTGCAAGATATAATTGAAAATGGTGTGATTAAGGTAGAAGGGCCTCAAAATAACAAAGACCAAATGACATTTAAAAGTCCTTTTTACAATCATGAGAAAGGTGAAGCTTCCAATGCTAACAATGGAAACAATTCAAGAGCCAACAACAATGTAAACTTTTCCCATAGCTATGACAATAATATTAATGCCCTATCTAGACATGATAGTACTATCAATGTGGTGGTGATCAAAGAACAACCTAACAAAGAGACCTCTAATGTCGTAACTAGGGGGCAAGCAGAAAGAGTTACCCTACAAGGAAGTTCCCCTAAAACTTTTGGTCTTACTCCAACAACTACTTTGGCTAAACGAACATCTTCTTAATAAATCCTTATAGTTTGGTTGATCAATTGCACAAAACTCTAGCACAAATTTCTATATTGGATTTGTTGAAACTTTCTCCTAACCACAAAGAGATCTTGGAAAAAGCCCTAGTGGAGACTAATGTTCCTATAGCTTTGGAGGAAGATAAGTTTCAAAATATGGTTGGACATTTCATAGCTCATCATTGTCTTTCATTCTCCGAACAAGATGATATGTCTATTACACACCTTCAAAATTTTCCCTTGCATATAGAAGTGTTAATCCAAAGGCATAGGGTCAAGAGAGTTCTCATTGATGGGGGAGCCGATCTTAGTATTTGCACATTGAACCTTGTCAAGTCTTTAGGGTTAGCCGAATCATCCATTGATCCTAAAAAGAAAATTACCATTAAGGATTATGATGAGGAAGAAATATCTTCAAAAGGTATGATTGTTCTACCTATTCAAGTGGGACTTATCAAAAAAGACACCATATTTCAAGTCCTCGACATGAAAATAACTTATAATATCTTATTGGGAAGACCATGGATTCATGAGATGCAAGCGGTACCTTCCACCTATCATCAATGCATAAAGTTTCCACACATGGGTGAAGAGGTCACAATTGGAGGATATTCTAATCCCTTTCAATATTGTAACACATTGAAACCAAGTCATGAGTTATTTATTCCTCACAATAGAGAAGGAGTCATCCCTAATGTCACCAATGAAGAAGATAAAGAAGAAAGTTCAAGGTTAACATCAAATGCTACATCTACCTCAAACCCTAATCAAACTAACTCAACTACATCAACTAAGGGAAAGGATAAAAGGAGTTATGAGGGTAAAAGTTCACATGACAATTCAGTTAAGACTTCTACATTGAAGATGGAAATTTCAAAATCTTCCAAAGAGGAGAGAGAAAAAGCCAAGAAGGACCAATACCAAAAGATGAATGAAATGATGCATAACTTTGAAAATAATGTAGAATCAATTCCAAAGGAGTGGGGGAATATTATGTTTCCCTATTTGATTTTCCAACTTCTCCTAAGACACATGGAAAACCATCAAGTGCTCATCCACCTCATAAATATAACTCTCATTTTGTAAGAGAGTAAAAAATCAACCCTAGAAAAGGAGGACAATGAAGTGCTACAATGGCTCTACAAAGAGGAAGACACTTCAAACAATCCTGTGGAAAGAGTACAACACATCAACATTCAAATCAAGCAATATGGAAAGGGGTATCAAATTATGCAAAAAATGGGATACAAGGGACAAGGACCCTTAGGAGTCAGGAATAGAGGATTGCTAGAACCCATTGAACCGGCTTGGAGATCAAAAGAAGAGAAATTCGTAATAGGTTATCAAAACAAAGGAGAAAGTTCAATTCCAATGCATTATTTTCATGAACATGTACACATGGTAGGATTCGAGAGTGAGGATGATTCCGAGGATTATGAGTGGGATACCCTATCCAAAGAGTCTTGTCATGATAAAGAGGTTGATTTTATTCACACATATGCTACTATTCCTAATGTCACAAGTCAAGACAATGAGCATCAAGGTTCGAATTCTACACAAGGGTCAAGTGAATCTCAAGAATCTAATGTAGGTCAAGCATCTAGGAATAATCAATGGATAGGTGAACCTTGGGTACCTTCGTTGGGGGTGATTCAAACATTGTATTCAATTCATACACATTCTTTCCCATGGAAATCAACAAGGACTCTAGTGAAGGAGATTTTGATCCTACTTTCATGGAACAAATTGAGGAAGCCCATGTCATAGACCTAAGTGATACAATGTACGAACCTTGGAATGAGGTCATGTCCCTAAACCCTTTGAATGACAATTTTCCAAATGAGTCCTTAGCCCTAATGCACCCCAAAATCTTTGATTGGGATTTATCTGAACCAAATGACTTATTATACTTTCCCAATGACCTTGCAATGGCCTAATACCTAAATGCATTTGAGCCATCTTCTTCCACAAATGAATACAATCTAGACATAATGATAGAGGCAGGGGTCCAACCTCTCAATCCACAAAATAAAAGAAAGAAATACAAAAAAATGAAAAGGTCTAGTGGTGAAAACCACCATGTGGTAGTGCTAGAACCTAAAAAGGTAAAAATATCGGATGTTTCCAAAGGTGAAAATCCAACTGTGGCACCTAAGGAAGAGAGGGTGGACACCCTACTAGAACATGAAGATGAAAGGTCACCCATCCTTATTGAACCAATGGAGAAAGTTAACATTGGCACTGAAGTGGATCCCAAGTTCATCGAATTCTTTCAAGAAAACAAAATTAAATTTGCGTGGTCTTATGCTGACATGCCAGGGTTAGATCCAAGCTTTATAATGCATCATTTAAATGTGAAACCCGGTGTAAACAGAATTTGAGAAAGATGCACCCTCAAGTGGCATTTTTAGTAAAAGTAGAATTGGAAAAGCTACTCAAGGTTGGATTCATAAGAATGATTTCATATGCAAAATGGATATCAAACATTTTATTTGTTACAAAACATGACAAATCCATTAGAGTTTTCATGGATTTTAGAGACCTTAATCTTTCTTGCCCAAAAGATGATTTTCTGCTACCTAGCATTGATGCTATAGTAGACTTAACAGCGGGTCATTCTATGTTTTCCTTAATGGATGGATTTAGTGAATACAATCAAATTTTAATTGCACTTGAAGACCAAGAAAAACAGCTTTTTCATGCCCATGGGGAACCTTTTTTTGGAATGTGATGCCCTTCGGTCTCAAAAATGTTGGAGAAACTTACCAAAGAGAAATGACCACTATCTTCCATGATATGATGCATACCTTCCTAGAAGACTATGTGGGTGATATTCTAGAAAAATCACATGAAAGAAAGGATCACTTACCAATATTATAAAATATCTTCACAAGTTTATTTCAATTCAAAGTGAGACTCAATCCATAGAAATGTGCTTTTGGGTGCAATCCGGAAAAATCTTAGGTTACATTGTTTCTGTAAAAGGCATTGAAGTAGATCCTGAGAAAGTGAAAGAAATTATGGACATGGAAATTCCCAATAATATTAGTCAAATGAGGTCTCTTCAAGGAAGACTTCAATCTATAAGGAGATTCATTTCCCAATTGGCGAAAAAATGCCATTCATTCATAAGATTGCTACATAAAAACACTATTTTTACATGGGATGATGAGTGTGACAAAGCTTTCACATTGTTGAAAACATACTTGGTGAATCCACCCATCTTGATGCCACCTATAAAATTCAAACCCTTATTACTTTACATATCAGCAACGGAGAAATCTTTAGGGGTTCTATTGGCACAAGAATAAAATGAAGGAAAAGAAAGAGTCATTTACTACTTGAGTAAAACATTGATAAAATATGAATTGAACTATAGCTTCATGGAAAGAGCTTGCCTAGCAGTGGTTTTTTCCTATCAAAAGCTAATACATTACATGTTGATTCATAAAGTGAAGTTAATTGCCAAAATTGATCCATTGAAGTATCTACTTAGTAAAACAGGTCTAACTGGGAGGATTGCAAAATGGGTGATGGTGCTTAGTGAATTTAACATTGAGTATGTGGATAGGAAAAAAATAAAGGAACAAGTGATTTATGATCAGTTGGCCAAACATCCAATTCAAGTAGATTTTCTTGATTAAGAAATTGTTAATGTGGAAGCAAAGAAATGGACCTTATATTTTGATGGATCTTATACTCAAAGTGGTTCAGGGGTAGGAATTCTTTTGATAACACCTCAAGGATACACAATTCCCAAATCTTACAAACTATTTTTTCCTTGCACAAATAATATTACTAAATATGAAGCTTTGGTCATAGGTCTCAAAATGGCCTTAGAATAGAATGTCACAAAATTGAAAGTTCATGGAGATTCTCAATTAGTCATCAATCAAATCAATGATGAATACAACACCAAAGATATAAAAAAATTGATGCCATATAAAAGGATGGTGGATGATTGGAAAAATTATTTTTCCTTGATAAGTTTTGAGAAAATTCCATGTGACAAAAATAGAGCAACTGATGCAATGGCTACTTTGGCTTCATTACTCCAAATGCCTGACCAAAATGTGAGGTATGAATTCTTGGTGGAAGAGTTTGGAAAAATTGGCATTTGACTTACCTGATACCCAAATAATTTCCCTTATTAATGGACATGACTCACTCTGGTATGGACCAATCTTTACTTATATTAAAGACCAAACCCATACTCAAAAATGACATTTCATAAGACAATCAGCTCGTTATACCATCTTATCAGACACATTGTATTGCAAGGGTCTTGACGGAACACTCCTTAGGTGTCTAGAGGAAGAGGAATCGAGATTAGCTTTAAGATGTTTCCACGAGGGGATTTGTGGGTCACATTCAAGTGGATTAAATTTAGCTAAGAAAATCCTTCGCATGGGGTATTTTTGGAAAACCTTAGAGAAAGATGCTTGCCAATTTGTGAAAGTTTGTTCTAAATGTCAATATCATGGAGACATAATCCATGCACCTAAACAAGAATTGCATCCATTTATCACACCATGGTCATTTTATCAATGGGGTTTTGATCTAATTGGCATGATTTACCCACCATATTTTAATGGACATAAATACATCCTCACAGCAATAGAATATTTCACTAAATGGGTAGAGGTCGTTCCTTTGACAACTGCAATGGGAAAACAAATTTCCATGTTTATCCTTAATCACATCATTTGTAGATATGGTATTCCTCATGCCATCATCACAGACAATGGAAAACAATTCAATAAAAAATATGTGTATGAACTTTGTGAAACATTTCATATCACTCACCATTCTTCCTCCATTTACTATCCTCAAGGTAATGGACAAGTCGAGGCTATGAATAAGAACATCCTCAAAATATTGAAAAGATCAGTTGATAAATCAGGACGATATTGGCATATTCATATAAACCCAACATTGTGGGCCTATAGAACTAGCATCTGAACACCAACAGGAGCCACACCATTCTCCTTGGTTTATGGGGCCGAAGTTGGCTTACCCTTAGAAGTTGAGATTCCATCCCTAAGAGTTTCACTACATGGATTAATCACTAATGAGGATTATTAAGTTGCCTGACTTCAACAATTGGAATTATTGGAGGAACATTAGACACAAGCATATGATCATTTAAAGGTATATCATAATAGAATTTCAATAAACTAAAACAAGCATATCAAACTGAGAATCTTTCAAGTGGGAGACTTAGTGTTAAGAGAAAACACTAAAAATCAAACTGATAGAGAAAAGAAGGGAAAATGGGAAGTGAATTAGCTTGGACCTTTTGTCATCACTTCTTCCTTTGGAATGGGAACCTACAAACTAATTGATTGTAAAGGTGATGAATTGCAAGAACCCATTAATAGTATCCATTTAAAGAGGCTTCATACCAATCAGATGAAGGAGTATCAAAAGAAATAGTATCAAACAAGTGTATCAGATGAGTTAGCATCTACTTTATACATGAGAAAAGTCAAAAATCCAAAAAAATGAGAAAAGATCAAAAAGCAAAAAAGCAAAAAACAATGGAAAAGCAGAAAATCAGAAAAAGGAGAAAATTGAGCATGAAGAAAGCAAAAAATTCAAAAATCATAAAATTGTTGTCTTGGTGAAAACCTAGCAAATAGGTGCCTTGATGATTAAAAAAATCAAAAATCAAAAATCAAAAGAATCGAAAAAGAGAAAAGTACCTTGGTGAAAACCTAGCAATAGGTGCCTTGGTAGCAAAAAAAAAAGAGCAAACAAAAGAGAAGAAGGGAAATACACCCAAAAGGTGAAAACTTGAAAATAGGTGCTTTTTGTTCCCTTAGGTCTTTCCTAGTTGCATTTGTACATATTTCCTTTTCACCATCTCATTTGTACACATCCTCATTATATCTGTCATTTGTGCATAAGTCATAATAAAGTCTCTCAGCTGCATTGTCACATACTAGTTTTTACTTGCCCAAGCTTCACACATGGTTTCACTTATCACTTGGGGGAAAATCATTGGTTTTTGGTACAAACAGATTCAACAGTGCTACATCTTGGTCACACGACAAAAGCAGATTTTCATAATTTCAGAGGAGAGATATTTTGGAACCTTTGATGGATATCATTGCTCAACCTAAATAGTTTGATCGCATAACTTGATCCTTCACCTTCATTGACCTATTTTATCAGGATTAAAAATTTACAACACCCTAAATGATCAGAATGTTTGGAATTCCTATTGAAAATATTGATACATTGCAAAACACTTAAATTTTTTGATGATTTTCATTAACATTTTCAAGTCATGTTCTTTTTATCTAATCATTGATGTTTTGAATAGATTGGCGATGATGAAGACATGATGTTTTTCTTGACTTTTGTGTGACTGTTTTGAGGAAGATCCACTAACTTATGTGAATTCATCTAACAACATGGTCATAAAAGAACCATCGAGGACATTAATATGGGAATAAGGGTTAACCTTTGTTTGTTTATGCAAAAGGATACCTTGGTTATTTAGATCTTCCATATCTTAATACCAAAATCCACTTGCAACATTGAATCTGATGAAACCGGTATTCATACTCCCATATTTGGTCATTCAAATAGTGAGGGTTGTACTAGGTTCCTAAAGAGGTTACCAAATGAGATGAAAGTCATATTCATATTCTTATGGTTGCAGTGGCACCAGTAAGGATTGTATCGACTCCTAGTTCCACAATGCTCAATGATGAAAATATATCTCTTTTGCATTTCTTTCGCAAAAAATCAATGACAGTTAGTTGCATTGCATTGCATTTTCATGTTAGATTTATTGCATTTTTTAGAGGATTTTTCCAAGTTACAAAGGGGTTAATCATTTTTGGATTTAAATCAATTCAATGGTTTCAAATCAACAATGTGAGATTATCTTTTGCATTCATTTTCATTAATCATTATTCATTATCTTTATACATCAAAAGAACAACAAAAAAATCATTCATTCATTTCCATCCTTAAGATTGCATTTCATCCATAAAGTTGCATACATCAAAATACAAAAAGATAATTGCATTTATTTTACCATTGCATTGCACAAATCATAACATCATGATAAGATGAGAAAAAACATATAGAAGAAGTTGCATAAATCATTTGCATCCATTTATCTATGTCATAATATAAGACATTGCATCCATAGCATAAAAATAAAGTAAATGCATCATATAAATCATGTAGATCTGCATATAAAGAAATTTCACGTCAACATCGTCACATCAATGGGGAATCAAAGAGTCATCATAAATAAATTCCCATCATCAAAGAGTATTACAAATCTGTATATCAAGATACATTGACAAAATGATCCATAATCAAAGTCTTGATCAATAAATAGAAATGATACATCAATGCCATATCACAAGATCAAAATCTCATATCTGTATCAAGACCCAGCAGGGGCACCTAATCCATCACCAGTCATAGTACCTGACCCATCACATGTACCTATACCCCCTGTGCCATTTGGATCCCTTTCACCTGATCTATCATGAGTAGTCGGTGGTTCCTAACTAGTACTAGAAACATTTGTCAACTATGCCACAGAAACTATTGTAGCATGGTAGTAACATGATCCATCCGACCAGTCATAGAAGTCATCCCTACCTACAAATTCCTCACATCCTGGTACTAGAGCATCTACAACTAGAGGAATCTGAGGAGCCTAAGGTGCCTATGGATCATGAGGTACCCGTGGGGAAACATGAACCTATGAAATAACAACCTATGGATCTACCTAAGGAGGAACTTGTCTCTATGGAGATGCTGGTCTCTAAGGAGGACCCTGACCCTATAGAGGAACCTATAAAGGAACTTGTCTAGCCACCTGAATTTGTTGATGTCTCTACCTACCCCAATTTGCAATTGGTCTATGCTTTTCTTGTCTCCGTAGAGGTACCTATTCTTGTCTCTGCCTAGGATGACCAAAACCACCACCTCAAGCTCTAATATGTCCACCCTAAATTCGAGGTCCTGCAACTCTCTATACCCAAGGAGATCTTTGTCTCTGTACTCTCCTCCTACCACCACCACCTCCATCACCACCATCTCCATCATCATCATCAAAAGTCTCATCTGCATCTAAGATAGGCTCCACCAGATCTATAAATATATGATGAGTGAACCACTCTCGGTACTCAGCAAAAATCCACGCATTATAAACGTGGTCTAACATGTCCCACCTGATATATATCAGTCAATCAATCTATGTACAAGAAAATTGGTAATCTACCTATGCACCCCACATCGGTCTCTCTACCTGAACTCGGGTGTATAAAGCCATACCTTGAGGCATGTCATGCACTCTATCATACTATTGTGAAACTCTCCCAAAATAGAACCTCTTAGTAACAACTAGTGATCGACCAATCATCCACCATGGTGAAAAAATTTAGGGGAGCTCATCATCATCCTCCCACCATCACTCGCAACCTAGGTAAGGTCTCCACATGACCTAGTCAATATCATCAATGGTGCGGTGCCAATACTCAACCTTGCCCAAACGATGCTGGAAAACTATCCCATCATATAAAAATGCATAAGGACATCCTCGGCCTCGAACTCGAGTAGCAATAGGTCTCATAATCAGGATATGCTCCCAGGTCCATAACCGCAATATAACCACTAGTACATTTGAGACCTCTTTTCGATGGCTATGCATCACATTTAAGACACTACGCCGTTAGGAAACTGACATAGACTGGTGTTGTAGTTTTTGTGTCAAAATCACTGACGGTATCTATGTTTTTCGTTATTATGATGGTCATGACCATCATAATATGCACCGGATATGAGGGTTATCATGTCATCGTTACACATTATGAGTGTCACCATTACGACGGGTATGCGATGGATATGTTGTACATGCAACATCCACCTGTCAAACTATTCTGACATATGGACATTACGTGTAGTGTTTTGGCGTTGGTCATCCATTGAATACCATCCCAATTGCGACGACATGCTATGTTTAAAAAAAAAAAAATTTCATGTGCATGGAGTGGGACCTTAAAATATTGAGCTTCTCTTTGTTTTGAGAACAATTTAACATTCTCCACTTAACAGGGCCAACCACGTGAAGGTGGAAGCTCATCTGGCCCTTCCTAGGAGCCTCTTATGACCCTTTATGACACTTTAAGATCTCTAAGATGTAATCTTAGGGATCATAAAGGGTCATAAAGGGTCACAAGGGATCTTGGGACACAACAAATAAGAAACATAAATGTAGGCATCATGGTCACAATTATTTAGAGACACAACATAATTGAGTGGTATACCTAGATGATGTAACACAACCACTACTCCTCCAGTTCTAAGTTAGCACTACAGGATCCAAAAACCATAGATAAGGAATAAATTTAGAGAGTGGAGGGAGAGGGCCATAACAACCAAAATAATATAGGGATCCTATATTATTTTGGTTTTTATGGCCCTCCTCCTCCGCTCTCCCTATCTATGGTTTTTGCATCCTACAGTGCCAACTTAGAACTGGAGAAGTAGTGGTTTTGTTGCATCGTCTAGGTATACCACTCAATTATGTTCTCTCCAAATAATTGTGACCATGATATCTACATTTATGTTTCTCAGCTACATAGAATATATAATGTTAGAAGGCCCCAGATGGGCATAAATTCAATGTACAATTATGGTCTTGAATAGATAAAGTGGAACTGGAATTTCAGCAAGGCTGGGAAAAGTTTGTGCATAATTATGAACTTTTTATGAAATTCCAATTTTAGTTTATCTTTGCAAGATCATAATTGTACCATTGAATTTCTGCCCATCTGGCCCTTCTAACACCATATGTTCTCCTATTTTTTTATGTTGTGTCTCCAAAGAATTGTGACCATGATGCCTACATTTATGTTTCTCAGTTGTTGTGAGATTAAAAGTCTTATGAGAAATGTGTCATGTCTTTGTGGAACTACATAGTATTGTCACCAAAGGGGGTTCTGGATCAGAGAACTCCCTTTCACTTAATAAGTATGAAGCCATCAATGGTATACTGATTGTTTAGGATTGTAAGTTTCCATTGATGGCTTCAAATTACCAAGAAAAAGGTGTACAAAAGACTTAGCAGCCTCCAGAGCCTTTTGCTTGAATTTCTGCCCATATGGGCCTTCTAACACCATATGGAATGTGATGTGTTTATAGAATAGATCATACTCCACCATCATCACTGCCCAACTTCTTGATTTCATTGAAGCAGAATCAGACTCCACCATCATCACAATATGATCACTAAACAGGTTTGTATGTCTTCTACTTTTTAAGTTGGGGTGTTTCCATTCTTGTTTTATGAAGTTGGGTGATCCTTGCCAATGTCTCCAGGGTTTAATCCAGTATGCTCCTATATGATCCAAAACCTTCAAGGAAGGAAAATATGGGGTTAGATCAGAAGGATATAAGCAATTCCTGGTACCCTATTACTGATCCTCATCTACAATTATGCATGTGCATAGTCAATCCATATACTTCTAAAAGGAATAAGGATAAAATTCACAAAACCCCATCCAAGATATAGAAAATCATAACGAATTCATAAACAACAATAAGTTCATGAGTTTATCAAAATATGTCCAATGTATCTACATGAAATTCTAAAAAAGTTTCAATATCTACAATAGCCCTCTATTAATCACATTTATGCATATGGTCCCAACAAAGTAGTGCACAAACTACACAAAGAAGGCATCATGGAAACATGATTTTTTCTTTTGCCATTGAAGCAATCTCGGTGGCACTAGCTGCCTCTTGAGCCTTGCACAAGTTGCACTCATTTCCTACATCAGGTATAGACATAGATGGGGTAGATGTAAATGTAGTTTCATTGACCCACCGAAAGTATTGACATCCACTATTTCCCTGCAATGCCAAATCTACATCAGTTCTTCCTAAAATGATTATAACTTGTCACATTACTTTTAAACATTAAAATATGATTCCATATCCAGACCTTTTTCCTATTTGGGAAACCCCAAAATGGATGCCCAAGATTACTTTTTATGCGTGACGTCTTCAACACACAAGGGCCAACACCACATTGACACATAGGCACATTGACCGAAGCTATCGACGCTATATCGATATATATTGTACTATCATTCCAACATATCATTTTGTTTAGTTGGTTATTTTGTTCATTCATACTAATTATAATTTCAATAAAAAGAAACATACTAATCATGTAGACAACATCTCAAATCAAATTGCAAACTAACTATTGTCAATCACAGTACATGTAAATGCAATGTCCTAACTACACTTGATGGAAACCATATGCACAGTTGTGATTGAGACTTTTAGTCCTTACCACACATTGAAATTCATGTAAAGGCATCTATAGTTGGGGGAATGTCAAATTGTGATATTTCTATCAAGATTCAAGTGTATAGTTTGACATTCACAAATTTCCTTTTGTCAGATGCAGTTAACAAACTAATCTCACAAAAATTGTTGATGTTTCGACAATTCCTCTCATTACTTCTTCTCCGCTTGAAACAATTGGGACTACTCAGGAAAGACGAATAGGCTCTACTACCCTTTTCCATGTTCACTACATGCATAGCTAATTTCTTCTTTTCTATCTCCATTCCTCATCATGCTTCATCCTTGTTATATTCGTGGTTGAAATATTGATATTTAGAGTCTACTCACTTTCCCGGGTACTCTCAATTGTATGAATTGGAGTTGAACCATGTGTCACCTACACTCTTGCAAGTCATTGTCGACACATCAATGATTTTTGTGACATGATAAGAAATTTGTGCATATCAAATTCATGGATGAAACATGGGTCAATGAGTTTGACTCAAAAAACTATACACTTGAATCCAAATAGCAATATCACAAGATAATGAAAAGTTTTGATGAAATTTTAATGGGAGATGTAGTTGGGTATAAAAAAGAATGGTCTGTGAAGAACAAAAGAACAAAATAATGGCATCAAGCATTCCAAATGCAAAGATGTAAACAATGTCAGTATTAAATAGTGAGCTCATAAACAATGCATGATGCCCTAGCTTGCAGTCCGCGAGCCATCGAGATATTTCCTCATGAAATGATCATCAACAGGGAGTACCACATAGTGAATATCAACATCAAAACAAATATATATGGGGAGAACCACATAGTACCAATGGGGAGTACGACCACATAGTACATACATATACATATACATATACATACATATACATATACATATACATATACATACATATACATATACATATACATATATATACATACATATATATATACATCTATATATATATACATATACATAAACATATATACATATATGTATGATGTTATTGCTGTCATTGCATGCTTGTTGTTGTTGTGCACCATATATTGTTTTATACATGATAAGCAATTTGTGCATGTCAAATTCATGGATGAAACATGAGTCAATGAGTTTGACTCAAAAAAATATACACTTGAATCTAGATAGCAATATCACAAGATAATAAAAAGTTTTGATAATCAGATTTACATAAGTTTTTTAATCCAGATAGCAATATCATTAGCTAGATAAGTTTTTGTAATGATGATGAACATATGGATATTTAGACCTTGAGTATGTATCAACAAAAACATTTACAAAGAAGATTATTCCAAACATTATGTTAAACAGTTAAGTTTCATGTCTATGTTTGATCTAAAGATGACCTAGTTTGTTGACAAAAATGCCAACTCCAAAGAAGTAGTCCATCATAACATTATTATTGTCACAAGTGAAAAATTCTTCATTGTGACCATGGAAGATATTCATAGCAATGTAGTCATCGTTAGTGCAAGATATCTTGAACACCTCCCACACCTCCACCATTTTATTTCCAAAGCCATCTCTATTATCAAAAATTGAGCCAAGCTTGCCAGAGATAATGTTTGGATTGATGGTTTGAATCCCCTGTGCAACTTTTTCCAAATTGTTGGAAACAACCACATGCTTAACCACCTTCAAGACCCATTCTAACTAACTAATAAATTCAAAGAGAGTATAAAATACTACTTTATAGATCACCCCATCATGTACATGTGAGCTAGCAATATTATGTTTCAGGAGGTAGAGAATAGCATGTTTGATGTCATCATCATGCACATTAAATAATCTCAAGCACTGTTCTTCCAAGGACTCCAAATGACAACATTCAATACCAAATGTTCTATCCATTGAGAAGACCCTAAAAAAAGTAACACTAATGAAAATAGTGAATAAGTATGCCAACATAATGAATAGGTGGGCAAAATACATTGATCTAATAACATCAAATACATTACAAATGCCAAGCCCATGGTCTCAATGAAATAAAAAGTGTATAAAACAATATATGGTGCACACAATAGCAGCAAACATACAATGACAGAAATAACATTGCATGATGCTCAAGCTCAAGTGAAAAATACATTGATCCAATAACAGCAAATACATTACAAATGCCAAGCTCACGGTCTCAATGAAATAAACAGTGTATAAAATAATATATGGTCCACAACAGCAGCAAGCATAACACTAAAAAATTTTAAGAAGCTGACTGATATTTCCAAAATTTGCAGAGGAAAGAGTACCAAACACTATAAATAGTACTTTGGAGAAAACAATTGTTGGTTTTCTTGTCTATTATAGAAAATTCAAGTAGTATAGGTATACATAAGAGGATGAACATAAATAATAAGGGTACCAGACAATGCCTGAAGTGATGAATTTTTGACCCGGGTATGAATCAAATGTGCTCATGTGATGATCCAGAACCTGCAAAGAAAAGAGAGATAGGGGTTAGATCAAAAATATCTAAGCAATGAATGGCATCCTATTACTGATCCTCGTCTACAATTATTCATGCGCATAGTGAAGCCATATGCTTCTAAAAGAAAAACCATGCTACATGACATGTGTGCTCAGAATAATTTTGCATAAAGGAAAGAAGATACCATGTTTTTCCTCATGAAATGATCATAAATGTGGAGTACCACATAGTGAATATCAACAGTGAAACAAATAAAGAGAGATCAAACACTTCACACAATGCCTTGAAGGTAATAGCAACGATGCCCTAGCTCTCAAAGCTCGCAGGTCATCAAGCATTCCAAATGCAAAGACATAAACAATGTCAGTATTAAATAGTGAGCTCATAAACAATGCATGATGCCCTTGCTTGCAGCCCGCGAGCTATCAATACATTTCCTCATGAAATGTGTTAGTAATAACTGAGAGGGAGGGTGAATCAGTGGCCTCAAAAATTTATCCTTCAAACTTAACCACGAATCAATAAATCTCAAATTATTATGTCCCTACAAGATGCGTGCCATGAAATACTAATAATAATTAACTGTCTGTCATTTTTCTCTATCAATCCTTATTCTTTCTTGATTACCGATAAGCAATATAACTATTTACCAAAACTCAGTAAATAAGCAGAGTATACCGATCAATCCAAAGTTAGCTATGTAAGATGCAAAATAGTAAATAAATGAATCATACACACAAAACACATAAATTTTAACATGGAAACCTTGTTATGGGAAAAACCATTGGCACCGGTACCCCAAATTTTCACTCTTCTAAGGTGAGCCCTATTAGGAGCCAACCCTTTAAAGGTTACAAACACACTGTTAAGTGCGACCTTGTTAGAGGATTTTATGCATAGAGGTTGTCACTTAGTATCAAGCATCTATTGCTACCATCCTTGAATCATCCTCCTTCTTATACTATCAATAGGTATCAGGCAAGTCCAATGCTACTTTCATGAATCAACCTTTTTGGCACTCCTTGAGATGTACCTCAATATATAGAAGACTGTTAAGTCCTGCTCGGTTAAGAGACTTGATGTTTCAATGGTTAAACTAAAACACTATAACCTATTCATATTGCAACTTTGAATTGTAGATTTTCATATCTATTTAAGTACATTACCTCTCTAACCAATGTATCAATTCAATCCTTGTGCTCCACACTTTCTGCACTGTGATGTTGTGCTCACTGTTCGTCGGTTATTTGTAGAATTCCGTAGCTCTCCTTCAGCTTGTTTGATCAGCACTAAATGAAGTTGTTCTTCACTAGTTTCTCTTCAGCATCGTCTTTCTTTTCACTCCCCTTAATCCCATTCGTAAATGAATTAAGCTTGTCTCTTATATAGACATAATATTCATTATTTCTTGGTTCTTGATTCTTGGCGTGATAAACAATCCAGCCAATTAGATTTAAAGTATAACTTCTAATTTGTCTCGTAGATATCTTCTTGCCAACTGTACAAATCATCTTTAAATCAATCACTTATCTCTGGTCGAATAAAACAAAGTAGACAACCATTTAAGTCTATATTTAGCTCTGCCAGCTAGATATTTTATCATTTTTTGAACTCTATGTTCTGTCGGTCACCACTGCAGTTAGTTGTCAGTGACAATAGACTGATCCATCGGTGAGACTCTAGTTAGCTTCATGATCTCCTTCTATTGGGCATCATTGGAATTTTACTCGTCGAGCAACCTTCTGACTTTGCTCGTCGAGCATTCTGTGGTTTTTCTTCGTCGAGAAACACTATGCTTCTGATCGTCGGGTATCATTGTGACTATTCTTCTTTGCTCTGTCCATCGGTGTGCACTTCGTCAGTGTTGTTTGTCACTTAGTGAATACTTTACTTTTATGTATTGTTGAAAGCATAACTTTGGTTCCTTTGGTTCTCTGAAGTCTTTGGCATTATGTACATGACCGTACAAATGATATCAAGTTGACATCAATGACAATATAGTCCATTAACTGATTTAATGACTTGAATTATCTTTCAACTTAACATTATCAAACATTCAATCAGTTACATGTCATCAATCTCTCCCTTTGGCATTGATGGAAACATACTATATTATCACACTATGCTATTTCTAATATAATATGAAATACAACAGTTGAGATTCATCAAACTACCAATCTTTTTGTTCTATTAACCGATAGATGTCTGACCATCGGTAAGCTCTATTTTAGCTTAGATTTGATTCTTGCATCTCTCTATCTTCTGATGTGTTTTGTTCTCTCCTTGTGTCAATTTCTCTCCCTTGACTGTTCTTCTCTTTTGATATCTTTTTCTCTTGTCAGCAACTCTCCCTTTGTATAATTTCCATAAATTTTTCTCCCTGAGGATATAATCTCTCCCTATTTGAGTAATGAGATAATGGATAATCTCTCTCCCTTTGACAACAATGCCAAACAAATATCTTACAAATATCTAACATTAATGTCAAATGATCTTTTCTTTTCATCCATAATATATTCCTTGAATTTCCCTTATCCATCAGCAATACAATAATATGCTCTGGTGCTCGGTGATGATTTATAACTGTCTGTATAAAGATGTAGCCTTGAAGTTCATCTCTTTGCTTGCATCAACATTAATGATATTCTAATAATATGTAGGCTAATGCAGCCTTCTAGTCATTTTACTAATTGGTATACAAGGGTTTGACCCCTAGTCTCTTTCTCAAGTACTCAATTGCATCCTTGGGCAGTGGCTTGGTGAAGATATCAGCTAATTGTTCTTTGGATTGCACATACTCAAGTATCACCTCTTTTGCTTGAACTTTTTCTCTCAAATATGATACTTGATGGCAATGTGTTTAGTCTTAGCATGCATGACTGGATTCTTGGAAATGTTTATTGCACTGGTGTTATCACAATAGATAATTACTGGTTCTAGGATCTTCATTTGCATACCTTCCAATAACTATTTGATCCATGCAATATTTGAGCAGTTTGCAGTAGAAGCAACATACTCTACTTTTGTAGTAGACTGAGAGATGCATCCTTGCTTTTTGCTAATCCATGTGACAAGTCTGTCACTCATAAAGAATGCTCCTCCAGTTGTGCTCTTCCAATCATCAAGATTTCCATCCCAATCAACGTCAGTTGACACCTTAAGTTCAAATTTGCCTTCTCTTCTATACCATAATCCATATTCCTCAGTATTCTTTAGATATCTTAAAATTCTTTTCACAACAGTCATATTTGATTCCCTGGGGTTAGGAGAAAATCTTGCAACTATTCCTACTGCATGTGCAATATATGGTCTAGTGTGTACAACATACATGACTTTTCCAATCATTGATCTGTACAAAGTTTGATTTACCTCTGATGTCTTGTCCTCCTTTGTCAACTTACATCTAGTAGTCATCAGTGTTCCAACTGGTTTGAAATCTTCTATCTTGAATATTTTTAGGACCTCTTTAATGTATTTGGACTGTGTAATGAAAATACCTTCACATTGTTGCATGATCTGTAGACCAAGAAAGAACTTGATCTCTCCAAACGTAGACATCTTAAACTCTTTGCTCATCTCATTAGCAAATGATTTTCATAGCATATCATTGCCTCCAAATATGATGTCATCAACAAATATTTCAGCAATCAAAGTGTTAGCATCAGTATCTTCCTTCAAATAAAGATTA